>JAPDSC010020411.1:10329-25687 GCA_026290005.1 Latrodectus geometricus | reverse complement strand
ATTATTATTATGTATGATAAACCACGTTTAAATATTTCAAAATAAAAAAAACTGAAACATTGAGCAAGGCTGATTCTTTTAATTCTAAAATGTCTTAAATTGGACAATTGAGACGAAATCTCTAATAATGTAGAAAAAATGTAATGCGTAAATTGAGATATAATGACATTATATACAGACATCTATTTCGGATTTTATTTAACTTTGTTACTTTTTCAATGCATTAAAATTCTCTAAAAGAGAATCTAAGAGATAATACATCTAAGAGAAAAATAAAGAACATGATCAACAAAATTAGATAATAATTTCTGAATATTCCAGAATGTTATTATGACATTGTTTTAATACGGACACAAAAAAACATTCATGTAAAGGCAGTTGCTTTTATGATAAACCAAGCCTTTCGGTAATAAAAACAAACTTGGAAAAAACTGTATGTGAAATGTGAATAAAGAATACATTAAGTGTAAAGCGCTGTTGGCAGTTTGCAATCTTTATGTCAAATGGTTAATAAATATTGTAATAATCAGGCATGATGATCAAAATTATCACCATAGTTTGATCATAACTAACTGAAAACATATTCCATTTAAGTGATTTGGCCATGAAGGAATCTAAATGTTGACATATTCAACATAAGTTAAATATCACCTTTATGCAATTATGGTTAGACTCGTTTAATTGGAAAGCTTAGAGACCAGACTTCAACCAAGTCTTCACTGCATCTACGCCTTGGAATCAGAGCATATAGTGATATAAAAAAAGTATAAAACTCAATTTTTTTATAAATTGCTGTATAACTCAGTATTTTGACGCAATTTCATAAATACACATTTTTAGTTGCATTAAATACTGCCATTAATTTAATGTTAATTGACCTGGCTTAAAAGAATGGGAAAAATAAATTAAATGCATACATTAAGAAAAAGCTATGTCTCAAAAATTATAGATATATTTCTGATTTTTGGACTGAATTATACCATAATGCTTTTAAATAAAAATTATATTTTAAATGAAATTGATCAAAGTATGTAATCTTTTAATGTTTAGTATGAAGAAAGTAATTTTAATGAACAAATATGTTCTGCTTTTTATTGTAAAATGAATTACTTAGGGAAAAAAAAAAGAAAACGCAATTTGCTCAGCAACTCTTTTAGCTTTTTTGTTCACTTACAATTTTTTTTAGAAATTTAATCTCATCCCTACAGAAAAGTTTGAAAAAGAAAATTGAGTTACTTTCTTATTTTAGTAAAAGCGCATGCATGTTCTGAAGAAACTTTTAACCTTAAGATATATAATTAATAAGAAAACATATTAATTAAGTCATACAGAAAAAATTTATTGGTTGAGAAATTGATTAAGCCTTACTTTTTATTTTTTATAGTTTAAATTTAAATACATTTTTATTCAAAGGAAATTACAGTAAATGTTTAATGTGGAATCAAAAAGTCACATAATTTCCTTTGAACAAAAACAATTTTTGTTGAAAAATTAAAAATATTTTTGAAGAAACATTCCTCATTTTTAAATACTGAATACACATAATTTGTTTATTTTAAAATTTTAAAAAATAGATTTAAAAATTAGAAAAGAAGCCAAAAAGATTTGTATTAATAAAATAAAAAAATTTAATAAAAAAATGTCTTTTATACTTTTCCAATCTTAATTATATTAGCATTTTATGATTAAAAAAAATAGGTTCACCTTTCGGTTAAAAGTTAGTGAGAATTGAGTTTAGAAATAGAAAGTTTTATATTGCTATTTTAATTAATTTAATTAAAGAATACAAATAAAGTTTCCGCTAAGAGAATACAAAAGTTCACAAAATCTTTTAAATATGTAGACAAATAGTTAAAATAAATTAAAAAAATAATTACTAAATATTATATAGGCATTTTAACATCCTTTAATTTTGAATTTGTTCATAAATATATCCATGGGCATAACATGCAAATTCAAATTGAGTTTTGCAATTCTTAAGGATGGAGAAATTCAAAATATTAATTGTTATTTTTATGCCAATTACACGCTCATGCGTGTGACATTTTTTGTTCCATGTTTTGTTACATAATTTAAGATTTTATATTATGATATATTGAATATACATATTATATAATTATTAGTTGAAAATTTTTGAATTGAATAATTATTTAAAAGGTACTTACATATATACCAGTTGTAAAATAATATTAATAATGACAAAATAGTTAATATTTATCTAATATTAAAGGTACTTTTACTATCTACAATAATCAGGGATTCAATGATCTTTTATTTAAGAATAATTCTGCGATATTGTTAAATACATTATCTCTTGGACTTAACTAAGCAATTCGTCTCTGAATTGTTTGATAATGTTTAAGTTTTTTAGTCTTTATAATTTGTAACACTTTCTTTACCTTAATTAGAAGTACTGTGTTGCAATATTGTTGATAGTGTATTTCATGGAAATTAGTTTTTTTATCATCAGTGTGTTTTTTTATAAGGTCTCAGGTTTTGTTACTAAAAACAGATATTATTAAACTTAGGTGTTATAACTTTCGTAGAAATGATTTTTTCACATTTAAATTTCAAATTCAATGTTTGTTTAAAATTAAATCACATAATTTTCTTTATTTGCCAATGTAATTGAATTTAAGTAAAATTTTATGAAATTTATTTCTTATTAACTTGATTTTTTTCATGTGGAGAAATTTATTCTTTACTCACCAGTTGCTGACAGATACAATAAATTACATTTATAGTAGCATAGTAGTAGAGGAAATAGTAGAGGAAAATAGCAAAGGAAAAGGGACATTTCATGATTAAAAATCTATCAATTATATAATTGTTTTATTTTCAAAATTCAAACTCGTTAGTTTTACATTATCCAGAAGATATTCAAATTTATAATTTAAATTACTTGCATACGATCTAAAGTAATGTAAGGCGATCGAGCATAGTGATTAGAGAAAGTTTTGACTAAATCAGAATTAAGTGATATATAATCTAGAGAATATTTAAATAAATGCTATGCTTGCAAATATGGAAAGTTTATTACAGTGTAATTTTGCAACTTAGCTTATATGTTAGTGACGTAAATACGTGAATAGGTTATACAAGTGCGTCGAAAATGATAATGTTAGCATCAATGAGCTTGATCACTAATAAATATTCTAACCGTTTTAATATTTCAAACAATATTTTCATAAAAGTACAAATTTTTTAATTTAATGTAATAACCTGAGATTTAAATGAAAGTTATAAACAAAAATAATTAACATTTCTGAATATTTATCACTTATACATGATGCTGAGTGAGCATTATAAAATAATCATCTTAACTTATGTAATAAAAACCTTTTATTTTCTATTTAGGAATATATGATACATTTAAAAATGGTATTATTTTAAAAAATGAAATTTAATACAAGTTATGAAGACTAAGTATGATATGTTATACATAAATTAGTATATAATGTATTATGAATTATGCTTCCCATGTAATAAATATAGTAGAAATATTTATAATATCAAATAACATAGAATAGGAAAACAAAGTCAATAAACCATTAAGAAAGCAAATATATTATGGGTTGAAACATAAATGATCATTTGAACCATTGTACAATGGCCTGAATTCAACTGTATTATTGCATAAATATGAATATAATTTGTATTGCAAGAAATAGATAATTATTCAAAGCAAAATTTGTTAATTTTAAAAATAAATCTGGGATTAATAATATATAAAACATTAAAATATTTATATTAAGAAAAACAATGCTTATAGAAAGATTGGGAAAAATTGATTACAAGTCGTCAAGTGCATTTTTTATATTAAATTTGCTTTTTTTCATGCTGAGTCATTATTAAAAATGCTTTTGCTTTTATCGATTTTTTAAAAAAATTAACTTAAAAAATTGGCAAATATTTATAATAAATATAAGATTATTATTTTTCATCAAAATATATTTTCAAGTACCTTTTACATTAAATGTTTCAAATTATGTTCAATTTTCTATTTATAAACATTTTAAAGTTTTTGACAACATAATTAATTAGAAATCTGCATTAAATATCGATAATCACTGAACACTTTTGATAAAACTGTTATTTTGAATATGTTTAAAATATAAAATTCAATACTATTTAATTATAATCTGAACCTTGTTAGATGTTGAAATATTAATAGAGATTCAAATTATATATACTGAAAATTAAATGTCAAGAAAATTCATTTAAGTATAAATACCACTTAAGATTCTTTAAGCAATTGAATTAAGTGCAAACAAGGTTACGGGAATAAAGAATGTGTAAAATTTAGTTTGTTAAGTGCATTTTAACTTAACTTTTGAAAGATTTGTTAAAGTTTAGTAATTAAGATTTCCTAAAGAGAGGAAGTGAACAAGAGAATGATTTAGTTAAATTTTGGTTTAAAATAGATCCACATAATTTGTCATATATGCCTAAGCATACATTTCAAATAAATGTTACTTTCAAAGATATTTCAAAATTATTGTTAAAATAATAAAATTCAATTAATATTTTAGATGAAATCTTTATCGCATTATTGGAATGGATAATGTACTTTAAATAAAAAATATTAATAAACGAAATGATATATAATTAAAGAGAAAATATTTTTATCTAAGAAAATTATTTGATTATATTGTAAATTTGTAACTAAATCCAATGATTTCTCTTTTATGTTTAGAAGCTATATATAGACAAAATAAATAAATAAAACTAAAACGAAGTTTAATTTTTTTTATAAAAATGAATATATATAGATTATATTTCACGCAAACATTATTATAGGAAATCAAATAAATTATGGTTTTAATATTTAAATATAGAAAGATTTATTTATAAAATATAAACTTTTTATATTTAAATTTGCTAGTTTATCGTGCATTTGATTTTCTGTATAAAAAAACTTTTTGTAACTAATAAGTAAAAATTATTTAACATTTATGATGAAAATATTATGTGTTTTAATATCATTTACATTAGTTTTTGCTTTGATACCTTTCTTTAATTGTCACTAAGCTTAACAATTTTCTGAAATAAAAAGATACGAAATAATTAAAATATGAGGTGTCAAAATATATTACATAATTATATTTGTTATTTATTTTATTAATTAAGCAAACATCTTCCTTATAACTTTCAGAAACGATTAATATTTTAATCACCCACAAGAAAATAATTAATGACTTCCCTAAGGTAAATAGAACAGTTTAAGGCATACTCTCACTCTAAAATCTCCTAAATCTCGTTAAGCTTTCCTAGATGAAGAACTTTATGGTTAAAATTTAAGTAATAACTTCCAAAGTTCCTTTGTTTATGGACTTAGAACGAGTGTTTACTGACCAACTGGATTTCATATCAAATCTGCATGAGCAGAAGGCAACTTCATTAATAGTTCGGACATAATTATGAAGTATATAAACAGTAGTTACTACTGAAATCATCATGTTGATGATGGCTAAGTTAGTTTATCATATTAAATGATATGAGAAATAAGATTAAACTGAAGCCCTTAATAATCAAATGTATATAATTCTTCAAATAAATAAATAACAAACTCATTTGCAGTTTATCTTGCATTTGGTAAAGAAAAAACTGAATTATCTCTCAGTAATTTATCCATTCATGTAATTCATATATGACTATGAATTGAAAAACCATGTTTAAAATCGAGGCATTAAACTCTAAATAATATACATTTTTTTTACCTATTACTAAGTTTTTAACTATGTAAGTAGATAAATTTTAATTGCATTTCTAAAACCATTCAATTAAATGAAAATATTTAATGGCTTTTTATTTACTTACAGGTATTACTTGCATATGAAAATTATTTCAATTTTGCTTTCAGAATCAAAAAGAACCCAATAATTTGTTTCTGTTGTATAACATTTACAGTCAGATGAAAATTAACAGAAACTTTATGTGAGTAATTCTGATTTTTATGTGATATTATTAAATAAATTAACATGTAAAATGACTAAATTTTTACATAATAAATGTATGAAATAATTTCATAAAGCTATTTAAATTTTATTATAAGAATTAAAAATATCAACTAAGTTGCATATTTAATGATTCCATAATTTTTTAACAGTGTATAATGTAGATATAAAATTGAAGTTTTAATGAAAGCTACGTTATTTCAAAATTTGAGGTAGTTTATGTAATACGAATATTAGTTTTCCTAAATGAAAGAAAATCTACATGAGAACCATTTTAATAGCTAATATATTTCTATATATTTGTCCATAAACAATTTAAAAATCCTGTAAAAATTTTTGAATTTTATACATTTTGAAAATTTAAAAAGAATTCATTTGAAACTTTCACTTAATGCCCGAAAAGAAATCCAAAGATTTTACATATTTTTACGAAGCGTAAAATTATGTAAGAAAAATGAATTTTTATTTGGAATGAAATTTGAAACTGGTAAAAATATTTTGACTTTATTTTAAAAAGTAAGAATAGTTTTGCATTTGTAGTACAAAGGAAAAGTAAAGTTTGCGGCTTTATAAATTTAACTGAAAAAGTTAAATTTGTGTGTTCTTTATTTTATTTTTTAAAAATTAAATATTAACATTCGTTACCGAAAGCAATATGAAAAGATTACTTTAATGCAAATTAATGTAATCCTAAAGAATTCAAAAAGGTTAGATAGAAAATACATATGTATTTATGTTAATACATCTTTATTTCAAAATTTTATCACTATACTTTACTTACGCAGATATCCATTTAATTTATCCCAAATCAAACCACACTGAATATATTTGGAATGATTTATTTATATTATAATAAGTAAGAATTTTCATCAATGGTGTGTTTAATAATAGGCTTTGTAACTAATATTTAATTAATTTTTCACCATGAATTTGAACAAACTGTATAAAAATTAAAATATTCTTTAACAGAAAAATATTTGAATGTATTTAAATGGGTTCTATTTTTCATGTAAAAGTGGCTCTGAACACTCATTTATTCTTAAGACTATTTCTTCTTGAAAGATTCTATTTTTTTCGATTAATACTATTTACAATATAACGTAAATTTCTAAAAATAATCAATTTTATATTTTAAAAGTCTAATATTATTTTCATAAATAGTTTATAATGTCGGTGTATATCTAGGCACAAATTGATATTTATACACAAGCATATACCAGAAGTTTTACTAAGAACAAAAAATAATGCTTTGAATAAAATTTGAGAGAATAAATAATTTACACACTTTCGAGACTCACACAGAAGGAAACTAAAAGATAAGTTTCTCAAAATGTTTATCATCTAAAGAGATAACGAAAAGAAATATGTTCTCAAAACATCGAATGAATTCCTTAAATAGGCATTTTGAAATTGACCTTATCACATTTGTTATCGCTATTTTCTGTTTATAATTTTAGTAGATATATGTATATTTGGTTTTTAATGTAACTCTTAAAAGAAATTCAGTGACTATAAGTCAGTGCTATAAAGAGATTAAAATATCCATCCCTTAAGAGATTCTGGAAGCTTCTTGTAAAGGTATAATTGTTTTCGTGAATTCTGAGCAAGTTTAAATTAATCTAATGAATATAAAGAACCAATATCCTGATGAAGTTACTTGTTTTGGATCCTTTATTTGTGGTTGGAACTAAGGGTGAATCTCATTGTGAAGTCTTGACATAATATTCAGAATTCAAACCTGGAAAATGTATGAACCAATATTGGAATATGCACACTAACTACAGCAGATAAAAAGCTTTTGAAGGTAAAGAATTAATGTGTCAAAACCAAGATTTTCTACTTCAGTTATAATAATTTCGGCAGTTTACAAAACAATTCAGTCTAAAATGCCTAATCGAGAAAACAACATCTCTATGAGTGAAATTATTATCGATCATTTTGCCAATACAGTTGACAAAGCAATATTTTTCAACAGTATCTTCTCTAACATTTTATATAAACTAAATTTTGTAACGAAACATCTTTATGGCCATGTTCTATGCTTATACACTCATTTTAAGTTGTTGATCCCAGAATGATTAGATGTTAATGGCTTTATTTTAGCATCAGACATACTTGGTATGCTTTCGATCTTTCATGGATTTTCGCATCCCCTTTGTCATCGGATGCTATTTACAAACTTAATTTTAAACATGTTTCTTAAGTTCTATTATTAATATACTTGAAGAAAGGTTTGACAAATATCTGAAGAAAATTAAATCATTTTCTGAAGATTTCAGTATTTTGAATAAAAATATTCAATTTTTTTGTCTAAAAATATGGGTCTTCGATTAAACATATATTCCGTTTTGGAAAAATAAAATGTTTTTGGAACTAATCAAAGATTGTAAAGAAGTTTCTTTTGGATTTATGCACTTACAAGTGCTATTTTATATATTTTGCTACACTTACTCAAATGTTATTCTACCAAAATTTAGCTGCAACCTGTGAAACAAAATCTTATATATATTTATGTATATGAGAGAGAGAGAGAGAGAGAGAGAGAGAGTGAGAGGGTGTGTGAATATTGATTCAAAATAAGATTATTTAAAAAAACAAAACTGTTTTTTTTAACAAAGAAAAAATATTATGAAATTGTTTTTTCAGTATAAATTTATTTAAAGTAAAAAGTTAAAAGAAATAAATAACAACACATTTTGGTGTATAATAGTTAATTACCTGTAAAGCTGTCCTTCAATCTAAAAGTAGAATGGTGTTACAAAGCGTTTGAGAAGTAGAATATAATGATAAATAAGTATGCTTATAATATGCAAATGTTATTGAAATATCAACATTTTAGACATTTACATATATGGCGAGAAATTATAGTTTCATATAATTTATAATTCAAAACATTTTGAAATTGTCTCAGAGATATTTCTATTTATTTTGAAAAGATATGTTCTATTTGCATAGAAAAATGTGTTTTATAATAACAAGTAAAATTTCTTTTTAGAAAAGTTTATCTCTAAAATTATTTATTGTAATACATTATATTCTCCAAAAAAGCTTCCTATTTGTATTGCAAACAATTTAATATCTAGACTAAAATATATTTAGATATATTTTTAGACGTCTTTATGACAATCATAAAAGATTGTAGACCCAAGACATATAATATATCTTCTTTTGCTTGATTTTTTTGTCACACAGATCATTTATAATATTTTAAGTAAAGTGTAAAAACTTAATTATATTCCTGTCATGCTAAGCAGCTAGCTTAAAGATGTCTTTTTGTAAAAATTCTTTATTTAATGTTTTATGTTTTCAGAGACATCACTTAAAACAGTAGCTATGAAAATCTACTAAAAGTCAAGATATTTTCATGCAGTGAGGAAGAAAACAATGAATCTGGTATTACTAAACATGACAAATGATATAGTTGTGATAGTCTCTTTGTGGTATCCATTTGTTTCCCATCTTAATGGTATTGATTATATAAAAGGATGACTCTTCGATTGTTTTTCCTTGACAGAATCGATTTGCGGAGAAAAAGTTATGTTACATTTTTTCATTAGCTAATGTAGCCCAAAATGTCGAAAGTTATTTTATGAATATGTATTAAATAAAATTAAAGGCAATGCTTTATTAAAAAATACATAGTTTTCCAAATATTAGTCGAGACATTGTTTACGAAAAAGAATCAAATTTTGTAATTATCTGAATGGATATTTCCATACATACAGTAAAAATATCATATATTTTTGAACTGAAGAGTAATTTTTTATGAAGAGTAACTTTATTTAATAAAGGTTTTGTAAACTTTTTGATGTTGTAGATGAATTATTTAATTAACTACCAAGGTAATATATTAGAAAAATGTTTGATATGCTATCATTCAAATGTAAATGAAAAAATAAGTAAGTAAAGAAAATACTTATACATAACAAGTTGTTATGTAAATAGTCAAATACATGACATCATATTTGTTAATCATTGATTGTATAATTAATTTATTTTTAAAAATTTTAAAGTAACTCAAACTTTTACGAGAAACATTTTACTTTTTAAAAAACTTATATTTTTAATTATAAAATTAATTTCTTGTATGTTTTATAATTTTAAAAACTTTCTTAAAAATGTAAAAAATTTTAAGAAAATATGATTTTTAAATTTCAATAAAATCAAGTTTGTTTTCATGAAAAAAAAAAAAAAAACATCGATTTTAATGCAACTCCATTCAATATACAGGGTGATTCAGCTCGTCGGTGACAAACTTTGAGGATTGATCGAGCACACCTAGACGAACATTTTTGAACAGGGAATGTAGGGTCCCTGACGCGATGGTAAGGCACTAGGTGCTTTTGAAAATTTGGGTGCCGAAACTCAAAACGTCATAAAAACTAGGGAAATGGTTAGATTTTCTTGCTTTTTGCGGTGAAATGATTCTGTTTATTTAGACTTTCTTCGGTACCAATTTGATAAGCGTATCTCTTAAAACATTGATAGGGGGCGCTGTAGACTTTGGAGAGTTAGACAACAATTTTAAGCTCGTTATTTTGATAATTTAACACATGCTCGCCAAAGTTTATATTCTAACTTAAATTTTGAACCCAAAAGTTGAACCCTGCAAAAACCGTAAGAGCCTGAATAAATTGTCAAAATACAGGGTGGTTGAAACTCGAAGGCTACTAAGAGATAAACAAACAGATTTCTTGACTTATGGCATGCCTTTTTATGATTCTGTTTGCTGGGGCTCTCTCAAACTCAGTTGAATGGTACAAAAAGAAAAACCGATAGGAGGCGCTTTGCGCAAAAATTTTAATTCGTTGACATTTTGGATGCTAACTGAGAATGGGGTGCTACGATCTGTTAGTAATAATGAAAACACATTTTCTACCTCTGCTCAACACTTCTGAATAAATTTAGAACAAAAGCATCAATGATACTGGAAATTTATTTACAAAAAATAACACTAAAGAAGATTCTCGAAATTTCGAACTTGGGCCATGATGCAGACTTCGCACCTCTGTCGCATTGAGGAGTGTGTGTTTCCAACAATGCCAGGAGTATCTCTGATCTCCCCTGCAGCTGCCACAAGTTCTTCAGCACTGCTGACAGGTGTATGGTAGACCTGGGCCTTCAGGTAACCCCTAAGGATGAAATCCAAGCAGGTAAGGTCTGGTGATCAAGCAGGCCAGTTAACTGGACCCCCACGCCCGATCCACCGCTGGCCATACCTTGCGTTTAGATGGAGACGCACGTCATTCCTGTAATGGGCTGGAGCTCCATCGTGCTGGAACCACATCTGGTGACACGAACCTTCGGGTGCGTGTGCCTCCTCCAGAAGCTGCGGCAGCACTTGATCTAGGAAAATCAGATAATTTCCACCTGTCAGCCATTCAGGTAACAAATAAGGGCCAATGAGGCAATCCCCCAGAATGCCGGCCCACACATTTACTGAGAAACGCTCCTGGGCTGCTCGGCTTCTGGTTTCATGTGGATTTTCATCACACCACACATGACAGTTGTGGGCGTTCCACATTCCCTCCCGGCTGAAGGTGGACTCGTCCGTAAACAAAATGCTGTTTACTAAACGGGGATCCCAGGCTCTCATCGCCAAGTACCGTCTTGGGAGTTCCACTCGAGGGCCAAAATCCTGCTCTACTTCTACTACTTTTGGGTTCAAAATTTAAGTTAGAGTATAAACTTTGGCGAGCATGTGTTAAATTATCAAAATAACGAGCTTAAAGTTCTTGTCTAGCTCTCCAAAGTCTACAGCGCCCCTTATCAATGTTTTAAGAGATACGCTTATCAAATTGGTACTGAAGAAAGTCTAAATAATCAGAATCATTTCGCCGCAAAAATCAAGAAAATCTAACCATTTCCCTAGTTTTTATGACGTTTCGAATTTCGGCACCCACATTTTCAAAAGCGCCTAGCGCCTTACCATCGCGTCACGGACCCTACAATCCCTATTCAAAAATGTTCGTCTAGGTGTGCTCTATCGATCCTCAAAGTTTGTCACCGACGAGCTGAATCGCCCTGTATATAGTACTCGCAAAATTTAAATCTTTATTCAGAATCTGTTGTAAGGTAAAATTGTTTGCTGTTGAAATTTAGATAGCATGCAGTTTAATTAAAATAAAAGTTTTTGGCGTGAAAAGTTTATATATTCTTTAATTTACTATACAATTGATTCATTTTTGGTTTATTCCAAAGAAATTAATTATTACATTTAAACTGTAATAATTAAGTTTCACTTGATGAGCAGCATTCTAATAAAATTAATTTATCAAAATTAACTTTTTTTTTATTTCTAAAGGCGGGCACCCTTGAGCAAGTAAGTGACATTAGCCCATTTGCGCCAACAAGGCCGGAAACTGCTATTCATTTTATCGTTACCCGATGGGCACCTGTGAATCCAAGTCACGGAGGTACGAGTAGCATTGCCCACGCCACAAACCCGTTTATAGGGCGGGCTACATTCATCCATCATCTGAGAAAAGGGACAAGAAACAGAGAGAGAGGAAGTACATTCATGCCCTAGCTGGTATTTGATCCCACGTCCGCCCCATCCGTAGTCAGTTACGCTAAAAACTAGATAGGGTGAGCGGCTGAAAATTAACTTAAAATACGAATTTTTTAAGTATTTAATTAGAAAATGTTATTTAACCTAATTATGTATATTATATGAATGAATTGCACATTTTATGTTTTTCTATTATTTTCGAATATTCAGTGCAAATCAACACACATAATATAATTATTTTATAGTATTGTAGCTATTTATTTAGCTTAATGTTCGATAGCTATCATTAGGAATATTATACAGTTTGAGCAAGGATCTATCTCATCAATTAATTAACAAGCAATATACATTACTTTACAAATATTTTAAGAATTTATTTTAATGAAATATATCTAACCTTGCTTCATCAGTTCTTGAATAGCTGAATTAGCAAACATATTTTCTAGTTCAAAAGAAATTAAGAATAAATATATAACCATTACACATGTCTACATAATATTGACTACAATCAGCATTTAAAAGTAAAATTTGAATTCAAATAAACTCTGTTTTCGAGGTCAAAATATAGTCTGAGAATAAAATTATTCTTTTTTCTTATATAATTCTTGAGAATAAATTTAAAACGTAAAATTAAATTAAATGTCTATTCATTAATAATATATGAAATTGCAGTTTGATTTTGCTCATAAACGTAAAATGGTTTTTACATAAAAATAGTGCTGATTTAATAATTATTAGTTTAAAAATATATTAGTTTGAGAAACCCGATGTGAATAAATTTTTAATTCTAAAGTGTGATCCTAATTACTGATACTTAACTTTTATTTTTAAATATTTATTTTTTAATTATATGAAGTAATTACACAAATTTCAGAGCACTTATTTAAAAAGTTTTATTCAATGCCTAATAATCTCAGATAAATTGAATTTAAAGAAATTAAAGTGGTTAATTTCTTCATAAAAGTTGTCGTAATTACTAAGTATTAAGAAAATTCAGGATTATTACTATTATAAAATGAGGATTATTATTATAAAACGATTATGAAAATTATATATTACATGCTTTCTCAGAATGTATTTCTTCAAATGTGTCACGAAGAAATAAATTAAACCCATGAAAATAATGGTTCGAATATATCAAATGACGTTTTACTTTAGCCTAAATATGTTCAGTCTTTAAAATATTTTTTTTTCGGCATTTAGATTTTAATATGTGGAAATATGCTGAAAAACTGGTTTTTGCTTTTGAAACTGTAAATGAATTGCAGGAATAATATATAAATTTAGTACAAATATTTGAAATGCTTGTATTAATAAATTAGCCTATTCACTTCCTGATTGTTCTACTTTCAAAAAAATTCGTATATTATAACTCAAGAAAATAATATTTAAGTTAAAAAATATGTTTACATAAAATATATATGTCAGTTATTCTAAATTACACATATGTTATTTTTCTATTATTGTTTGGTAGCTTAATATTTATAAAATTTAAAAAAATGTAAATTGAAAAATTTTAAATTTTTTATTTCATACTTTTGGTATTATTTATTACATGTTACAATTTAATTTACTACAAATTTACAGTAATTTTAAAAATTTAGTATTAAAATGTTAATTCATCTATTGTATATCAATAATGATGAATTATATAGAATTTCCTGTCTTTTTCCAGATCAAAACTTTATTAAAAATTTGACGAAATTTATCTTTGCCAACTTTTTTATTAAAATTTCGCTTCTAGAAAAGTAAATCAGAAAAAGTCATACATCTACATGTACCATTGTTATTTCATGCGTATATGAACATGTAAATATGTATATATTTTCCTTCAAAATTGTGGGTTCTAATCCTTCCTTAGACTTTTATATTTGTTATAGTTCAAATTCCACTTTAAACTGTAGGTATCGATCTATTTAGAACCTATGTGCAAAAAATAAGTGTTAAGGTTAAACAAACCAATTAACCTGAACTCACTAATTATGAGTTTATGCAATATCGAGAAATATAAAATTTCAAAGATAAGTTTCTATTTCTGTCTGGTATTGTATTTATTTCAAGTATAACATTGCTATTATATATCTGGGTAAATTGAAAACATACATTAGAAAACCTTATATCACATAACTTACAATAATATATTTTGAGAATTTTTCATTATAACTTGCAAGATAAATAATATTAACAATCTATATGTACATTATAAATGATATTTTATGAAGAGTTATATATTTTGTAATAGACATATTTTTACAAAGCAATAAATACTGAAAAATAAATGACTGTTCAAAACATGAATATGTAAATCTATGAGATCATTTTATTACACTTGAGAAATTGACATTTGATTTACTTAAAGTAAAGAGATATTTATCATTTTATTGTAGTGGGGAAAAATTAATTTTAATTTTAATTATTTCCCTAAAATAAACACCACCGAACGTCAACAAATATATCAGATATTAATTTCAAATATTGAAATATGTGAAATGGGATTCTTTTATTGTATCTAAAATAGGTTATTGGATTATATTTAAATTGACTAATAGCATTAAACATAATAGACCACATGCACAAAATTTTCAAAATTTCTTCAAATTCGTATTTTTAGATTAATTTGCTTTTCAAGTTCAAATTATCCCAAGAATCTCTAATTTTTAAAAAGAAATAAATTTTCATGTACATAATATTAAATAAAAGTCTGAAATCTTCCTAAGTCTTTGAGAAAATATTCGTATTTAAAAAACATTTATTGAAATTTACTTAAATATTAAGATTTTTCCAAAACTAATCGCTTAAGCTATTCATAAATAATACAGCAAATCCTTTTTCTGAGTTAGAAAACACACACACACACACACACACACACACACACACACACACACACACA
>JAPDSC010020411.1:0-10118 GCA_026290005.1 Latrodectus geometricus | reverse complement strand
ATATATATATATATATATATATATATATAATTAAATAATTAAAAGCTAAAATTAAAACCTTCGTGTTTTTTTTGTGGGTGTGTTTATAGTTAAATTAAAATTTACCTTTAATCTGGTGTGAATTGAATGACTTTACATTATTTAATTATTCTTTTCTTAATCAAAGAACAAATTAAAAAAATTTAAATTTTTAGGTCAAACCTTAACTATTTCATGACACCCTTAAATTAAACATACTCGAGCTATTTTAGTAAAAACTTAATTCTTCGTTTAACTTTGATTTATTATCTTTGATAAAAATCTTAAACCCGTTTTTTTTTCAATTTGTTTTTACGAAGAATTGAAAGAAAACAAGTATATAGGAACCAATTGATCACTCAAAGGAATGTGATAAAAGTTTTATTTTTCTAATAGAAAAACAACCCATTATATTTCGCACAACGGAATTAAACTTTTCGTACCTCAAGAAAGTTCTTTTTGTTGTTGGCATGATTTTTATTACATGTCAGTCACTATTCTTTCTCTGGTGTTAGTCGATATTTTATATAAAATTCAATTATTTATTCATTTATTTATATTTAATGATTGCGTTATTGATTACTAGAAAATTATTGAAGCGTAATAATTCAAATGTAAATTTATTTTATATTAAGTGTACTAATATTTTTAAATATTTCTATTAATTGAATTTTGGGTATATATATATATATATATATATATATATATGTATTAATAATTAATGAATTATAACTCTCTAAAGTAATAAGAAATAAATTAAGAAAAGTTCGACAAATTATGTTAAAGTAACAAAGAAATGTAAGATGACAAATAAGACCAAAATGCTCAATTGCTTTAATATCAATAATTTAGATAGTAATTTTTTTAATCAAACACTAAACAAAAATTTTACTTGCACTAAATTTAGAATTTTCATTTGTTTTGACTTCTTTTTTACATTTGTTGTAAAATAAAGAAAGCATAATAATATAGACAGCTTAAAATTATAAGGATTTTCTTATAGACTTTATACAATGTGCAGAATTATGTTGTTTGATGTATAAATAAATGTTGCAAATTTATGAAAATATGTTTTTTGGAAGAATGAAAAATAAAATGTTGTTGGTATTTCAAGGTAAGAAGAAAATGTAAGAATTTTGTATGTCTCATAAAATAAACAAAACAATAAAATTTATTAAGTGTAATTTGTGTTAAATGAATTGTTTTTCATCATCAAAAATGATATTACTTACTTACAAGTGACTTAATCCAACCTAAATCATAATGTTACCTCCTCAAAAATAGGCAGTGTTTTTGGAACACAAAGTGCCTAAATTATATTATATTGTAAATTATACATTCCTTATAGATTATTATACATCAATTAACACAACATGAAAATTTTTTCTTGAAAAAAAATTTTTTATTATTTTTTCATAACTTAAGGTGCTATATCTATTTTTGCTTTTGTTACATTATATTATTCAACTGGATATACAAATTGTTATTTCCCAATTTTCAATTCTGGGGGCATGCTCTTGTTTCTCACTCCAGCACATGAATATATATATATATATATATATATATATATATATATATAAGCGGAATCATTTTCTAAGTTGACGTGGATATTCAAAGAAGCATACCTATCTTAATAATGGAAGATCCTAAAATATTTATATTAAAAAACATTGTGAAAAGTTGACCTCACATGGATCATACCAGAAAAGCTTCATTTTCTGTTACATGAAAAATAAGAAAGTTAACTTATTCTTTGGTTATGTTATTGTTAAAGTTAAACGTGTTATATCACATGACTTTTTGAGGAATATAAAATTTATTAACCTTATCTATAAGTTGCCTTTTGGTCACTTTTGATTCTTGCAAAGTAATTTTATTGACTAGCAGTATATTTATGTCATTCTGACTAATTTAATTTTAGGTAATATTTTTTGCACATATTTTTATTATGGATATAGTCATTTTATAGTTCTGCATATTTATAATTAAATAAAGTTATTCAGATTTCTTATTATTTATATTTTGCGATAGCAATCAGGAAATACTGGAATTTATTCCTTGAAGTAATACCTGTTATAGTATTAAGAAATAATATTTTCCTTCGAAAAGTATAAAGAAATAATATTTTCCTTGGAAAAGTATAAAGAAATATATAATTTCTATGCACAAGATACTGATTTTAATAATATATCATCCAAAATTTTATCAGCAAATAATAATTAATATTTGAATATTTAAAATTATAAATTTTAATATATGAATGAAGTAATATTGAATTAATGTAAAGTATTTGTTTAATAATAATATAGTATTAATTGTATAGTAATGTATATAACTATAGTAAAATAATTGAGCTAATGTAAATTATTTAAAGTTTTTTTAGAAAAAAATCATATATGTGAATACAAATCACTGTCTATTTTGCGTGAATATAGGCAGGAGTTTTTAATTTTGGAGGAAATTCAACTGATCCGAGACTAGATTTCAATAATGTGGAATATAAATTACTACTACTTCTTCTCTCAAAATCAATGATTCTTTTGTTTAGTTTTCAAGCCTATGCTAGCGACGGAATGAACTAAAAGCAGCAAGATGAAAGCTGAAATTAATGACTGTTCTTGGTGGCATAGAAAAGGTGTCACAATATTTGGATATCTCTAAATTATTGTGTTTTAATTAGTTAAAGACAGTTCGATAAAAATTACATCGTCAATAAAATGATGTCGGCGCCAAATGGGTCTATATATGTCGAATTTTGAATTTTGCTTGCTCTATGAATAATATGGGGAAAACTTAATAAAAAAAATAAATTTCCGTTAACTTTGATGGGATTGAAAATCATTTTCCATGTAATGGTGACTTTTTACAACAATGTCTGATAAAATTCAAGAATTAGATGCTGTTGATCATTGATTATGAGAAGAGATATCGGGTAAATATTTTCTAACAACAGATAAAATTTTACAGTTACTTGTGTCTGATATTTTCCAAAAATAGCTACAGTATCTTATAATGATATTCATTTCAGCTCACAAAATTATTCGTTCATGTATCGTATTGAATTGACAATAAATAATTTGAATTATAATTTAAGTTATATTCGCATAAATAACGAAGTTTCTCTGTATATATTTATGTATTTAATTTTTGTTTTAAGCATTTACGAAGTGTTTGAGATTTGTGTTAGATTTAAGGTAATTCTGGAGTAATTATTCAAGTAATGTTATATTTTAATCAGATATTGTTTACGATAATAAAAAAACATAAAACTCGAAATTACAATTAAAAATTTAGAATTTTATGCTTTACAGAAACTTTTGTCATTAAAAAAATAATAGTTTCAAAATATTAATAGATTTTAATCAAATGTTTTAAAATTTATTGGGAGTTGTAGTGGATTTCTCCAAAATGTATGTATATATATGTACGTGTGTGTGTCAGTTACTTTTTTATTTTTAATAATCACTTCTTTAGTTATTTTTCAAAATGTTTTGAAAATCTAAATATCTAATTTTGGAAAGAGCAATTTCATGTGTATATTCTTTATTTACTTGAAGTCTTCACAAAAAGCTACTTCATTGGTGGCAGTTTTGATTTTAGTATTGAGCTACTTTATAGTAACATCAAAAAAATGAGCTATATAATATTCCAGTTTACTTATTAAAATATTTTACAAAACTATAAAGACATTTTCTCGTCCTGAAACATGATCACAGTCGAATGAAACCAACATTCACTACAAAGATGAGATTTATACAAATAATATGAACTTCTAATCATATTAAATGCTTTCAGCAAAGAGTTTCATTTTCAGTACGTAGAAATTATTTACTTTCAATAATTCCTAATTTCATTAAGCTGTTGACCTACCTTTTTATAATTTGAAGTTGAGGAGATTTAATTTCCAAAATTTCATACAAAACTAAGTGGAAGGTAAAGTAATCCGATTTACTGGTAAATCGAACATTTTAATGAACAAATTGTGATATTAAGTAACTCTTGTTTCAATTTAAAGCCATTAAAAGATTAAAATGCTCCGTAAACATTAATATAAATTGATGTAGTTGTCAAGATTTATTTTATGCATATCATATTAAGATGGAAATACTTTGGCGGGCCAATGAAGAAATCAATATATTTTTGAGCATAAAATAAGAGTTATGTTTTAAATTATAAATTGAAAATTATTAATACCTTTTTAGTGCTAATGTTAATTTGTTAATACAGAATTTAGCTTTTAAAAGTAAGTACTAGCTAATATAATGTCATTGAAATGTAATCAAAATTACATATTATCTGTTACAAACTATTCAGAAATGCGGCATTGGGTGTTACCTAATCCAGTGGTCAGTAGTTTAGACCTAATAAGAAGTACAGACATTAAGTATGAGTATCATATGTAATGAAAATTAATTCATTATCTCATCCCTTTAAATAATCCATTACCTAGTTAATTCGAAATGAATACAAAAACAGAAATAAAAACTAAATTTAATAAAACTATAAATTTGTATATCTACATTGCTAAGATATTTCACAAGTAAATTCCTAAAACAGAGAATTGTTCACTATGTATTTAAATATTTGTAAGTTTGGAGTGGTATGAATATCAGCTTAGCGTATCTTTGTTTAATGCCTTTTATGGCTTACAAATTAATTCAAAATGAAAGAAATAGAAAGCTCAAATTTTCATTTTTACCCATAATCTAAGAATTAAAAATATTGAATATTTATATTAATTTTTACCTGTGTAGTTTATCCTCGGCCATTTAGAATTCTCAAGAACAAAATCAATTCACATTTTCCATGGTTGCTTTGAGCCGCTTGTCTGTGATCTCATTCTTCATAAAATTTAATTAGATATTTTTACAGATCAGTGTTAACTTCTCACCTTATCCCTTATTTATGACTGATGAAAACTGTTCCTAATCAATACTTTTTCTTAGTCAATCAATGTATTATCCCGCGTGTAAAGATCAAGCGTCTCATAAAAATGTTTCATGCAAGATAAATTAGAATTATCCAATTTCTTTGGGTGGATTTGCTTATTTGAATACATTTTAAACATGAGTTAGGGTAAACTTCCGACACTGTATAATTCTCTTGTATTATTTTACAGGATAATTATATGTAATGGTATTTAATTAATGCATTTTGTTCATTCTTTATTGTGATCAGCACATAAAATGGTGTTTTTTCTTATTTTCAAGGAATGATAATGTGCATTTCCCTCGAATATTTCTCTTTGACAAATGCTTCAAGAATTATAGGATTGTGTATTTGGTACAGTTGGTGCTAAATTAATTAGTTGCGTATTTAGTTCATCCAACTTGAATATTCTTTTGAACTTAAGGTAACTTTGTCCTTGTGAAATATGAACATTTTTCACTCTTTAACTCCTTCACAAACCTGACCGATACTTTACAGGAAAAAGTTGGTAATTGTTTTACGTGACAGTAATAATAAGATAGTTGTATATTTAGTTTACTCCACCTGAATCTCATTTTAATCTCAATGTATTTTCTCCTTTCTACCATCTAAATAGATTTGGAAGGTACTATACGGGAAAAATGACGATGGTTCGATAGGATAGAAAGAGTGATTAATTGTAATCAATATATACAGGCAAATAATGCAAACTTATCTAAACATTTTTTTTACTACTTCTGGTGAATTCAATATTTTATTGAAATTAAAAGCCAGATTATCAACTAATTTTTTGTGAATACTTTGAGAAATATAAAATTAATTTAAGTCAGATTAACGAAAACAATATTTTTCAAATTTTTGTTTTAGTCTTCAATTTTTATTTAGAACATTTTTCAAACAACTGAAATTGTATGCTTAAATATTATGAATACAGCCACAAACGTACACGTCCGTGTATCTGAATGAGGGATAGTTAATATATAAATCTACGAAATAATTAAGAACATATAGAAAATGAATTTATTTATTTTAATACATCATTTTATTTCCAAAACTAAAAAGAAAAAGTAAGCTCAATAATCTAAATTGGAAAAGCAGTCCATATTTAAATAATTCATCAAAATATTAGTTTGGGAAAAAAGAAATCCATTATTTTTACGTGAACTTTATGTAACTTCATTTGGATTCGCTTTGTAAAAAGGTTTAAAACAGCTTTCATGTAGATTTTTAGGTCTTGCGCGTTACGACTGCTGACATGCGGTTAACTTCGATCATTTTTGATGTTTTATACACATTTTCGACGATGCTGTATCCACATGCGAGGTGCATCTCTAACATCAAAATTACCCGAACGGAATCGACGAAACAAAAATTGTACGTAACTGGTTGTTACAGTCTTATCTAGAACGATAAACACATTTCACAATTTTAGCCACCCGGCTATCTTTTTCGCCGTTACAAGAGAAAAACGAAAATGTATCGAATTTTCTGTTTGTTGTCTTCCATTTTTAAAACCTTGTACTCGTAACTGAATTAATCAACCAAAAAACCGCAAGACGATATTTTAGTGTCAAATGTCACCTTTCCAACGAGCATAAATCTGAAATTGTTTAATAGATACCTCACGAGATATCGATCACTACAGACGTCTACCGAAAAAATAATGGATTACTTTTTCCCCAAACTAATATAAAATGAAAATATTTAACTCTGGTTTAAGTAGCTTATAATCAGGAGCAGCAAATTCATCAAATATTAAACAATACATATTAAAATAAAATGCCTTTAAAGAATTTATTAAATAATAAATGCTATTTACTAAATAATTTAACAGAACTTTATTAAATAAATAAATGAATCTACTTAAAACAATATATTCGTTACTGAATATATTGTTGTATATTGACAATATACAACAATACTGATGATTGACCATCTAACCAGGCTGACCACCTAACCAGGCTTGTTTATAATAAGTTTCCTTAAGCAATGATTTTCATTATGGAAATAGATCCTAAGTTAATGGATGTTATAATATAAGTGCTATATTATTTCGCTTTCAATCTTCATCTCTTGATGAACATTTGTTTTTTCCATGAATAATTTATATTTCAAAGAAGAAAACTCTCACTTTATCCTATTGTAATATTTTTAAACTAAATTGTATCTCTGTATCTACTCACAGTAATTTCTAAAATAAAAATTTTTGTTCTTCATGATGTAATTTTTGTTGCTCATTTGTTTTCCTAATAAATATATCATGGTTTTGAAGAGCTTGTAAAATATGAAATTATTGACGGTTGAAAAATCAGTAGAAAGTATTCTGTGCATGCGAAATCCAATAATTGCTACAAAAGAGCAAACATAAAAAAATTTCTCTTTCAAACTTTTTATTATTTAATTATCTTCAAAATGCTAAGTTAGTGATTGTAAGTTATGGTTACATTAGAAAAATAACATATCAGTATTATTTGATTCTGCATGGTCTAAGTCCACGTACTAATTTGGAATGACAGGACTTATTTATTGATCAAATGAAAAAAAAACTATATTAAATGATTTGAAATGTATCTTAGTTCAATACATGCCTTCATTTATAATATTTTTCAGCAAAAATATTTTAAGACAAGCATTTTTAAAACGATGAATTTTACAAATAATCTGTTGACAGTAAAATATGTTTCTGAGTGTAGAGGAATGATTTGTACAAATTATATATAAAAAAATCTCATTGGTTTTTATGCGACAATCTTCTTGATATTAAAACTATTTTTCAAATTTATAATATAGATTATTAAATATTATTTAGCAAAAAGGGATAAATTATCATAGATTTCTTCAACAGAAAACCATTTCTCATTACCAATTTCTTTTAGTAAAACCCTTCATTATGAAAATAGAGTTTTTAGGCTTTATTTAATTCAAATAATACAAATTTTATTTGTTATAAACAATATATTGTATTAATAAATCCAAAAAAACCTGCATAATTAAGAATGTATAACAAAAAAATGACTTTACATAAGATACTGTCTGGACAAATATGTTTATTCAATATTTGGCAGTCAAGAAAAAGTCTAAACTTTATGATGAAGTTGGTTTAAATGTACACCAAGCTATTTGAAAGATATTTCTCTTCCACACTCACAAACACATACACTTCTGAATGCTTTGAAGTACCATGGTGTAAGCACCCATAATGCTTTGAAGCACTCATAAGTTAAAAATTTCTAGCTTACTACAAAAATTAAAAAAAAGAATAAATTTTTGTATATAACATTGCAGATAGAGTTTCTTTGAGAAGTACACTGAAAAAGATATCCTAAAATATTTTTACTAAAATATGTTAACTTCAACCATATTAAATACTTTTATAAATAGATTTCCAAAATAATTTGATTTAGTAATGCATGTCACTTGCAAAGTTAGAATTTTACATTTTAAAGAATACTCTCTTTCTAGGAATTAGAGAAAATTGTCTAAATAAAATATAATTGTTGTATTATAAACTTTAAATACTGAAAATTTATAATGAATTTTTTTTTTACATTTAATGCACAATAATGAAACAAAATACTAGTGAGAATCTCTGTAGTTTATTTAGGTTTAACGTAAAGTTCAAGGTTAAAATATTCTGTAATTAATTTCAACAGCCGTACATGTATGTTTGCATAATTTTATTACACATCATGACAAGCAGTTCAATCATGGATTATTTTACTTACATTCATTTATCCTATTGATATGTTGAGAGATATATTCCAAAGTTATTTACTCAAAAAAATCATATTTTGCGAATCAATTATTATAATTAACTGAAATTCTTTTACTTTATTTTCAAAAGTCTGCTATATTGATTTTTTCATTATAAGGAAAACTGAAAAATCACTTAAGGAATGATTTTACATGAATATTTTGAAATATAATAAATGAAAAGTCACTTTTTTAAATATATTGCTTTTAAATGAGTTTAATAAATATAGAAAAATAATAGCAATTTATTTCAAATCAAATATTAATTTTTTCCGTAATTAAATTATTTAAGTCTAATTAATTCTGTATTTTTAGCTTAGAAAGAAGTATCCCGCATGTAACATTTATTAATAAAATAATTAATATTCTATATATAGCTGAATTTTAAAATGCTAAGTAGTGTAACACTTAATAAAGTGCTAATTGATGTGTAATTGGGCAGCATGGAATGAAAAATTTCAGCTTAAATCATAGCTACTGTTAACAAGGAACAGTCATTTTGTGTCTCAAAGTGAGATTCATTTCTGTTTTCAATATATACATCTTATAAATGTGTGATTGGAAATTATTTGGGCTTTCTTCTTTTCATAGTAATCATATCAAGCACCAAATAAGTAAGCTCCAGCACTTATGAAAAATCTTTCCAAGAAACCAAATGAAGAAAGTGTACAATGTTTTACAGCAGCTTTCAAGTATAAGCAGCAACATTTGATGTGACAAACACCTAAGATATAAATTATTTTATAATGCATGAAATTATCTTTTAACAGTTATGTACATATTTATTATAATATTTACAATATATAATTAAATATATTATATAATATTTAGTTTTATATTTTTAATATTATAAAATATTTATAAAAGACAATTAGAGTAAAGAACAATCTAGAATGTATGCGTTTAAATTGAGACTTTTTGACAATTGTCTTTCTATTTAAATGATTCCCTGTAGAAATAAATTTCAAATTAGAAAATAAAATACATTTAAATAATATTTTAATATATTAAAAACAAGGAAGATATCAAAATTGATCACTCTTTTATTCACATTCAGTGTTCTAAGACTGGGTAAATTGAATGAAAATTATTCCATGCTTTGCTTCAATTTGAGCATTTCTATTCTTCAGTCAATCTAATATTCTTATACTTCAGTCGTACAATGTATAATCTACACTGAACAAAAAGCGGAACTCTTGGATTTAAGCAAACAGGAAATAGAAATTTGAGCCTCAAATATTCCGATTAGTTTGACTTTTGAAGTATTTGAATCGTGAAGACAATATTAAAGGCAGAAAGTATTAAGGTTCCAGTCTTTGTGTGTGGATCCTTTCATAATATTTTGTATTATACTTGTGTTTCATGTGACATTATATTTTTGAAGGAACTTTTGCAGTTTATCATTATTATAAAATTAG
>JAPDSC010020410.1:0-10358 GCA_026290005.1 Latrodectus geometricus | reverse complement strand
CACATCTCTTCCATTAAAGATGAAAAAATGTTGTATTATAGCTACGACGCCCAAAATTCTGATGATTATTCAAGACTGACACAATTCTCAAAAACAAGTGCGAGTGGGATAATCTTAACCTAGAAATTAAAGGCAACGAAGATGAATTAAATGCGTGGCAAACTTAGAAAAAGTTTTATTGTAAGATAAAAACTATTATATACGTTTTCTGAACAAGAGTCGATGGCTTAGAATCATAATACAAGCAAGATTCTAAACTATCGATTATTTTTAAGTAAGCACAGAGATCACAGGTTCGAACACCAGAGACTCTCCAAAAGAAATATATAATTGTTACCCATGTAGATAAAAAAAATGATATTTAGGAATATATAATTTATTTACATCCTATATTTTTAAAGAATAGGTTTTGTTCTTTTCAGAACATTTTCCTTAATTATTTTTTAAAATTTTTTTGTTATTCATTTTTTATTTTTTACTTAATTGCGAGAAAGTATATAAACAGCGTATTTTTGGTTTTCGGAATAAAGTGGAAAAAGTATATGAAACTTTTGGAGCAAAATTATTTCGTTTCTCAATGTCGGCTTCGAAAGACAAAGATGTCGAAACAAATTTTATCTAATGCAGTGATATTACTAAGTGTTATAATTGTAGTATACATAATTTTTCTGATTTATTTTTCTGATTAATTGTAGAATACATAATTTTTCTGCAAACACCATCGGATCTATCTCAAAAAGTGAATATCACAAACACATCGTGCTTCGTTTCTAAGCATATAGGAAGAAAAATTTTTCTTCATATCTGCTTCTAAGATAAAGAACAGATATTCGATTTGCGATATTTTTTCTCCAACCAAACATTGAATCCAATTCCTGAGATTGTGGGAGTTCAATTAACAGAAAAAGAATTTAGAAAAGTTTGCGAAATGTGTTGACCTGTTACCGATCATGTTGCTTCGACTTAAATTTCCATCGTCGATGATCATTAATGGTCCCAGTCAAAGCGGAAAAACTCATTTAGTGCGGAAAAATGTTTCTGAGCAAATATACGAAGCACCGATAAAAAAAGTTGTATGGTGTTATAAAATCTTTCAACCCTGGTTTCACGAAGAAAGAAATATTAAATTCATAGCAGGTTTGCCAACAGAAGATGAACATTTTGATCTTTTGATTCTTGATGATCTTATGAACAATTTAACACCTGAGATATCGCAAATGTTTACTGTTGGATCTCATCATAAAAATTTCAGCATAATTTTAATAACACAAAACCTTTTTCCCCGCATTAGAATTGCTAGGGATATTAGTTTGAATGCTCACTATATAATACTTTTCCGAAACAACAGAGATCAGTCGCAAATCGCTTGTTTTGGAAGACAAGTGTTTCCTAATCGTTCCAAATTTTTTATGGAAGCCTATAAAAAGGCAACATCGGAAAAATATCACTTCTTACTAGTTGATTGCTTTCCAACAACGGATGAAGAATTAAGATTACGACAATCCATTTTTCCAGATCATAACGGTATAAATTGGGTATATGTGCCAGAAGAAAAATGAATAGAATTAAACGACATGTACATTTGTTGCATATTTTATCCGCCGCGAGTCCTAAACAGCGAAATGCTATATTGAAGACTGCCACCAACGAACAGATAAAAACACTGTGTGAAATATGTCAAAACATATTAAACGGGAATATCTCGAACCGATTGAATGTTCGAAATTTGTGTCGTTATAAACGAATCATTCGACAGCTAGCCGACAAAAACATTTCTATCGCTCGAAAACGCAAGATATTAACTGTTGACCAAAGAGGAGGATTTTTACCTCTCATCCTTCCAGGTGTTTTGAGTCTTATTGGAGGTGTAATAGGAAAAGCTATAGGAAAACGAATTTAAGAATGGCTAGAAAAATGGCATTAGTTCCAAAAGAGCTTGTTTCAGAATACTATCAGCTGAACAAGCCAGAAATAAGAGTTGAAGATCAAATTTCAAAGCTATTGCACGAAGAAGAAACACCCGATGATGTGAAAGCTAAGCTATTAGCACACTGGATACCGAAATATCAGCGTTTAATGCAACCTCCTCCTCCTCCAAAACCGTTTGAGATTCCGAAGGAATTATTACAAGAACTAGAAACCCAGAAGGAAGAACTATCTGTACCTGTTCCTCCCAGAATGAATATGATTGCAAAATACATAGCATATGCAGTTCCGAAATCGAGAAAGAAGTATATCTTACCGATTTTAGAAAAACTGAGAGAAGTGAGTTACACATTTAACGATAGAAACGAATTGGAAAAAGAGGGGAAACCAGAATACAGAAGTAATGGAATTGATTTGTTCAGTTATTTAATGAGGAATGAAAAAGTTCCTAGACAACCGCCTCGAGGATTCAATACTTAGGAAATTTTAGACTCGAACATACCATTAGACTGGATTCACAATAAATATGTTCGAGATCATCTACTTCTCTCACAAGTAAACCCACAATATAAAGAACCACGCTTCTCGCCAGAAACACCAAATATCGCTGAGAACTCTAATTCAAAGAGATTGACAACAGCGGAAAGATTATTGAAACTCTCGAATACTGATACTTCACCTGAAGCTCAAAAATGGACAAATTGGTCGGAAATAGGAATACGAGAGAGAGACAACAAAACTTCTCCTTCTCTCATAAACTGGGAGAGGTGGAAAGATTAAAAAAACTATACTATGATCCAAAGGAACCTGGTTCGTTTGGAGGTGTCAAGAGACTGTCAGAAGCTAGCGGTGTAAAGAAGAGTCGCGTTTGAAAATTTCTCTCTGGAGAAGATACTTATACACTTCATTTTCCTGTTCGCTATAAATTCCAAAGACGGAAAACAATTGCATACGGAGTGAACGAGTTGTGGCAAAGTGATTTGGTAGATCTACAAAAACTATCACGCTTTAACAATGGTTATCGATACCTCCTAACAATTATAGATGTTATGTCAAGATATTTAAGAGCAATTCCCATTAAAGACAAGAAAGCCCATACGATTGCTAAGGTGTTCAACAAAGTGTTCAAAGAGGCAAAGCCAAGAAATCTTCAAACAGATTTTGGGAAAGAGTATCACAATAAAACAGTTCGTGCACTGTTCAAGAAACATAATATCTATCACTATTCAACGAAAAGTGAAGCAAAATGTGCAATTTTGGAAAGAGCTCACAGAACACTACAAAATAAAATGTATCGTGTTTTCACATATCGAAATTCTTATAAATATTTAGACATTTTACCGTTGATAGTTGATTCTTACAACCATTCAGTTCATCGAAGTCATGGAATGGCGCCAGCCAAAGTCACACAAGCTGATGAGCCTCGCTTATATAAATCCTTGTACAATGTAGACTCTCCAGTCAAGTTTCGCTTTGCAGTTAACGATGTGGTAAGGATTTCAAAAGCGAGGAAAGTTTTTAAGAAAGGCTATCTTCCTGGATGGACTGAAGAAACGTTTAGAATTTACAAACGTTATCCAACAAACCCTCCTACATATGCATTGCAAGACCATTCCGGCAAGGAAATTACAGGAAGATTTTACACCGAAGAACTCGTTAAAATAAATAAGTCTGATAAGGATTTTTGGGCAATTGAAAAAATTATTCGTACTAAAGGGAAAGGTGCTTCACAACAATTTTTGGTGAAGTGGGTTGGTTTCGACGATTCATTTAATTCTTGGATTAAAGCAGAATGGTTGAAATCCTGAATGACTTTCATGTTCTTCTACCTTCAAATGCTAGTATGAAATATTTTCCTAACAATACACCAGATCATTTTCGAACGAAATTAGCCAAACCTATCACTTTGATCGGAGAATGGGAATGTTGCTTAGCCGAAGCTACTCTTCCAGGAAAGTACTTTACAATTCAGTCTCGTTACAACGATTCTTATATCATTCAGAGAGAAATTGATGTAGAAATAGAAACATTACTACCAACATTTCGTATTCCTCTCTACAATGAAGATCACTTAGACTTTGTAGAAGGAATAATGGCAAATATGAAAAAATATTTTATTGATCCTCCCCTAAAATTTACTTTGATTGAAAAGAGAAAGAAACTGAAAATTGAATTGAAACGAGGATGGGAATGGATTACAACAGCTGAAAAAGGAAGTCAGTTGCTAAGGTTGTTGAGCCTAGATCCAACAAAAGACGATATAACACCTAATAGTCCACTAGGATTTCTTGCTTATATTTATTATCGTTCTCCAAATAAAGAAGTTTTTAGAAATCAGGAAATTACACTGATTGCAAGAGAACCGATTGTAGACCAAACCTATGATATAATACTGGAAGATGGGGATTTAATAGAACAGATAAATAACAAATTAAAAGAAATATCGTTATCAAATGATATTAAAATTGAAAGCAATAATAACCAAGTAACAGTTTCGCTGCCATCGCATGTAAATATCGAACTCAGACGAAATTCCTGTCCTCGATTAATGACTGCATTAAACATATCTAATAACAGCTTCGTAATACGAGGAGAACAAACAAAAACACAATTTTCCTATACACAGCCTGCTACTTCATTAAAAGATGAAAAATTTCGCGTGATCAGTTATAAAGTTTTTCCGAGTATTCGTAAAGAGAATAGAACTGCCACATACAAAATATCTAGTGGTATGTATCGCGAAGATAAAGATTTATTCAAAGAATTCAAATTCATAGCATTACAGTTATTGCCTGATTCTAAGGTGGGTTTACACGTTCCCCAAAACACTGTAGTCACTTTTGCAGAAAAGCTTAGCGATTTGCTAGGATTTACTGCAAGAACATTTCGTCAGGGTGATTATAAATCTGATTATACTTTGGATTTACGCGCAGGTATTACAGAAATATATGTATACTGCGATATAGTATCACCTTCCTTGGTAGGAGATTCCTCAACATCTATTCTAAAAATTATCCCAGTGGCAAACGAAACTAATGATCAGATTGTTAAATATTTTTCTGTGCCGTTGTACTTCAGAGTAAAAAAACAATGTTTTGATATTATTGAAATTCAATTGCGCACTAGCAGCGGTACTCCTATTAAATTCATATCGGGTAAAACAAACTTAGTGCTCTCTTTCAGAAAGAAATTTATATAAATCCAATGACATTCTCATCGATCTCCATATCTGCTTTCAACCATGTCGAAGCGCGGTCACAGGCTACAACCAGAACATTGTATTGCGTATTATTTAAATCAAACAGGCAATGCAGACCCTTACTTTTCTTCCCATTATCCCATTCAGAGAGGTTATGGCTTTTTCAGTAACTTGCGCCGATTTGCTTTACCGCTGATGATGCAAGCTGGAAAATATTTAGGAAAACGTTTATTGTCATCTGGTCGAAATATAATTGAAGATGTATCACAAGGAAAATCGCTTCGCAATGCTGCTAGAGATCAGTTTCGCCAAACAGGACGCGAAATAACAAGCGATGTTATTCGCAAATTAAGTGGAAAAGGTCTTAAAAGGAAGAAAACTATTAGAAAGCAACACTCGAAGCGTAGGAAATCAAATAAACCAGACGTATTTTCTGAGCTCTAAAACATGGAAAATTGCTACTGCACAAAAAGCGAACTAGATCTTTTCGTTTCATCGCCTATTCAACTAGCGATTGATCATTCTTCATTTGTAGAAATACATCCGATTGCTTCCATTTCGGATAGCAATACAATTGAATTTCTTGTTACCGGATTAGGAGATGCATATTTCGATTTATCGCATGTGTTTTTGAATGTTCAGGCGAAAATTTTGAAAGCTGATGGAACAAATTTTACAGAAAATGATCGATGCGGACCGATTAATTATTTGCTAAACACTATGTTTTCCGAATGCCACATCTCGCTTAACGATCGTAATATCTCTTCGGAAAGTAATTATCCTTACAAATCTTTTATACAAAGTGTTCTGTTTCATCCCCAATCTTCTCAACAGAATTTTTTGAGTGCTGGTTTGTTCTGCAAGGATACTGTCGGTGAATATGATGACATTAATTTTTGAGATACTGGAAAGAATGCTGGATTAAAACAGAGATGGAAACGGGTTAAAGAAGGCAAACTATTTGATATGTGCGGAATGCTTCATATTGACTTAGGAACTCAACCACGTCTTTTAATTAGCGGAACAACGATACGAATTCGTTTGTTAAAATCAAAGGACGAATTTGCTCTCTTAGCTAACACTGGAAGTTATCGCTTACACATCTAAAATATAAGTCTGTTTATCAGAAAATGCGATGTATCGAGCTCAATTCTAGTTGGCCACGAAAAAGCATTAGAACAATCTCTGGTGCAAATGCCTTTCACGAGAATTGAGACTAAGACATTCACACTCAGTTCAGGATTGAAGAGTGTTATAATTCCTAATGCAATGAATGGAATTCTTCCCTCACGTATGATTCTAGGATTAGTATCCAATTCTGCATTCAATGGAGATTTGAAGAAGAATCCATTTAATTTCCAACATTATAATCTGAATTATATTTCGTTATCGGAGAACGGAGTTCAAATCCCTATGACAGCCTATACACCTTCTTATCAAAATAATCTGTATGCCCGAAACTATTTAAGTTTGTTCACAGACCTCGCTCAACACAATACTAATGTCACATTAGAAGAATATAAAGAGAATACTTGCTTGTATGTGTTCGATCTCACGCAAGATTTTTCTGCTAGCGATCCATTTATGAATATAGCCAGAAGCGGTGAAATATCGATTCACCTGAAATTCGATAGAGAACTATCGGAAACTGTTACATTAATAGTATACATGGAAATGCAATCGTTAATTGAAATTGACAAAAGTAGAAATATATTTGTTGACTATTAAATACTATGGACACACAAACACTGTTAAGTTTAGCCCTCAGCGATCCTAAAATTAGAGGAACGTTTGGCGGAGTGTTTGCGAGTGATCTATTGCCCGAAACACGAGGATATTATCGATCATTTATTGTAAACACGCATCCTTCTACGAAGAAGGGAGAACATTGGCAAGCGATCTATTTTGACAACAACCGCAATGGCATTTTTTTTTGTTCTTATGGCACATTTCTGAAAGGAAACATTAAAAAATTTATTACTCAAAATTCCTCTAAAATAGAATGGAATTCGCATATATTACAACATCCTCGTACCAGCTCATGTGGACTTTTCTGTCTATTTTTTCTATGGCATGTGAATAGAAGATTACCTATTACGAGATTAACTGAAACAAATGTTTGCGAAAATGAACGAATTGTAACACGTTTTGCGCATCAACAATTTAAATTGATAAATCATTCAACATTGCTCTCCTCCAATCAACAATGTAAATCTTATCGAGAGGCGATATTAGAAAATCAAAAAAGAAAGATATTATAACAACGTCATAGCTAGCGAATTCAGATGATCGCTAGACATGGAGAGATTCGGATATGTTGTTATGGATCCTTGCTCCAGATGTGAGTATTTGTATATTGACAATACTCTCTATGATAATATTCTAGAGTGCACTGAAAATGCTCGACATCATAAAACTTCTGCGGAGCCTGCGAAGATAATGTATTTCACTATATTGTCGAACACAGACATTGTTAAGTGTCTACATGATAATCAAACAGATGAAAAGCGATTTGGTTTCTGCCAACTGACAAAATATAATACTGCAGAGAAATACAATGTTTATTCTTCTCACAAGACTTTGTTTGAATCAGTTGTGGAGAGTATTTTAGCAACGAAAGGTGTTTCATGGAATGAACTCGCAGATTGTACAAATTTTGAAGCAAAATTTGGATACTTCAAACTACTAGACAATGATGAAATTGTTTTTTATTTGCATTGTTTGTAACAAATTAGAAATTTGCATTGTATATTAAATATTTTGTAACTTGTTGCTTAACATAATAAATATATTAAAATATAATAGTGTGTATCTCATTTTTTTTAGATTTAAAATAATTCTATTCTTGAAACATTTAATTTAAGAGTTATGATAGAGAAAAAAATGTTATAGATCAGGAGTATTCGGAATAAATTAACTTTGGAGGAAATTTAATAAATTGACCTTAAATGATACTTATGTTTTTTAAACGCCTTTATGCAAATGGCTTATTACAATAAATTAACTTTGAAGAATATTCATTAAAATGACCTGGAATCCCACTCATGTTTTTTGTAACATAGTTGAAAGTACTTAATTTATGAGCAACCTACACTACTTTAACTTTCACCTTGATAATTAAAATTCAGGAAAATATTCTATAAAAACTCTCCTATGCTACTGACACATCAACATTTGCATTTGTGCATTAGTTCTCCGCTGATTTTCAACATGGATTGTGGTAAGTTGTTTTTCAGTTATTGCGTTTTCTCTCTATCTTACCAAATTTTAGAAATCTAAGTTGATAGTTATTTTGAAATACTTAAACTAAGTTGTTATTGTACGAAAACTAAATTCTTTTATTTATTTTTTAAGCTAGAATAATAGATGATGAGGATTGCGCTCCTAAGAAAAAACCAAAAAAATTTGACTTAAACATCTCTACAGAAATTGAAACTAAAAACTCACAGATACCAAACTATTCTGTTTATTTGGGAAAAAACACTGCTCTTGAAATCAAACACTTTAGAAAACAACATTATTTATGCTTTCTAAAATATAACGAGGCTGGTGATATTAAGAACAGGTTTAATATTAATATTGATCAGATTCCAACAATGATTGTAGGATTGGAAAAAATTCAAGATTTTATAAAAAACAAGAGAACTTGAACCTGATACTTGAGTAAGAATGTAAACAATAAGATTATAATTTAGATACATTTAAGTAATCAGAACAGAAAAATAAATATGGCTAATATTATTTTTCAAGAATTGAACTCTGCATTCCATGGTTTTACTCGAACATTACGTGCAAGAACTAATTTTGATTCTGTAGAATCTGCTTATTCCGAACTCAGACCTGTGATTCATAATATTTTAAATACATCAACTGTTTTACGAATTCGTGTTATCATTTGCTTACACATTGTGTTTACAAAAATTTTAAACGATGAATTAAACAACACACCAGTGTATCAAACTTATTATTTCTGCAGTAATGCCTTGCGCATTTTATCTGCTGCACAAATATTTTCCGTAATAGATGAGGGCTTTAGGAAAATTATGAATTCTGTTGATAATTTCACTAGAAACGGAAGCGGATGGCTTCTGCATAAAATCGATTTTGTAGATTTACACATTGGCAATTATGCCAAAATTATTGGAGGATGTAAAACGGTCAAACTACCGAATAAATTATCTAATAAAATAGCGCTTTTATCTATCAATTGTATTAATAATAAATGCTTCATTTATTGCATATTAGCTGCGTTATTTCCTAAGCAAAAGCATGCTTGTCGCTGTAGCATATACAAAAAACATTTGGCAGCTGTTGATACAAAAATGTTAAAGTTTCCTGTCGAGATAGCAAACATCAAACTTTTTGAAAATGTAAATAAATTAAATATCAATGTTTTTGCTTTTGATGAAGGCATGATATATCCTCTTTACACTAGTTCTCAAAACTATAGAGAAATAGATTTGTTTCTCTATGAAAAGCATTATTATCTAATAAAAAATATAAACAAACTTTTGAAACATAAAAACATTTTAATTATTATTGCAAACGTTGTTTGAATGGATTTGTACGAAAACAGACTTTAATTGAACATCAAACTCTTTGCCTTCATAACAAGCCACAACGTGTTTCAATCCCTCAAAATCTGATTTTGAAATTTAAAAACATTAATAGATCTCTCAAACATCGTTTTGTGATGTTTGCTGACTTCGAATGCGCATTATCTAAGGTTTCGACTGTTACTCCAAATAATAAAAAATCCTTTACATGTGAGCTGGAAAAACATATTCCTCTCTCCTATGCAATGGTTGTTATCGATCAAGATGATAAAATATAATTCCTTTAAATTTAGAAAAAATATCTATGTTTACATTAGATCATTTAAAATTCTTAGATAGTTTTCAATTTTTAGACAGCTCTCTTGATACATTAATTGAAAATCTCGAATCGTGAATTCAAAATGTTTGATAGTTTCTTTCAACACAACAAAAACAAGTATTTGCTTCATCGAAATGTGTATTTCCATATTCATATTGTGATCACATTGACAAACTTCAAACTATTGGTTTACCTCCTCAAGCAGCTTTACTAATTAATGCTATCTGCAGGTATTGAGTTAAGAAAAGCAATTATTCATAAGTGAATTTTTTTTTCTATTATTAAAAAAACAATCACGCATTCGCGTGTCAAATTGTCCTGGGCCAGAATTATATATGTGAAAGAACCTGGCCCACTT
>JAPDSC010020409.1:0-11651 GCA_026290005.1 Latrodectus geometricus | reverse complement strand
TCTGCTAAAATCTAAATGAAGTAATCTAGCAATAAATCAGGTATAACTATATTTATATATATTGAATCATATATAAAACTATTCAAGCTGAATGCAGGGAAGTTTATTGTTAAATGAGCTAAGAGTTTCTTTTATGCTTTAAATATATATATGTTAAGCTAACATTTATTTATGATTTGGTAAAAGGATTTTTCTTTGGTTCTATCACATAATTTATAAGAATTCGAATAATACAGTGTTTAATGTATTGAGTTTAGAAAATTTATGATAAATGTTTACAAAAATACTTAGTAATAGATTTTGAAAAAATTATTTCTAAAGTATAAATAATCATAAAATTTTGAAGAATGGGAATATTAATTCATAATAAATGTAATGATCTTCTAAATATATCAATTATTAATAAAGTTAAATAACAAAATTTTCAATATCTCTTTTATGTTACGTAAAGAAAATAGAAACATAAATGAAGTCAATAACATGGAATCGAAATTAATTAATTTTACTCGCAGTGCTCATTCAAGCACTCTGGCCTTTCAGAAACAGTTGCAAAGTAAGACACTAGAATTCTAAAGAGCTGTAATTATATTTATATTCTAAAAGATGGAAACTTTATGTAAGTTTCTATTTTAATGTTAATCTTATTTCGTTTAGTCGAGTAACTTAATCTAAGTATAATAATATTTAATTCCTCAGAAAATTGTTTTCTTTAGTATTTATTTATTTTTATTCGATCACTTGGATTAAGAATTCATATCATATTTCAAATCATTTTATATTAGCTATAAACGAAGGAAATCTTCATTTTCTATGTTCAAATAAGCTTTACATTGATACATTTTGAACTGCATTTAATCAAATTTTATTGAATATTCAAACAATACAATAAAACACTGAAAAACAAAGTAACATGAAGGGGGAGAAAATAAAACATTTTGAGTCTACTGACTCCTTAGAAAAGTATTCAAAATATATTAATTTTATACAATGTTTTCTGAAAAATATAATTGATATATATTCGTGCTGAATTATAGTATAATTTAAGGCTATACAGAATAGATTTAAAAATGTATGTTTGATGTTACTAATATAATATTTTATTTTAATTGAAATCCCTTAATTATGCTTAAGTAAATATTGAAACTAAAACTGTTTGATTATGATTATTTTGATTTATTTTTAAAAAATTGTATTTTTAAAAGTAATTCATACATTAAAGCTATGTATAATCAACCAAACACTTATAAAGTGTTATTACATATTCCAGACAAAAGTGTAAGTCTATTATTTTCCAACCAGATGTTGCAGCATTGCTAATATTGATTAAAATAAGTGGCAAAGCAAGAAACAAATTTTTTTCCTTTAATGCAGTAAATGATTATCGATTATAGAAGATAAAAAAAAAACATTACAGAACCAAAAAGAACATTACAGAATGAGAAGCCTAGTGTTAATCCTTGAAGTAATCAATATCAGCATTCTGTTCCTTCTGCCAACATGTCTCCAGTTGTGCAATTACCTTTCAAAACTCGAGGCTTTTGGATGCAAAGAATATCGTGAGTGCTTGATAAAAGTCTGTTTCATTAGTGAAAGATTTTAAACAAAGTTGATTGTCCAGGAAATAGAAGAGGTGATAATCTGAAGGTGCAAGGTGAGGAGAGAAAGAAAGATGGTGCAATGTCTCCCAACCAATTCACTGTATTGTGTTTCTCGTTACCCTCGCGACATCAGGTCTAGTGTTATCTGACAAAGAGCAGTGCGTACTTGAGATTAACTAGAGTTGGCTCCATCTGTTGCAAGGCCTGTAGAGCATGTTTCAATTGTTGCGAAGCATGTCTGCAGTGACCATTAGGCCCGCTGGTGAAAGCTCATAGAGAACTATTTTATGACAACCATCACATAAAAACTATAATCTTGCGTGAATGCATAGGTGGTTTTGAAATGAGCGGCACAGAGTTCTGCGTTGACAAACAAAGTTTGGAAAGCTTGGGAGTGTAATACAGGACCCACTTTTTGTCACTATTCAGTGCTCGATTAAATATGGATACTTTATGGGGATAAGAAAGTAATGATAAGCAGGCTGCACTCGCTGTTGCTTATGGACTTCAAGCAGCGTTTGAAAAGCACATTTGCTCAGCTTGGACATCTTACTTAAATGGTGTAGATGAAGTCTAACCATTTTACCGGAAACGTTAAATTGTCCACCAAGTTCACCACACATTTGATTACTGTCCTCAATAGTCACATGCAGAGCTTCGTCACTCAAAGTAAATGTTTATCCACTGCGAACTTCATAACAAAGGGACAAACCACCCGACCTGTATATGTGAAACTAATACCTTGCCGTACGTAGATTCACATCACTAACCCCAAATGCTTGACATATACAGCAATTTGTTACAACAGCTGATAAGTCCAATTTGAAGTCGTAAAGCAAACAACATCGAACGAGTTCCTTCAACACGTCTATATCTTTTCGATACTGTACGAATTAGTTACGATTGATGAATGTCTGTTGTTTATAGCGACTGATATTCCTACTCTCGACTGAATGGTGTCTCAATCCCGTCATACACTAATTTGCATGCTAATTTTAGAATTATATAAGAATCAAATCAAAATTCAAAAGTTTGTGCTAAGGTATCAACAATTCAAGAATACTGATTGTGCATATAAAGTGGAAAACATCTTTTAATTTAAAGTGCCAAAGAAAATAATGCTGATTATTACCAGCATAGTTAAAATTTTGGTAAAATCTTAAACTTGAAATGCCACAAAAAACTAGATAAACATTTTTGGGTTAGTAGTCGGATTTGAAACCATGTACTATGCAACATCTGAAGCAATTGCAGTAGAAGGAGTACGCTCGTAGATTGGACTTTTAGCGTCAACATGTAAGAAACATCGGAGAATGAAGATATCACCTTTAAGTTTTTATTCAACTCTTAATCAACACTTAATTTATCTTGGACAGTGAAACTACATAATGGTCTCATTCTATGTCGCAGGAAATCCATGTGCAGTCGAAAATTTGAAGAAATTAGTCAAAACCATTTTCTGTGCAGTAACCTGAAAAAAAAGATGTGTAATCCATTTTTCTTCACTTACCAAACTGTATCTTGTAATTGTTTTCTGGATATACTATTTGTATAGTATTTTTTTTAAAAAAGCTCAGTTATTTTTTATATTTTGCTATTCAACATTCAGTCTTGTAGTGATTAGCATCAATAATGATAATGAGAATACTGTTCAATGTTAAAAATTACAACATATACTTTTCGAAATTTATTTATATTATATAGAATATTTGCAATTTTTTCTTCCTTATAATACCTTATAATAACGTTAAACAATTTCACAGTGAATGTTTAAAATTACTTTTTTTATATCTAATTAACCAATTTTACTATAGGTCACGGTTTATTAATATTCCTTTACTTGCTTAATGTTAATTGAATCCTATTATTTTACACAATATTTACAATACTATAATTTTATATATGCACTAAAAAAAATCAGAATTTGACTAAGCATTAAAAGAGTTGTGAAATGTATCATAAATAGCAGAATGCAATCTCTCTAAGATATTCCTTGTACGTTTAATATCATTGCGAAAATCAATTCATTGATTAAGTTTTATTATATTTTCAACAAAGAACTATAAAAATAAAATGAAGAAAAAAAGTTGTGATTATTAATAAAAAAACGAGTTGAGTTTTTCGTTTAGAGAATGGACATATGAATGAGTTAATTACTTAAGATAATATATGCATTTTAGGTTTTTCAATATATGCAAATTATTTCACAACTTGACGATATTTTATTATTTAGGTGAAAGTATGGTTTAATTTTATACATATAATTTATATGAATAGTTTATATAAATTATAATTTTGTTTGATGATATAAACTCAATAGTTTTAAGTTTCAAACTTGATTAATATAATTTAAATATATCAACATTACTTTTTTATAGTATGCCTTTTAAAAAATGTCTTTTTCAAAATTGTTAAGTTAATAACCCAATCTGCACAAAAATATTGGTTTTTGTCTTAATCATGCATCAGCAATGTTAACAATATGAGAGTTATTTATTCTTTTATGAAACAAGCTTTAGTATTGGCTAAAAGTTAACAAAAATATTGTGTAGGATCTATCGTTTATAATGAGCTCATTATGCTTCGAACTAGACATTTTTAAAATAAAATGAGGAAATAATAATATCCTAGGTAATTTAGTTGAAATTGTTTTTGCCAATTAGCGTTATAACAAAGGAATCACGTTTTCGACACATGCAATTATGAAAAGTATTTCCAGATATAGATTAATCATCAGGCGTAAGTATAGAAAATTTAATAAGATACAATTTATATATCGAATATATTGTGTCTCTTAGAAGAAACAATATTTTATTGATACAGTTAATAATAAAGATTGAATTACAAAGTTGATTTATGGTAAAATAATTTGGTAAAACAAAGCATATTTCATAAAGCATAAATTTTTTATTATGTATATATAAAAGTATCATAGATTATACAGATAATTTCATTGAATTTTATCGATGTATATAAAATTAAATTAATTTATCTGTATAATCTATGATACTTTTTTATTCACATATACTTTTCATAACTTCTATTCTTTACTATAACTTGATTTTAATTATTCTTAACTATCTATATTCATTTAATATTTTATGACATACCTATATGTAATATGCGAGTCTGATCAATAACCAAATTAAATCTGATATGTATAGCCTATTTTTATTATGTATGTTTTAAATTTGAAGTAAAACGTTTAAAGTTTTCAAAAATAAAATCATTTTTTTTATTTTATTTATTTTTGATAATAAAATAATGCTATTTATAACTGAAAATTAAGCATTTCATTTCATAGTTTCTTATTCATATATTTGATAATTATGTATACATATACATATATATTGATGACTAGAAATTAAGCAAATTAAGCAATGCTAATTTATACAGTAGTAAAGGTTTAACAGTAAAAAAAATATAGAGTTAATATCTTAACATAATTAAGGTATAATATTTATAATATCACCTGGTATGCTCCCATGAGTATGTAGGATAACATTTCCTTTGCGGAAAATTAAAATTATATAGCTATAAAAGTTAATTCAATATATGTTTCCAGTGACTTACAATACATTTCATTCAACGATTGTTAAGTTGTATACAAAACAATTACATAGATGATGTTGAAGGAGATTATTTGACTCAATAAATAATGAGCTCCTATGTTAAGATGCATATGTAGCGCATATTTAATGGGTTATAATTATTATAATGAATGTATCCCAATACATATACTATAGTATTTAAATCAGGTAAAAATGCTTGTTATTCCATACAGTTCATATCTTTCTGTCAAAGGATACGTGTGTGAAGTTATTGTGAGAAAAAATAACTGTTGCCCCTTTAAAAAAATTCCACACTCATGATTCCTTTAAATGAACACAATGATATGTCATAAAAATGTTCAAATAAATCTAATGTGCAATGGGTCTGATTTGATGATGCTCCGAATATGAAAAACATTCACTCCAATTGCAGTCCTTGACCACCCTGAATGATGTTTTCTTGTTAATACGGACTACTCTTGGAAATTCTTGCATATTACCCATCAGATCTATACTTAAATGTGATTTCTCAATTTCCTTAGCAACTCAAAATGCATTTTAAAAAAATTAGAACAGATTTAATCGAATACTGTTAGTATAATAATTTATCTGAGGCACAGAGGGCCTCCAGAAATTTCTTTGAAATTGCTATCCCATCAAGTTGGAATAGAATCTTGTCAAGTATACAATAAACCTTCTAGCTATAGGCAACGTCAAAATGCATAAATAACTAGACATCTAATCATAGACTTCGTAAAAATTGGTCATTTGGCAATGTTGCGCCTCAACATCTTCTTTCGACAAATGCTCAGTTCCATTCACCGCACCCAACACAAGATTTTTCCAGAGTTCACACTTTAGCAGTAAACCATATTGCACCTGTCAATAAAAATGAATTCTGATAAATGTTAAAATCACATGAAAGGAAGAAGAGTCTCTAAAATGCAAATGATTTAGAGCTAAGCACTTTTAGATAACAAAGAAGGAATAAACTGAATCATCGGAAACAATACATTGAAGAACATTTTACAGTAGATTTCTCATTATGATAAATCAATTCGCAAGGTCAAAGTTTTCTAAAGATGCTGTGTTATGCCTCGAATAAGAAGATAACTTAACAACAAGAATCATAATTCAATGCAAGCACAAACATAGGTTTTTAAGAATGCGGATTATATTTCTATACATGTCTGTGAAACATTCTGTTTCCCTTGTATCCCTCGAAAGAACCTGATGAAACACCTTTTTGCATTCTATATTGTCATAGGGACACTACTCCTAATATAATGATATGGATCCAATGAATGTATGATACATACATTTCTAGTCCGTGAGAGATAATTTTAATGCGATAGATAGATACATTTTATACATTTTGCTGCCAAAGTTTGTATCTTATCATGGACTGATGAAAATGCCTTCTTTTAACAATATAATTCCAAAGAACATGTAGTGTATTGCATCAAACCTTTCTCAATGCAGACAGTATCATCTTAAAAAGATCTGGCTGTGATTTACTAAGATACTGCACTCAAGCTTTCATGAATAAAAAAAATGTGGAATAGACTTGAAGCTAAGGTGAATGAGTTGCCTATTTCTGTTTTCAAAGTCCAGTTTGATTCATATTACAGGTTTGCCTACTCTTAGTTATCAGCAACGTAAACTTTCTATAATGATTTCGCCCTTATGTAAATACCAAATTAATAAATAGCTTTGTTACTTGATATATTTTAAAATGTTGCAGTTTTTATGATCATGATGTATAAACTTATACTGCAAAAGAAATATAAAAATTTAGTATATAAGAATTTTATTATATACTAGATTTCTAGATTTTATAAATTTTATACCAAATCTTATAATTAATTCATCAATGGATACTTTTATTATATTAGTTTGGGGAAAAAGAAATCCATTATTTTTACGTGAACTTTTTGTAACTTCTTTCAGATTCGATTTGTAAAAAGGTTTAAAACAGTTTTCATGTAGATTTTTAGGTCTTGTGCGAAGCTACGACTGCTGACATGCTGTCAAGTTTGATAATTTTTCATATTTTATAGACATTCTCGACGATGTTGTATCCATGCGAGGTGCACCTTTAGCATCCAAATACCCAAACAGAATCGACGAAACCAAAATTGTGCGTAACTGGTTGTTACAGTCATATATAGGACGATAAACACCTTTCACAATTTTAGCCACCTGGTTAGCATTTTCGCCATCATAAAAGAAAAACGAAAATGTATCGAATTTTCTGTTTGTTGTCTTCTATTTTTAAAACCTTGTATTCATAACTGAAATAATCAAACAAAAACTGCAAGAGAATATTTTAGAGTCAAATGTCACCTTTCCAATGAGCATAAATTTGAAATTGTTTGATAGATACCTCACGAGATAGCGATCACTACAGACGTCTACCAAAAAAATATTGGAAAACTTTATCCCCAACCTAATATATTGTGTTATAATCTCTATTACATGTATGTTGAAATATATACTTTTATCTCTCTCTCTCTCTCTCATGCGTTATTTCTTACTTATTTAATACATTAAATTTATTGTTTAATTGTTTTAAAACAAGTAATGCCAATGTTATTGATTATATTCAGTAAATTTTTATTTAATATTGATTATATTCAGTTTCTTGCTGGAATGTGTTTATAGAGTAATGTTGCTCTGTTCAATGAGTTAACAAAATATTAATATAACTCAAAGTACATACTTCTTCATAAATCGTATTTAGAATACATTTTTTTTTCTAATATACTAGAACAAGATATTTTCAATTACATCAATATATTTCATGATAGCAATAAGTGCAGGAAAATGTTTATGATAAATGTAAAAAAAAATGTTTTATATTCAATATAAAAGAGGAAATATTAGTTACAACTGTAAATTCATTTAAAGATAGTCTTGTAAATAAACAGGACAATCTTCAAATGCATTTTATTTATTTTTTTTTTAAGTAATAGTGCCAATTGTAATATGTGGTATTGTGCATTATTATACATATTGCTGAAAATATGATGTTTGCTTCCTAACAAAATATAATATTTATAATCTGTAATATGCATTGTAAATTATAAACTTATTTCTTTTAAATATTGCATTATAGTGTCTCATATTTTTATAAAATAAAATAATTTAAGATTTTAAGTGAATCACTTTAAAAATATATTAAAATTAAAAACATATTTTAAAATATAGAAATTTCTTAAAGTATTCCAAAAGTGGGAGATATTGAAAATAAAAAAAATATTTTCATTAGTATTTTTAATAATTTTATTTTACTTACATCATTATGGCACAATTTAGTGTATGTATATTTCTACTGACATAGACATTAGTTATTTTGTTTGATGTACTATAACAAAAGTTAGAAAATCTAGAAGGATAAATGATACAAATAAACATATTCTAGATAATTATCATCTATTCATAAGTTTCATAAGAATTATCCCTTTCAGAACTTGAATACAAGATAAGAAAAATGAAGAACAAGTCTTATGAATGAAGGAACTTATTAATCGTAATTATGAACCCAGAAATGAGATGTATTATGGGAAGAAAATGAGACACTGCATTGTGAGGTACTTGGATATATCCTTGATAGCCAGCTGGATTAATGAAGTAAGAAACAATTTTTTTCTTTCTATACAAAATGTGTAGCTAATATTAATTTCATATTAGAAGAGATATAGTATATTTAAATATTAATACACTAATATAATTTTTTAGGATTCAGAAATGTAAATGCAAAAATAAAATATTATAATAAAATAGTTCGAATATATTACAAAAAAATAATTCACTTTGAAGAATAATTTTTATCATTATTTCACTTCAGTACGTTTTAAATTTAAGTTATCCGCAGTTATTAAAACACACAACAGCAATTAATTTTTTTACCTGATATTTAAAAAAATGTGATGTTTTCTTAATTTTTAATTACAATTTAATAAACGTTAAGAAAGTTTTTAGTTCCCAAAAGGGAAAAAAAAAACATCAAAAAAGTGATTTATTGTTAAAAATCCCTTTTTTGTGTTTTTTTCATTTGGAACAAATAGTTTTTAATTATAATTGTTCTTGTTGGATTCAGGCCATGTTATTAGTTCTCTTACAATTAAGAATTAAGTTATTTTGAATGTCTTATTTATAGTTGGTCAATTTGTTCCCAAAATAAACAGTATTTTTTCTACTGAATATCTTTTTCGATTTGGATTTTCTAAACTTATAAAAGGATACATAAATCCTTATTGACAGGGCATGTGAACGTACATGGTTATTGAAAGTGCATGTAATTTTCCCTATTGTAGCCGCCCAACCTGCCTAGTGGTTAGCGTAGCTGATTACGTATGGGGAGAACCTGTGTTCGTTTCCCGGCTCGGGCATGGATGTACTTTCTCTTTCTCTCTCTGTGTTTCTTGTCCTTTCCTCAGATGATAGATGAACGTAGCCCGCCCTTTAAACGGGTTTGTGGTGGTGTGGCGTGGGTGAAACTACTCGTACCTCCGTGACTTGGTTCACAGGTGCCCACCGGGTAACGATAAAATGAGTAGCAGTTTCCGGCCTTGTTGCGGCTAATAGGCTAACGTACTAAACTTGCCCAAGGGTGCCCGCCATTAGAAAGGAAAAAAAATTCCCTATTGTCAAGCATTCTTACTTTTTCAATTTATTTTACTGCTTTAAAATGACATCCATTGGCTGTTTATCATCATTTGCTACATGTCTTTAAAAGTTGCAGAGATTTTTCAAACTTGCATTTAATAGAATAACCTATGAGCTCTAGTAAAATACGCTATTAATAAATTTTTAAGTTATTTTTCTTGAAACAAAAGCCATTTAATTGAATTCCAGAATTTACTCAATGATATGTGCTCTTAAGCATCTTTACTTTTTTATATCATGAACGTCGATTTGCATGTGGAACTTTTTATTGTTATGCTGTAAAGTCTGTGTGCTTTCTTTGTCATTATACGTTTGTTTAGTTATTTACATGACTTTAATATATTCATACATTTCTCTATTTTTAGTAAAAATATTTTGGTGCATGTAACTTATGTAACTAAAATTATGCAGATAGGTACAGTGTGGAAAATACATTTATTTTTAGCATAATATTATTAGTTGTAAAAAAGTTAAATAAGATAATATGAATCATCCGAAAAGGATTACTTTTCAAAAACAGAATTCAATTAAAAAATTACCCAAACAATAAAATTCCATTAACATCAAAATATTTATTAAAGAATTAAAAAACTTTAAAATTTAAAAATCTTCTAAAAATTTTATTTTTGTTAAAAAAATACTTATAATATGCTATTTTGTTAGAAAAAATTAACGTTTCCATTTTCAAAGTTTAATACTATTTTACGTTATTCAAAATATACTCTGCGGTATTAAAAATTTCTAAATTAAAAATCAACTATTTGACAGCGATTATTATGTAACATTAAAAAGTACAGAAAAAGATATAAATACATACAGAAAAACACTCTAATACTGTTTATAAAATATATGAACACTAAGTGTGCCTTTAGATCTTAAATTTAAGAAATAAATATTTATAATTCCGCATAAAAAATTAAGTAAGTTAAATTACTTTGCTTCTTTGTTTGGGATTTTTTTTCTGAAAAGGCTTACAATAAATAACAAATAAAAAATGCAGTAAGACACAAGAATATCATTTTGAATCTCTTTTTCAATTCATTGTACAATAATAAGAAAAATATTTAAAAAGTATTCTCTAGAAGCTATTTTCATCATGAGTTTCTTTAACACGCGAACAAATGATAACATTATCATGACCTTAAAATGAAAATGAATGCAAATTGCGTTTGTGTATACCAATAAATTCAACTTTCATTAAAGAAACACTCCAGAGAATAAAAAACAAATATTTTAAATAAGCGAAAGAAATATTTATATTATTTAATTTTTTCAGCTTAAATAAGAAAAACTGAAAAAGGAATGTTTTTGTATTATTTCATTTACACATAAAAGGGAAATGAATGTAAATGCATTACAAATGGGAATGAAATAAACTGAAGCAAACCTCAGGAGAAACTTACTCGTTCAAAAGTAAAAGTAATTTCATTTTCCAATGCAGTAATAAAACCGTTTATTTTCTTTAAATGAAATATCATAATTGTTCTTTTCTTTATAAATTACTATACTTTTCATTTATTGTTCTCTGATGTATTTAAATTGCCTACATTATTTATTAAAAATTTTATTGCTGTTATTCAAAGAAATAATACTGATAAAATCGAAAATATATTATATATATATTTACATACATACATATATATATATATATATATATATATATATATATATATATATATATATATATATATATATATATATATATATATATATTGGAGAAACATTTAAAAATATTTACAAGAAATATTTTTACCCGCAGAGTAACCAAAAAAATATAATCGATATAAAAATAATTAATATCATTCTCCTTTTCCTTAAATATAAAAATATC
>JAPDSC010020395.1:0-24610 GCA_026290005.1 Latrodectus geometricus | reverse complement strand
TATATATATATATATATATATATATATATATATATATATATATATATTGTCGAAACATTTCTTACCATTAATTTATATTATCTTTTCACAGTACTTGATTCCAATTAGAATGTTTCTTCTCATGTTATGTTTCTTCTTGGTAACGTAAGCATAAAAAACACCTTTTTCTTTCATTTAATTAAATATCTTGATTTGAACTATTAAAAGCTATGTTTTTTCATAAATTCACATAATTGATATTAACAATTAAGTTATCCTTGCAAGTAGTAAATCAGAGGTCAATTAATTATTAGCCTTTATTTGTTAGAAAGAAGGATGTTTACGTTGAACGGCTAATTTTAGCGTTTATTTGTTTTTAATGTTAAAAACCCTACTAGAAATAAGAAATATCATGCATATTACGAGCAGTTTAAAACAAATCCTAAATGAAGACAATTAGACACATTTTAGAATTGTTTTTTCCATTTAAATCAAATATTTATTTTCTTATACATATGCTTCTAAGTTTAACTATGGTCTTATTTATTTTTAAATTATATAATCAATAATTTATCACAGATGTAATAATTAATTCAACTTTTTTAATGCATTAAAAATTTTTATGAATTCACTTATGCTGATAAAACATTAAATGAATAGACAGCATTTTACAAGTAAGGTAAATGATTTACTAGAATTTAAAAAAAATATTTCAAATTTAATAATAGAATGAGAAAATAAGATTTTTTTTTTTATTTTCAATGATAATCCTTGATATTTTAATTAATTTTTATTTTAAATAAAACAAAAATATTTTTTTTCTGTCATATCAGAAAAAAATATTTTTATACCGAAAAACATTGGTTTTTAATAAACATATTTCAAGCCGTGTGTTATTACTCATTCTATTTCCCAAAAAGGCATAGACTAATTCATATTGACTTTTGTATACATTAACATTATTGAAGGTTTATTATTTCAATAAGAGATTTTTGAATATTTTCAAAATACTTTCTGAGTTGTTTCGATCATTTAAAGAAGAAAATGTTATAAAAAAAATTTCTCTTATTTATTTGACATAATTTAAAATACTTTTCATATTACTTCTTTACTTAAAATAATATAATTTACCAATTTTCCTTTAAGAAACAGATTTTGAACCATATATTTCATATAGTTTTAAATATAATCCAGAAAAAATTATATTTGGCTATTTTATTAGTTTTGCTTGTAATTATTTATTGGTCATTTTAAGTTTAGAAATAAGAAAGTGCAATATAAACTCTCTCTCTCTCATTGACGCGTTCTCAGCTTTGAAACTTTTTGAATGCATGATACTATTAGTATTACTCAAAATACTTGGATTTGACAGTTAAGGTGAAATTATTTTATTATTATTAATTATATCAGTCGATAAATTTATATGACATATATAATTATCAATATAAATTCTGCTTGATATATACATCATATTTCCAAACTGTTTCTTGTGTGATAGAATGATTTTACTATACAAATGCATTATATTTTATTAATTTAAATTTAATTAGTTTTATCAGCAAAAATATAGAAATAAATATGTTCAAAAGTTTGAAAAAAGCTAAAAAAAATATTAATGAATTCGTTATGCACCAAATATTTTAATAAAACTTATTTAAAAGGTGTACTTATATCTAAAATTAAATACAAGAGAATATTTAAAATAAACTAAATTAAACAGCTTTCAAAAGAATTATACACTCCACTTATCTACATACATCTAAAATTAATCGAAGTAGAATATCATCTATTCAAACTCTATTTCGAACTATTTCAAGTGGAAAATCAATCCCTGATAACTTTTTGTTCGATCCAGACTCGATGAAAAATTTCACAATCTCATTTTATATAAAATGTCTCAAAAAGTTCAGATTTTATATAAGACTTTTTCAAGCTAAAACAAATTTGAACTATACGAACTGGAATTGTTTTCAGACAGCTCAGCTCTTCTTGGAACTTCCTCATTGATATTCTTAGCCGTCGGAAATTCGCTTCTAGGCATAAAAATTCCCTTTTTATTCTAAATGTATTCATGTTGCTTGCATGTTTCTAGTCAAATTTACGTACAGGGAGAAATGAAAAGAAATACTTGCGAGCACAGCTGAACTCGCTATCCCTGTTGCATAAGTATATGTAAACAAAACAAGTCTAAAACATCTACAAAATAGAATGAAATTCCAGTGTAATTAAAATTTTTGTTGAATGTAATTAGGGTGCGAAAATATCCAAGAAAAAAATAAGTAGCAAAGTCCGTTTGGAAATATTTATTACAAAATCCACTTTTTAAACTATTACTTTGTCAGTTAAAAATTATAAGTGCCCAAATTCATACATAACATTCTTCCTTAAAAATCATTTATGATGCTAAACCCCTTGAACAGTAACATGTATTTAATATATTTAAGTCACAAAACTTTACACTCAGTTGCCTTGAGACCGATTGGTTTTCAACAACTAAATATATTCATTAATTTTTACCTAAAAATGAAAGCAATAAAACGTTTCATAACATTTGACTTTAAAAATTTAATACTTTTTCTATTTTTTCAAAAATTCAAATAGATTTATAAACATATTAAAATTATGAAATTATTATTATAAATAAAAGGTATCGTGTACGCAATATTTTAATTTTTTCATCAATCAGAGTTTTCAATTCTTCAAAATTTTCTGAATTCAAAATTTCAGAAAATTTTGAAGAATTTTATATGAATTTAAAAATAAAGGATGAGCATCAATGTAATTTAAATTTTTATATCTTTTCTTGAAGAAAATATTTGTTACATCTATTAATGATGAAGAATGAAATTCAATTCTTTAAGGCTTCACAATTAAGATCACTAATGTAAATAATTGGAACGATTTTTATGTTAGTTAAAAAAAAGACTTATGCAACGAATTCACAAAACTCAGCATTATTCATAAGTCAATTAAATAAGAATGTTCTATTTTGTAAAAGTTATTCATATTGTTACTGATTTCAGAATATACTTTGCATACAATATAATTAATAAATAGAAAGAAATTCAATTATAAGTTTATTAAAGTCGGCCGCTTAACCTGTCTAGTGGTTAGCGTAACTAACTTTCCGATAGGGAGGACCTGGGTTCGAATCTCGGCTAGGGCATGGATGTACTTTCTCTTTCTCTCTCTGTGTTTCTTGTATTTTCCTCAGATGATGGATGAATGTGTTCCACCCTAAAAGTGGTTTTTTTGGTGGTGTGGCGTGGGCGATGCTATACTCGTATATCCGTGACTTGGTTCACAGGTGCCCACCGGGTAACGATAAAATGAATAATAGTTTCCGACCTTGTTGCGGCTAATGGGCTAATGTAATTAATTGCTCAAGGGTGCCCGCCATTAGAAATAAAAAAAAATGTTTATTAAAATCTAAGACATTGCTAACCACAATATAGCTTTAAATATATGAAATATCTTATTTAATATCTTAGTATTAAAAGTTAGTTAAAATAATTTATGTCTACCAGATATATATAGCTTTCACTATTACTCAAATTTTAGTTAATTAACTTCCTCACTGGGAAGAGTTAATCTATATAATTAATTGGAATTTTTGTTAAAAATGATTGACTGTCTAAATTTAAAAATATATTATATTTAATGACATTACTTTTTTCAAATAACTGCTTAAAAAGTAAAAAAAAAAAAAAAAAAAAAAAAAAAAAGACTAGTGGAATTGAAATAGTAACATGATTAGCCGCAATGATATAATGTTTTGTGTGTGTATTATATCATAGGAAATTAGAACAAAATAATCTACATTCAAAGAAGTCACCATTTTTCTTTATAGTTAGATTATTTTTATGTTTAGATATTTATATACTGCGTTTAAATCACATGAACAATTCATTTTTTAAATGAATCCTTAAGTAAACTAAATAATTCAGAAAATTAATAAAAAGCGTGACCAATAATGTCAAATAAAGTACCACTAAATTATACGAATTAAAATAATCAGAAATATAAACAGAAGCAAAACAAAAAATATTATATGATTTTTCAATATTTTATGTCCAATTTTCTACTATCGAAGTTATTTCATTAGTTCATAATGATAACAAAAAACATATTCACCATTAAATATGATTATTAATCAGACAAAAATTTAATTTATATAAGTACATTTATGAAATTATATTTGCTTACGACATATATAATTCAATGAATATTTAAAAATTAAAATATTTCGAGCAGCTGAAAATATGCTAAACATTTTTAGATCTTGAAATTGCGTGCTTTTATTTCAGTAATTCTTTTGCTAATAAAGTGTTTTATTTAGTTACTTATTTTTTACTTGATATATTTGCAATCTTTTCTCCGAAAAAGATTTAAAAAAGCATTAGTTAAAAACCGTTAATTATATTATGCTTTGAATTATATTTTAAATCAGCAATAGCAAAGTACCTAAATTTTTACTTTTGCATATGCTCAATACATGATTATATTGCTAAAAGCATTTTACTTGGAGAAGGTTTTGGGAAATCTTTTTGAAATATTTTTGTATTCTTTATTTTAAATATATATCAATAAGTTATAGTGTCGACTAATCTTAACGATCAATTTTTACAAATGTATAAAACATATTTAATGACATTTTCTCACTTATTCTATTAGTTTATGAAAAATATAAAAGATTACATTATTAAAAAAAAAGGTAAATATATACATCTACATTACTTAGTTTGTACAATTCAATAAGTAAAAAAGATAAATTGTATTAGATGACACAATAGAAGGAAATAATTTTTAATTTAAAGAATGATGATTCTGAATTTCTGAAGAAAAAATAATTAAAAATGGTACACGCTATTGGAAAAATCTTATCTATGTTTAATTATAAATCTTATGAATAATATCGATATTGTGACAAATTTCCGATATTATCATAAAAAATATTCATCAAATTATTGGTATTAAGATTAGTGCAGCAAAAGAAATGAAATTAAATGAAAGATATTTCATGTAGGAAGATAAAATAGCTATTCAATAAAATAAGAATGAAAATAATGATGACAATTTACAACTCAAGAAAGAATTTCTAAGTAAAATATTAGATAATTTAATGTAAAAAGTGCATTATTAATTAATATATTTGATCGAAAAAATTAATAATTTAGATACATTAATGGGAAAACAAACTTAATAATCTTGCTAATACAGCTAAATAAATTTTAACTGTCATACCATTAAACTTTAAAATTATTTCAAATTTAAAATTTAAAAAAACTTCGAGTTTACGAATTTATATTTTTGTTATTATTAGATAATCTCTTTCTGTGAACAATTTTTGTGATAATTCTATTCATTCTTTCAATTTTTTAATGAAACTTTTCTTACAAAAAGTATTACTTAAAAATATTATGAATATTTAAATGTAATATTTCTTATATAAATTGTTGATATCCATTTTATAGGTGTTTATTTTGTCTTAATATTTTAATTTAAAGCTGCTATGTGATTTTCTGTATTCATTGGCTTTCAATCTGCAGAAATCGGCAGCAAAAAAAAAATGTCAACAAAGAGTACCAACAAAATAGAGAAGTGTTTTATTTACATGATTAATTATCCTTGACAAAAACACAATTATATCGGCAAAACAGGAATTTCATTTCTATAAGTTAATTTAAAGTATTGTGTTCAAATATTCCAAGTATATTCGAATAACTATTTTTACCGTCATACAACAAGATTTTTAAGAACAGTAGAATATAAATAATACCATACTTAAACAATTCTAAATAATTCACAAACATTTTTTCATAAATAAAATTGCAATTGCTTATATTGTTTCTTTAGCGTTTATTCGAATAAATATTTTACATTCTCTGTGTTTTTTTTTACCTTTGAATAATTAGTTTCTGTTACTGTGTTAATAAAGAATACAAAATGTAATTATATTTTGCTGATACTAATCAACATACCTGCATTAAAAAATTCAAAATTTTATGTATTTTATCCTTTAAGTAAAAACATGCATTTCCAAAAAACTGTATGTATTATAAATATATACGCATGTACATCAATATGAAGTTAAAATAAAATGCTACCACCCTGAAAGCAACACTCTATAAGCTTAATGCACATAATAATGCATCATTAATGAAATATTATCTACTGAATCTGCTGAATTATAAATAATTTCTTCTCGTAGTCTACATGATATGGACAAATATATAAGGATAGAGTTGGTTCTTACATTAAGTTTCTTATAAATAGAGATGACTTCCATTCAAATCACATTATTTTCTTTTTCATATTTGTACTTTTACTATTGAACTGTTTTAAATATATTAATTATCATAAATTTAGGAAGAATCATAAAAATGAGAATGACGCAAAAATGTATGGTGGAATTTAATGAAAATAATGCAGATTATACAACACATTGGAGGGTACAAAATAGCATTAAAATAAATAGCCAGACAATTATGATGTTATAAATATTATCTTATGTATACAATTAACAAATGGGATATGTAAGTTTGGTATACTATAAGTAACTTTAATACGTGGTATGAAGCTCCAAGAAGCAAAACAGCACAAGCAGCGACATGTGATGCTCTCAATTATGCAGTCTGTTAATTGTATAGGAATTAGGAATCATTGTACTTCCAAAGCAGTTAAAAGCGTGGATAATGTCTTAAGAGGTGGATTGAGAGCAGCTACATGTCACCCTATACCGCTCCATACATTTTTCATGTCATGATTATTGAGATCACCACAATTTACGTTCACTTGTTTCCTGCTCAAGATAAGCATCCATGAGACCTGCTTTGGTTTCGCATTATTATCTCGTAGCACAAAAGCATCCACTATATGGGCAGACATACGCCTTCAGTATGTCATTCCTGTAGATGTAGGCATTAACATTTCCACGGGAAAAGACATGGAAATCTGTGAGTCTACCCAAAGAGTTACCACCCCAAGCATAGCTGCTGCCTGATCTGTATGCATCTCTTTAAAGGATGTTTAATGGGTGAAACAAGTTCCACGTTCTCTCAAAAAGAAATTTTCCATTACTAACGCTTTCTAGGCTAAACTTAGATTCATACGTAAGAAAACAGCCCTTCATTGATCATGCGTCCAGTGGGCATGTTGATGAGATCATTGAAAACGTTCCTGACTATGGCGAGCGAGACGCAAATGACAGGTTACCTCGAATAACGATAACGTTCGTCAAGCCTTCGACACACAGTTGATCTAATTCATTCCATAGTTTGCAGTGAAGGAGTAACTGAGATCTGTCGGAGTTGCTACTTTATTACTTAGGGACAAATATGACCCTGGTGATAACACGTAGCCATCCTTCGTGAACCTCCTGAATGCCGAATCCGTGGTTAGACATTGTTGCCAAAATTTCTGAATCATAGATGGACTCAAAAATCAGCCATCTAGCTACTTCTATCTGACTTTGTCATCCCTTTAGTTTCTCAATAGCTCACCATAGAAATTGTTCTGTCAAATGTTGCCAGAGGGCCAATTTTATAATTTTTCAATACCAGGTTTTTAATCTTAGACAAGCAGCAATTATTACATCTTTGCACTGAGACGTCCTTTCTTAGGCTCCTTGTAAATTACGTATTCCGTCAGCACCACCACTATTTTGCATAATGTCGTTTAGTTCAGCTCCTTTTACTTACCAATGTATTCCAATTTCATTGAGGTTGGCCAATTTTTAGGAGAATTATCACTATTTTTTGTGATGCCTCCTTAGTTTTGGTAAACAGTGTATTTTATGTATGGTCCAAAAACACATACTATTTACAAGTTCTTCTCCTACATGTGTATGCTGCGAAATCTGTAATTTTTTTATTACTGAAAGTGAAATGTAACTTTAATGTTTTTTTTATAAGGTATGTGTTCCATTTCATTCAGATGAGGCATCAAATTCTTTAAATCTTTCTGATTTCTTTACTTTAGTGAACATTGATTGTAATAAATATTCAAACTGAATAAGAAAATTAAATTATTAAATAAAAAATGATAGAATAAACAAAATAAAAATAAATTCAGTTTTAAAATATTTCCAATCATTACCATTATGTTTATCTAATTTCTATTGCTTTGATTTATCCTTCCATTGTCAATTTTTTCCCGTTCATTTTGAAAACGAAATTTTCAATTAGGAATTACTTTTACATTCTATAATTTTATAAAAGATTATTCAGTCATACCTATTTTACATGTTTCGAATGAATGTTTGTGGATGTAAATAAAACTTATACGGAATACAATTAAATCACGGATGTAAAATATCTAGCATTTGAGATGCTAAAATAGTGAAACATGATGACTTGCATCATTAATATATAGTGTTGAAAGACGAATTAAAAAATAAATACAATTTAGCTTCGAAGTTTTTATTTAAATGTTTGTGCTTACTAACATATTTATTCTAAATTTATCTATTATGTATTACTAGAAGTATATGTATCATTAAATATATGTTATTATTTCAAATGATGAACTGGTCATAGATAAATATTCAATCTCATACAAAAATTTTAATGCATTAAAAGGTGGTTACCTTTTAATGCATTAAAATTTTTAAAGCTAATAATTCACTTAAATTTTATTTTTAATTGAAATTATGATTATAATTTGTATCAAATTCATGAAACTACAAGGATTTTCTTCCACAAAATAGTAATTTATTATACGGTGACTCAATTTTATTTTAACTTTTTTATACGCATGAAATTTCATAATTTTTTTATTTAATAAAAACTCTTTTTTTGAAAAAATATATTTAGCTTAATTCTTTATTTATTTAGTAAATATTTAATATAATTAAATGAAGATTCCTCTATTTTGAGGTTTTGAAAATTTCTTTATATTGAAAAATATTTTCATGTATATTTATTCTTCTTATAAATAGAAACTTATAAATTATAATAGTATAATTTTCAAACCCAAATACTCTTTTTAACGTGGGGTAAACATTTTAATGCAAAATGTTCCGTAATATTTGTTAAAAAAGTGTTTTATTGATTTAAAAATTTATATTGTATTATTAACTTGAAAACGTGTTTTTACTAACTAGAAAATTTTTATTGCTATGCTATACGTTAAGAAAAAGTGACAAAATTCTTTAACAATGAAAAATTCCTATTAGTTTTATAGATTAATTTATCGAAACGAATTTGAAATTAAATAAAAAGTTTTTACAATTAATGCACTTATTGATTGTAAATTTCATATAATATAAAAATTTATGAACGAAATTTTATAGCGCTATAGAAATATTAAAAGGTAGATTCAGCAGAAGACGAAAAAAATATTTTTATCCACCTTAAATTGATATACAACTTAATAAAATTCCACCTACGGACAATAAAATTTCTGAACATTATATGAAGAATAAATGATACAAAATATGTTATTGCTTCGTCAAAGCAAAGAAGAATCAATAAAAAATCCTATAAAGAAATGAAGTCCTATAACTGCTTATCTTTTCAGAAAAAATAAGCAATCATTGTCTAAAATTTCCGGAGAATAAGTATAAACCATTCTATTTATAGCACTGATTGATCTTCTAACGGCATAAAATTTTCAGATATCAAATTTTTGGAACGTTATGCCCTTATACCTTAATTTATTATGTGACAAAAGGATAACCGTATTTTCAATTTTTGCTGTTAAGGCAATTGAAAAAGAAAGCTTCTTCAGTGTGATAAAAGGTGATTTAAATTTCATGTGATAAGAGATAAATCATATTAAAATAATTGCATGCTCAATTTAATTTTACGTCCTAGCACAAATCATTGAAAATATTAAGTTTTGTTAAAATAACAGGTAATTCTCTTAACAACTTAAGCATTCTGATTTATTATTTGTATGAAAAATATTTCAAATAAAAAATAAGCTTTGAAATTATTACATTTATGTACACACATTTCTTTAACATCAATGTTTTCAGTTTATCATTTATTTTATTATTTACGTTTCAATAAAAGGAAATGTTTATAACAAATGTATTTATTTAATTACAATTGTTATTATAAAATTCATTTTTAACTATTCTGCTTATAGTATATTAGAAATCAAAGCTATTTTTTGGATTACATAAAAATATCGATACAGCATTTCATTTAATATTCTTCATCAAATCTTTAATTTAAAAATTAAGTTACAAGGGCTTAGAAATCATAAAAAATGTAAATTTTGAATAAACTATCCTATGTTTTAATTCTGCAATTTTTCAATATTTAAATCAATAAAATTCCTTAAAATTTCAAAATTTGTTTAAAATGTTTCTTTCGAAAAAATTTTGATTTGTGCATTGCTTTATATTTTGTTGTATATAAGTGATACATATACTTCAAACTGTAATAGTAATTTAACTTACTAGGAAGCATTTATAAAGTTTGTAAACATTTTCAAATGCTTTTTATTGAATATCGTTAATTTAAATTTCAAGTAACATAATTTTTGATAGTTTTTTATTAAAATACCCAGTCATAAGACTTGATTTGAATAATTAATTCTTGTCTTTCTCTTCTACCATCTACTAAATTTTTAGAAAATAAAACAAATACAGGATATTTTGAAATTTATGTGTGTACATTGACTATGTTTATTTTAATGTTTTTTGTTTTGCAAAATTAATATACAAATAAACGCTGTAAAGTGGATTGTTATATTTAGTCTTCAAACACAAAAGTATATATGAACAATTACTTTATAAATACCTTAAAAACTCACCAACATTCTTCGCTTCTTTAAATGTAAAGACTTTTGCAAAGATAAAATTTAAGAATCCTAAAACATATCGTAAAGCGTATCTTATAATAAAACATGAGTTTTTACTAGTTTTTTAATGAAACATGTTACTAAGATAGAATAAACGTCAGTTAATCAGAGAGAATATCATTAAAAAATTATTTAATTAAACACGTTAATATTAAGAATCTCACTCAAAGCTAATTTTAATGCAATGAAATTTAAGAACTTAAGTAAATAAATGTAAAACATGACTAATTACGTAATTAATTTTAATCTTAACGAAAACGGAAGTTCAATTTTTAAGTATTTCACTGATCAAAGGGAAAACTTACAACTTTGTTTTATAATAGGTGCTTCGTTTTAATTGCATTTAGATATTGAACGTGAACCTTTAAATTTATTCATAATTGGAAACTAAGAATTAACTATAATTATTTATTAGCAGAATCATTTCTGGTATTTACATTTAATCAGTCTAAAAGTCTATTCTGTGCATACAAATTATCTTAACTTAAAATAAAAAATTAGTATTTAAAAGAAATGAAAGTAAAGAAATTAAGGAATTTTAAGAAATAAAATGTACCTTTTACCTGATAATAAGTCATACTGCTTTTAAAATTCAAATTTTTTGTGGAAAAGTTATGTAAAACTTTTCTATCGTGATTTCCTAACACGCTTCATATTTTATTATTATATTTTATTTTGCTCTTAAATATATTTATATAGAAAATAGAAATTGGGAAAGAAATTTTCTTATGTCAAATCTTATAAATATTTTTTGCTTTCACGTGTAATTAATTTCAACCCTACAAATGTTTACTTTAAAATTAAGATTTCTGTTTATACAAGAGGAAAGAAAAAAAGAAACAATTTTTATAAAAATAAACAATTTAAATATTTAAATCAAAATACCGAGTAATATACCTTGAATGAAAATATCAAATTTAATTTTAAAAAGAAGAATGATTCTTGAATCTTGTAAGATTAAGGTTCAAAAGTAAGAAATTAAAATGAAAAGACATGTATTAAGAAATATATTATTTATTTCAATTCGCTTATAATTATTTTTACTATTAAATATTAATATTTAGAATAAAATGCAACTACGTTAGAGTTTGAAACATAAATTTTTGGAAATAAATTTTATAATTTTACTTTAGAAAATATTTGTGTGGTCTATTTATTTCCTTTGATTTTGATATAGAAAATGATTTTTAAATTGTTTATTTGATATTAAAAATTATTAAATAAGGTATTTAAAAATTTATAAATTTAAAACTAGTTTATTTTCGTAAATTTTAGTTGAATGGTAAATGAAATGAGTTAATTGTTCATGAACCAGTGACACAATATCCCATCCTAAAATGAAATGTCTAGTTAGTTTACTGTTATTTAAATGTATTTAAACGTATTTTATGTTTTAAACTATATTGGTTAACAATTTAATTAATAGTATTTCTATTTTTAATAAGAAAGTTGAAAAATATATAAAAATATGGAAACCAACATTATATTTTTCCCCTGTAATGTTTCATTTCTGAAATTTTGCTATTAAATATTAACTGAAATTTTTTCTTAATTTAGTTACTTTTCTTTTGTGTTTTTTAAACTTTAGAAAGGTCTGAGATCGTAAGCACATAGAAAAACAATTGAAATATTTCAGCATTAACTTTAAAATTAGAAATAATTATTATATTCTTGCTACTTTTTTTAAGTATGATTAGCATGATACGTTTCCTTTTATTGCAGGTTTAAAAGTTATAAAAATTAGAGAAGGATAGCTCTATAAATTATAAGTTTTACCTAAATGTTTTTTATTCTCATGATGATAACCGATGACCGAGGGATTGCAGCTCCTGACTCCGTCTGTTGGAAATCAGTTCGAATCCAGGCTAGGGCATTGATTTTCATTTCTCCCTCAGTTTTCTTGTCTTTTATTCACAGATGATCAATGAAAGTCAATCAATAAAGGTTTTATGATAGAATAATGCTACTTGCAAAGGGTAATGCTACTTGTAGCAAAGGGTAATACTACAAAGGTAATGCTACTTGCCTCCGGGACTTGGTTCATAGGGTACTCACTGGGTAACGATAAATAAGTAGCAGTTTTCGGCTTTGTTGTACTGAAGGGTTAGTCACCCATTTCCATTAGTTGGAAAAAATTTCTAGACATTCTATTTTCCAAATTTTTTTCGACAGAAATTTAGAAGTGCCTTGGTGTGTTTAGATAAGAAATAAATCACCATACGGTGTTTGCATGATTCTGAATATTCTTCAAACGATTCAAATTTATTTTAAAACGTATTGCAGTTGAAAAATACAATTTTTGAAAGTAGAACAATGATTTTTTAATTTCAATTTTAAATTAAACATGATATAAAAATACTTTTCATACAATTTATTGTGAACTTGTGATATTTCTGAATTCGTGATTAATGTCAATGTTAATAGAAAAGAAATCCAATTCTACTTTACTAACCAATCAAGTCAATAATTTACAATTTTTTTAGAGTAAGTGCTTTCTTTACCAACATTTAAGTATTGAACACATTTTCAACTTATTTATTATTGGAAATTACAAAATTTTCTAACATTACCAATTAGCTTTACATTTTCTCTTTGTATTGCTTAAATCTAACCTCTTATTTTGAACTTAAAAATTATCTTAATTAATAAATCTTTTAGTAAAATAATATAAATATTTTTTGTTATATTTAAGAAAACTTTTGATGTACCGAATAAAATACCATGCTATTTAAATATTTCAAAAGATGTGTTTATTGAGCAATAAAAATAAATAATTATTAATATTTGAAAAAATAAAATCTTGAAATTTAGTATATTTTTAATGTTTTTATTTAATTTATTAAAACATAATTGTTAAATTATTTCAAAATTAAATTGAAATATAAGTTATAATCTGAATAAACAAACAATTTAGAAGAAAATCATTTAAAGTTATCTAAACATTAGAAAATAAATTAAAATTTGTATTGAACATTCTGAATCTTAATTTTTATATTGTTGCTAAATAATGTAGTAAATGTTGGGCTTCAATAAGTTAGCTGAGATTTGATAATAAATTCATTCAAATCTTAGCAACAATTTTTAATATGTATTCATTTCTTGGAGTAGAAATTTACAATTATTTGATACAAAATAAAAAAAAATAAGTTTAACAGGATAAATACTTCGAAACATTGCCGTCAAAATTTCCAAATGATAAAAATTAATATTCATATATACCTTTAATTTTATAGTTTAAATAAAAATATATGTCTTATGTTTTTGATTGTAAACATTTTTCTCTACGATGCATTCAACTCATATATAAAAACTGTCTATCTAAATAATAAATCATTTAATTTTTTTCAATAATGCAAAATTTATTATGCTATGCATGTTACACAAATCCAATTCATATCAGATATTTAAAGATGGTTCGCAGAAGTATTTATAAATTTAGTAAGCAAAGGAAACTAATCAAAATACATTATTGAACTGATTGAGAGTAAAATTAATTATTTAATATTACCATTAATCTCATTAGATAACTTTCCTTAGAAATAGACAGCAGGCAACAAATGATCGCTTTAGAAAAAGAAATAATTTCTTTTGATCTAAATATATACATTCGTTTCATCTAAGGAAAATATTCAATAGTAATTTAATTTGAACATTTTATTTTATGCATGTGTTTCCCGTACACATACAAGGCAATACTAAATACATTATTTCAAACTTTCAAAATGCATTACATTACATTTCATTGTGTATTACGTATACATTAATGTATAACATTTCCTTATTTGACATGCATTATTTGGTTTAATTAATGCGGTATATGAGTAATGTGTGAAGATTATATATTTATTTACTATATTACATTCAATTGCTTATTTTCTGGAAAGAAGAATACATTCGATAACTTTATAATTCATTTAACAACTTTTTAAAATTGATTGAATTAAGTATAATACATTTTAGAGGAAGAAGTTACGAATACAAAAAATGTCTTAAATTAGTTTCAAAATTTGGACAATTTCTTATAAAGTCTCATGATTCTTTTCTTGTAATTTAAATTCTCCTTTAAGGTATATACAAGGTAGTAAATAAAAGGAAATTAATTACAGGATTGAATAATTTATTTATTTATTTTCAAGTTATTATAAATTAAAATAAATTGATAGAAAAAGATCTGAAAAGATAATTTTGATTATAATACATAATAACAAATTATTAACATATTTTGATATATAAACTGAAATACTTTTTAGATAAATAACAGTTATTTAGCAAAACATATTTACATATTTACTTAAAGAATTAAAATACATCATAAAGGAGTTTACGTAATAAAACAAATGCTTACTATCTTAATTTCTGAGTTAATCATGAAAGATAAATTCTTATTTTCTTTTACCTTCCAAAAATAAGGCAACGAAGTTTCCGTTCTTATTATAGCTCTGATTTTTTTTTATTAACCACATATTTATCGTCCAAACAGTCATGCTGCTTATTCTGGGTTTAGATTTACTCTACAAACTCATTAATCAACATTAATAACCAGTTATTAGTATTTTAAATTAATACGTGTTCCTCATTTATAATTAAGTATGCGACACCAATGGTGCAATTATTTGGGAAGGTTGTATCTCACAAATTACATTTCTTATGTTCAATTAAAAAAGCTTCTTGAACTAGCCATACCAAATATAATCGTTTTCCCTGTCTATTTTATTCTCAGAAACAAATTTCGTGAACCACGGCTGTCATTTTTTTCCAGTAAAATTAATGCTCAAGTTTCAAACTAAGTATGTTTACTCACACTGAATACACTTGTATGATCTGTGGATTATTTTCTTTCTACTAATTTTCCTGTCTGTCAAGATATTATATTTTGTATATGCTTAGAAAAGTTGCTTTTATTTTTAAATATCTTAATTAAAAGTCTTTAATAATGAATTTTAATATGATAATTTTATATATACATATAGACTATTTTTTAAAAATATTTATATTTGTTTGAAAACAATGTATATTCATAAATTAATGAAACTTTACAGATTCATAATTAATCAATACAAAGTTATTAGATAATTTATAATAAACTATTTGCTATAAATCATTTTATTGGAGTTCCAATTATAAAGAAATTTTTGATTGTTCATGGAAATTTTTTCTTTTAAATAAAATTAAATTATTTAATACATCATATTTAAGATCTTCTTCAACTTCATTATTAAACTTTATTATTGCTTCATTATTTAACTCAATTATTATTTCTTTATTTAAATCAAAAATTGATAAAAAATATTACTATCATAAGATGTAATGTATTCATTCACTCTCTCAATACAGAATACACTTTTAATAAATAGAGACAATATACAGATTTTAAAAAATTGGAATTTTCTAACATCATAAAATACATGAATTCATATATGAATCTGTTGACTACATCGTTTCAATTCATTTATCTGTAATTCTTTCTTCAACTTATTAAAATGTAACAGCAACAAGTATACGCAGTGGACCCTGGAATAATTTATATAACAAGAAATATTTTTCACTCTACTATTGTAGACAAGCTTAAAATTTTTAAAATTACCAAATTTGAAAAGAATCAAATAAATTTAACTTTTTAATTACAAAAAGCAACAAAATTAGAGAACATAAAAGAAGAATTAAGAATATAAGTAGCAAATTCTTGTTAATTGTGTATATTTGTTTTATATTCTTAATTATATATATCTCGACACTAAGAATGAAATAAAAACCTTTGGTTAATATTTTTAATGGACATAAATTTTTTATTGCCATTCAAGATTCATGTTCTTTTAAATTTTTCATTATTTTACACTAAAATTCATTGGATTAGTGTTAGGGAGACCTTGCAAATTAATATAATATTTTAGAAATAATTTCTGTAAAAAAACATCTACATATTTTGTTACTCAAAGTAGTCATATCAAATAAATTTATTCAAGCAATAAAACTCAAACATTTACTCAGTAGTAAAATAAAACAAAATTATTTACAGTATCGATCAAATATAAATAAATTATTTTATCTAGAGAAATTCTATTTCTAATAAATATGATTTTAAAGTAGCATAAATAAATGCTTTATAAAAATCCTATTATAAATTTCCTTCTTTTTGAAGTTACACACATTCATTCTTCGCTTCATATTTATTTAAAGCTGAGAAAAATTAATGAATAACTTTTATATTTCACTTATTTATTTTTCTCAGAAATAGTTCGTTTATAAAAACTACTGATGTTCATTACCAAAAGCGAAACGCAAGCCTTTTTCATTTTTAGAAATATTTACCTGTCAAAAGCAATATATATGAATTGAAATTAATCTTATTCTTCTATTTACTGTTGCCTAATTTATCTTTAAAGTTTTTTCGGTCAAAAGTGACAGCAAAACTGCTACATAGAGACTATCTATTTTTTTTCTCTATTCAGTAAAGAATTCACACATTTTGAAAATGCCAAAGTATACGAAAAGAAATGGATGCTTATTTCATATTTTAAGCATTTCGTTAATTTAAAACATTATAAAAATAAGCTTTATTTAACATTGCTTAGAAAATACAATGTCATATCTTATGTCATAAGATGCATTCCAAAAATTTTAGAAATTGCATAAATTAGCAACTTTGCTTATAAAAATGTTAAAAACTTACTAATTAAAATTTACGCATAATTTATTTCTTTTATATTAAAAATATATTAACTAAGTAAAAAGTGATCAAGCAAAACAATAACCTGGGAAGTGTTACTCGTATTCTGTCTCATCCAGAAAAAAGATGTTTTGATTTTCAATGCAAAATTATAAACACGGAATATGTGGATGCTCATATAGCTCAAATGTAACATTTGTAGAAAACATAAAATAAATCCCGAAAATATTTTTTCTCAATGGTAAATTGTAATTGTTTGTAATAGCTTATATCTTACAAAAGAATGCATGGTGTTCTCTATTTTGCATGTACATTTGTAAATGAATGAACACTGTTCAAAGAAAATAGAAAATTTTCGCATAGTCAATCAATAATGAACAACACATCGATAATTTAGAGAACTATTTGGAGCAATAAATTGAATTCACTTTTTGTATAGTATGCGTAAACAGATAGAACTCGAATCCATCACTTTAATCCCATATCAAATCAGAAGGCAAAGAAGTAGATAGCAATTATTGAATTCTACCCTGCCCAAAATCATCTAAAAGATTTATCCTTTTAGTATATACCTACTAGAAAGGTTTTAATCGCTTTACTTAATGGTGTACAATATTTTATTCATCAATAACTTTGCAAAAAAAAACATTCATTGAAAATATGATCTAGCATTAAGTGCATATCAAGAAAGAAATTATAAAAATATTACTCCAAATGAGAAAAAATAATACTGCTTTGAAAACAATGCTCTATTTCACATGTAAAAAAGCTACAATTGAAAAATTGTATAAAAGAAACTTTGAATTTTAGTTTCATTCCTTTATTCTCCATATGACTCCGAACAACTATTAAATAATTTTATGTCTAAACAAAATAAATAGAAAGGAGATTCGACTATAATGAAAAAGTGGTTGTTTAAATGAGTGACTACATTGAGACCAGACCAAAACCAAATCATTGTGAAAAAAATCTTGAATGATTCAAGAAAGATTGGAATGAAACTAAAACGTTGAGAGAAGATTATATTAATGAATAAAATTGAATTTTGCCTTTCTCTAAAATGTGGTTTTATTATACAGCTGACTAAAAACATCCTTGAGTAACTTGTTCATGTTTTATATTTGATTACCCCATTTAATTAAAACAAATTTTAGTTAAAGAAAATAACTATTTGTTAAAATTTATTTAAAATATATATATTTAATTATAGATAATCAATGATTTCGGAGTACTGTAAAATGCGATGGGATATCAAATATTAAGGAAAATGAACAGTCAAGAGAGCTATTACATTAATGGTATTACTATGTTCATGAGTCTCACATGTCATAAGGCACATAGAATAACTCTAATGTTATTCTGACGTGTCATTCTTAGATGGCTAAATAAATCTTGTTTCAATCATATTATAACAATTTCTCTTAATTCTGTAACTATTTAGATTATACTAGGCTGATTGTCTATTGATAGGATCTAATTTTCAGAGTGCAATGTGTCACCTTTAATTCCAACAATGTTAAACAAAGAAGAATGGGTGTTGCCCCTCAGTTTTCTGCATGCATGTCTGTTGGAGTACGTAATTAGACTATTATTAAGTATAAGTCTACTATTTAGTATTTCTCCTATTAGTACAATGCAAATACTATTTAGTACAATGAAAATAAAACACTATTTTAAAAGCATTATCGTAAATTAATTTTACATTCAGAATATCAAATAAGGCTTAAAACACCTTAGGCCTATTACATAAATTCAAAGTTTCTAATTTCATTAATCCCAATTAAGGTGAATAGTGGATAATTGAAACTCTATAATCTTACTAACTTTCAACTTGTTTTCATATTTGTATTCTATTTGTAAATGAATTTCAAAGCAGAACAATTCCCGTCTTTACTAAATGATTCATTAAGGACAATAATTAATGTAGTAAACTAATCATACATCTTATTGTTCGAATACATAATGAAGACAGTTTAAAGACAATAAAATTGCATATTTAATTATATTACTAAGAAAACATTTATATAAAATAATGATCATTATTTACATGCTGAGTGGTATTTTTTATATTGTTTACTAGAATAAGCATATTTCTATTGCAAGTTAGAGGCTTAACTTTATTGTCAACAGAAATTATTTGGGACATATTAAAGTAAAAAATTCAGACGTCTCAAAATAACATACAATATATTGATCTCATTTTGAGTTCATTCCATTCATTGCGCCCTCATACTGTGATGTAATATTGACTCCATTGTACTAATCTATCTTTCTAGCAATTCGTCACTCGGTAGGTAACCTGGAGTAGAGAATTTCTGTACAGTCCTTAATCTTTTGTGAAATTCTTGCATTAATTTGGTAGCAAATTTGCTTCCATCATCCGTAGCAATTAAACAAGGAATACCACTCCTCATAAAAATATCCGTAAGGCATCATAACTTTTGCTGTCCAAGATTTGATAAGAATTGCTTCTGGCCATTGACTGTGCTGATCCATAACACGCAACACAAACTGATATCCCCTGGATGACTTAGGTTAAATATATAATCCTAAAATATTACAGATTATCTGTCTTTCAGTTTGGTTTCCCTTCGCACTGACAATAATGACAAGATTCACACAAGAGTTTTATATTTCTTGGCATATCTTACCACCAAAGAGACATTGCAATTTTTTTCTTGGTTTTTCTAACGGCCAGATCTCTTCATGGTTTGGTTGGCTAATTAAATTTTTTCCTTTTTTAAATTCTGGAACCACTAGCTCTTCAGCTAATGTGGAAATACAGAAATATGTATTTCTGTACATTAACTCTGATTTTGGCCAATAACTGTTCTTAAGTTGTCTGGCATAAAGTTACTTTCAACCTGAGTAGTAAAAACCTCCACATTAGAGTTTTTTAATTCAATTGTTTCTTGATTTGCTTCTATATGAGTTTCTGTTTTCCTTCCCTCCACACTGGAAGTATTTTTTGTAACTCTTTCTTGCCTCTGGATGATTTCGATTTCTTCTCCACGAGATATTTCCTTCATTCAACATACTGAAAACTCTAGAAGTGATCAAAGCGTCCTCCATCAATCCTTCAACAACCGCAGCATGCATCATGATATACTGCCTGATATCAACATCTGCTGCCCAAAGACTAAATGGAACAAAAACAAGCTTTCTTTCAATCTAAGTTTCAATTGCAGACATTAAGTAAATCTTCCCAATTGACTACAACTATTTTCTGGTACCACTGGCTTGCACAGTACTATAATTTTAGGAACACTGGCAATACAATCCCTTGAAACACATATAATCTTCTATATTTAAATCTACTCGAAGAAGCTCACCATCTTTTTCACGAATTAAAATTTTCCAATCGAAACCTGCGTTATTCATTTTGCTGTACAACTCATTTAGCCCTTTCTTGTTTACTTCTTCAGTTTCACTCTCACTAAAAACTTGAAATACTATATTCACCTGCGGGGGAATTTCTTCAAATGGCCTTCTTTTTGATATTTGTGACACTTTAATACTCTTTTCCTGGAACACAACTTGCAATATTACTTCTAAAATGATTCTGTTGTCATGAATCAAGATTGTTTTGATAGTTATAATCTTTCTTTTCACTAAAATGTTTACTTCTAGCTACTGCTGGATTCTAATAATTTTGTATTCCTTTGTTCCAAATGAGATTGCAAAACATATGGTACAAATGTGAAAAATGTGAAAATTTTTTTCGTAGATTAATTACCAATTTAAGTAGTAAATAATTATCAATTTTCTACACCAATTCAGGAACTGGAAGCCAATTTTCAATCTCTTTCAAAAACATTGTAATCTCACATGACTAGGCAAAGTCTGTTTTATTATTCAAGTTTAGCAAATATTTCTATGTCTTTTGATTTTATATAAATACAGTTCTATTACACCTTCTACATGGGAAGCTTACTGCGCATAACTTTCATTCTGTAATTTATAACAAGAATCAAAATTACTTTTGTGCTGTAAGAAAATTATACAATATTCTCTTAAAATGAAACATTTGATTTTATCATATTGATTTAAATCATCTTCAGATAGCATAGCATTTATTCTTTTGGTACAAGGCTTCAAGTAATTTGGAATAGTTTTTATTTCATACTTCATAAAGCTTGAATATTTTTTCTGTATACTTAAAAAAGAAAAGCCATTATTCTTTTTCTTCTGATTCCAGGTGATCTGAAATTAAACCTTTCAATATTACTTCTACAATTACACTTGGAAAATTATTTCCTAATTTATCACGTCCATATTCGACTGTGCTCTTAATTGTCTCTTCTCTTAACTGAAGGAATCTGTTCTCTTAACTCAGTTTCCAATAATAACCGATGCTCTTTTCAAGCTTTACCCAAGAATGAAAAGGCCGTTTTAATAATTTAATGTCATTACAAATAACCAAATCTTAAATGGTCAAACATTAAAATCACACAAATTACCTTTTATTTGTTCAATCAATAAAAACACTTTTTCCATAGTGCACTACGAAAATAAACTTTAAAAAATGTACTGAAATACTTATCTATATTGTTAAATTTAGAGTTTAAAATTTTCATTTCAACATATTGGCAAATTTTGTTATGAATGTGCATTATATAATGCAAGAATGAAAACAATTCTAAAACAAGTTACAAGAATATACTTATACGAATCATATAATCAAATTTAAATAATACGTATTAAATATTTTTTTCCAATGGTGGGCACTTCGGTGATTGTCCCTTTCGCGATACTACAAGGCCGGAAACTGCATACGCATTTATCGCTACCTGGTAGGTACCTGTGAACCAAGTCACGGAAGCGAGTAGCAATACTCATGTCATACCACCACAAACATGTTTATAGGGCGGGCCACGTTCATCCATCATCTAAGGAACCGATTCGAACCCAGGTCCTTCCCATCCGTAGTCAGTTACGCTAACCACTAGACAGGTTTAGGGGCAGAGTTAAATAAATAAGTAATAAAAAAAAAGATCATTAAGTGTTAATTATAAAAACTTAACATCAAAATAAACCTTTTTTTTTTTTTTTTTTTTTTTTTTTGTAATATGCATTTACGTGTATCATTCAAAAAATATTATTCTCTATTTTCAAAACATAAAAATAATTCAAAATTTTAAACTTTCGTTTTTGAATCAAAATTAAAATCCGAATTTAGCTACTTTACATAAATTTTGAGCACAATTAAAGTAAATAATCAAACTAATAACAACATTGACCAAATTTAACCCCTGTTATTTCATAATATACAATTTAATTGTATATAGTGAAATAAAATATACAATTAAAAAGCATTCAAACTTTTTTTAAACAATTTCCTATTCAATAACTTTATATCATTTAAATAAAAATCACCATATCAGATTGATTATAAAAATCCTATTCAAAAATAGTTATATCATGTTTATTTATGCTATACCATATTAAATGACAATTCAATAATACAGTAGATTTTAAATCAATATACTTATATCAAGACGTGCACATTAATACTCAACATAAATTTGTGTTAATAAATAAATTCCAAAAATATTTTTTCTTACTAATATACTCTGTTACAAAAAAAATTATGAATCCATGACAAATCGTGTCACAATCATGTAACACGGCAGGAACTTTATTTTGTAAGAGATATGAAAATGATTTAAATTTTGAAGCCAATGACACAAAAATGAGTACTCCTTGCATATAATATGCGCATGTGAGAGATTTCAGAAGATGGATTGTTTTTGCCGTATGACGTGCATATGTACCTCTTGACTTGGATGGATGGAAATTTAACTTGAGATGCCTTTGAGAAGTAACTGGTTGCAGTACAAAAAGTTGTCAAATATTTACAGGGGGTCTATGACAGGCCTCAGAAAAGCAGGTTGGTTAGGTAGGCATATCATATCGGCCGTCACTTCGAGAGGAACCATGTGACTGTTTCTTGCTATTGGTAACAATGGATAACGGAAAGAAGGATCTACCGTCGAAGATGGTCAGGACGTCCGAAGATTACAAATAAGAGCAAGGACCAAGTGATCAGAAGAGGGGCCACCTCCACACAAACAATTTTCCTATCGTCGATTCGACGCCATATACCATATTCCAGGCTCACTGGGGTATTAAAAGAAACAATCAGGAGACCACTAGCAGATGCTGGTTAAGCCAGGTTACCATTGAAAAGCAGTGTCAATAAACTCTTCAAAAGCAGTGTCGAATAAACTTTTGTCGTACTCAGAAAAACTTCAGTATAATCGACTAGAGGCGTGTTAGCTAAACATCTCGATTCAACTGTGTGTTGATGACCAACGCACATGCGTATGGAGGCGGACAACACAACGGTCCAATCTAGCATTTGTTGTAGAACGGAATAAAGCAATTCAGGAAAGTGTGACAGTGTAAGGAACGCAGAGTTCTTAGGACGCACGATCACTTACTGTCATCCTTCAAGGTTCTATGACGGCTAAAAGGTACGTGGACGACATTATAAAGCCGATTGTCCTGCCTATACTATTTATTCGCCTAGATACTAATTATCAATGGGAAATGCTAAACCACATACTGTGGGACTTTCCCAACAACATCTTCAACGATACAACGTACTGCCATGGCCTGTTCAGCCATCAGATCTTTCGCCAAAAGCGCACATTCGGGACATGCTTAGAAGGCAACTGCATCCATATAGAAATACTAGTAAATTAACAGCCATATTGCAAAGATTGGGGCATGGTTTTTCACAGAGTGTCATAAGTGACGTAACTGATTCGATGCCACGAAGTGTATTGGCTTGTATAGATCCCAGTAGTAGCTATATCATTTACTGATTTGCAATTCTTTTTTTGTTATTATTCATCACTAAAACTATCTCTGGTTCTGAATTTGTAATTATTTGATTATCTCCTCATACATTACATATATGTTGAGTTTCACGATAATAGTTCCTTTCTTTCTAAGTGCTTATATTTTTTGACATAATGAATAAAATCACAGGTTAGAAAAATAAAACATTTCTGAATATTAATAAACAAACATCAAATAACCAACAATATTCCGTAATTTATATTAATGCTTAAATAATTTTTCAGTTAAATTAAATATTGTACATATTTTTCTTGATATTTCAAATATTTAACTAAATTTCATTTG
>JAPDSC010020384.1:0-24161 GCA_026290005.1 Latrodectus geometricus | reverse complement strand
TATATATATATATATATATATATATATATATATAATCATATTTTTAACTTTTTATTATTATGACAACCATTTGTTCGATTCTGAAAACGATTTGAACATATACATACTCAATTTGCTTTAATTTTTTCCCCGTTAAATCATTTTAAAGAGTAAAAGTTTTTCGCACTTAAATGTTTAAATGTCAATCTTAAAAACACATTTATTTTATTTTCACAGATATTTTTCTTTTGTCCATAATTCTAACAGATTCTTAAAAAGCTAATTAAAAATATAAAGCTAACAACAAAAGAGTTTGAGGTATTTTTGAAAATACGATTCCAAAATATATTTAAAATCATAATGCGGACGAAAATACATTCAAAATTACGTGATTAGTAGTCATGATTTATATTATTAATTATAAGCACTATTCGGTAAATATTCAAGAAGTTTGGTGTATAAATGTAATTTTCAAATTTGAAAATCGATTTATTTTTTACATTGAAATAATATAAATGTGGAACATATAAACAATTAAAAATAGCGGTTTCTTTTTTTTTTGCATTAAAGTAAAATATTATTTATAGAAAGTGCGATAAATTAATATTCAAGATTATAAATTACACATTACTATTTCTATTATTTTACATAAAATTTTACAATTTAAAGAAATAGTTATGGTAAATTATATAAAAGGTAAGCACTTTTAATTGAAACACTAAAAGTGCTTACATGTTTTCACATATATGTAATTTTTAATCAAGCATGATTTAGATGAAACATGGTATCTTGACATGGTGTCGTCACGTAAACAGATGACGTAGGAATCACAAAACTTTGTGTACATTAGTATTTGGTTTTTGGTGGAACATATTTGGTAACCTATTGCGATATGAATATGTAAACACTAATACATATTTCGGTGCAAAGCTTTGTTCTAATTTCTTAACTATATTACTCCAAAAATAATGATTATACAAAAGGTATTGACGAAAAGAAATTGGCTGTAATTTACAAGATAATGTCATTTTGCGGTCACATTTAATACTAAATTGTAGCTATTCTACAAATTCGAAGGTCATTTAGTTTACAAAATAGAGCACTTAACTTTCAAATTCTACTGTTTGTATAACTGCAATTTGTCTTCCCTTGTAGAGAATCAATTTTCTTCACCGCCACATTTTCTTTGGCCCGAGTAAGAGTGGAAGATAAAAGTTGAAGGATTGAGATGGAGTTAAATGGGATAATAGTCACACAAAACTTGTTCTCTATTGTATTTCATACTCACACATTATTTTATATAAATTCCAACATACTGATCTGAACTAGAATTAATTATTCAGATATTCCCTTACGAGAATTTAAGGTATATCAATAGAAATATATAATCTTTCAAAAAGTTATAAATCCGTAAAAATGTACTATTTTTCAACACTATATTGATTGTTTTATAAAAACAGTGCAGCATAAAATTACGAATTCATTATTTTCAATTTAGTTTTTTTAATAGGTTTTTCATCATATTTTGCAACATTATTATATATTTTTATCCCTAATATAATTGAATTGATATTACATTTATATTCATATTTGAACAGACATATATATATATATATATATATATAACAATTTAAAATATAATAAACAGTTTAACTTTGTAGAAAAGAAAAACAGATGAAGTCTCGCTCTTATGAGCAAATGAGCAAATGCTTTATTGAAATTCCTATGTTTAAATGGGAATAATTTTATGAAGGAGCTGTGGTATAAAGGATTTATTGAAATTCCTGTGTTTAAATGGGAATAATTTTATGAAGGAGCTGTGGAAATAAATAGCTTATTTAAAGCTATTTATTTCCACCCATAACAATACACCTCAGCATTTGGACATTCCGATATATAGATAGATGACAAAATCCATTAAGCAAAGTATTTAAAACTATTTTAGTTAGATTTCATTATCATTAGATTAGAGATAGGCTTCAGTATCATTTCAAAAACATTAAAAAGAGTAGAGTACTGATTTCTCAAATATATGAACTTTTCTTTTCTCCTTTTTTATTTTTACATTCAATTCTAGTAATGGAATATAAAATATTTTAAAATTTACAAAAATAAATTTAAAATGTTATAAAACTTTCAATTCAGTAATCTCTAATACTGAACAAAATTTGATTCGATGGAACGCTATCATAATATAATACTCTACAGAAATAACAACAATTTAATATTTTTATTGTAAATGCTATTTATAAGATGCTATAATTCAATAACACTCTAGCTATCTAGTTATCTTAAAAACAAAACTTTTTGAATTTTCAGGATTTTTATATATATCAAATTAATTAACTTTCCCTATAACTTTAGAGGGAAACATCATAGATTTCCTAGAATTTTATAAAATAATTCACATCAAACAAAAATTTTTACTCCTTTCTATAATATATATATATATATATATATATATATATATATATATGTAAGATTTTTGTAAATTTTTAACTGTAAAACAATATAAATTCTGCGTCAGTTCTGATGTAGAATTTTTTTGCGTTTTTGCGTTCCTGTGTTCGCCTATAAACAATAAATTCTCGTAATTTAGATTTCACTTTTAAAAATTATTAAATGAAAATAACTTATATAAACGTAAATTAAATGGGAAGGAAATAAATTAAAGTGGAAAGAGAAATAAAAAAATGGATAATTTTGCTGAGCCTGGAAATATTGTGAAAAATTTAGAACTTTCGTAAAATATGGCATTCTCACTCTTATTTATAACTTGGAATTTGTTTGAAATATGATTTAAAAACTATTAAAATACTTTTAATCACTAAACATTCTCAGCTTAAGAAATGCTTATTAATCTACATCAGGAAATTCTTAATGCAAAGAGTGGCTGTATTTCTTGAAGAATATTTTTCGAAATGCTCTATGTCAAAAGAAGAAAACAGAATTTTAAAAAAAAATATTTTCTTGTTGAAGGGTATATAATAAACTGAACATATCTCTAAGATAGCGTTTATTTGATTTTTGTTATTTATTTTAAGGTTGCTAAGCAACAGACATTTTGTACATTTGAGAAGTGACATTTACTAATCTTTTCAAAATTAGCAAAAACAAGTCTGTTGACAGTTACAGAAAATTTTGTTCTCAAGAGAAAAGCGGAAGCATTATATTTCATTTGCAAGCTTGTAGATCTGCACATTATTCAGCCAAAATGTTTAACCGTTTGAGAATTAAATTTGATCTCAAGAAGTGTTCAACATGACGAAAATGCATTTTTTATAAAATACTGAAGTATTTTTCAGGTTAAAAGAACGTTTTTACTTATAATTAATAGTTTCAAATATAATAAAATGATAATATATTATTTTTTCACGTTTGCTTCTTGATTAAATTTTTATTTTTGAATATAAAGCTTAATACTTTTCGTAAAAATACTTAATTAGCAAAAATTCTTTTTGAAAGCGAAAATCGTAATCAATATCTAATAAGGAACTTCCATTCTTTAATTACAAGTTCAGAAAGTAACAAACTTTAAGAAAATAAATATGTATAAATTTAAGAATGTTTAGATTTTGCTATACAGAATCTTTTTGGCACCAAAGGAGAGAGTCTTTAAGCAAAGCAGATTAACAAATATATTTAATTTAATAAAAATGAATACAATGTTCTTAGACAGTGCATTTAACATTACAAAAATATTGTGCAAAATGTGTCCATACCCTAATAGCTAAAATAATTAATATTTTTAATTTTTACTCCGTGGAACTTAAGGTATTTGTCTTTGGTTGCAATTTGTCGTTTTCAACAATTATTTTCTCTGATCATTTTAAATTGTTTGATAACAAAAGAATTGTGTGTGTTTCAACATTTTTTTAAAAAGAAAAATATTTTCTTAATGTTTGTTCTTCTTATTATTTTTATTTTCGTAATTTTACTGTAATTTTTAATTTAATACAGTTTAATACAAAGTTTTATAGATAAAATTATTGTACAACAACTGATAATAATGAAACATATAATGTACTGTCTATTTACAACATGAATAGCTCCCGCCAAGCAATCTGGTTGATGGTGTTTTGTTTTGATAATAACAGTGCATTTCAAATTGAGATTAAACTTTTTTTGAATTGACTGTATTTACAGCAGTGCCTCATGTTATCATCAAGGCTAATGTGAGATAAACTTTTTCTGGTTATTCCTGCCAAAAATGGAATATAGCTTGTTTCCATGGACGGCAACACTCAAGCAGCGTTAAATTCATAGGAGCTATTCTCATTGCAGATAGATTGTAATATGGAGAAACATACGTGTTATATTATGAAAGATGGTAAAGTATAAATTGATTTTCTCAGAAGAGGAAACAAATGCTCTCTAAAAACTTCAGTATCATATGCTCATGCACAAAACAGAAATGCCACATTCTTTTTTTCTTATTTGTGAGTGGCTTGATTTTAACTCAATTACTCAAAAACTCAAAAATACTGCTGCTATTGGAACTCGGCGAAACTCCACAATATTTATTTAAATCTAATGAAAGAAAAAAACAGAAGCATCAATATTCGAGTTTATGCTGCCTCGAACATTGACGCTGATCATTGATGATTAATTATAATAAATTAAACTTAAACAATTTCTTAAATAATTATTATTAAAGCATAGTTTTTTTAAAAATAATGAATAACATATACGATGTGAAACATTATTGTGTTCATTTATTAAGTCATCAAAAATCCTTTATATTACGGCCGTAAAAAGCACAGCCCATATAAAATTTTTATACCAATTACAGTATTTACAGGAATAAATTTTTTAGAAGATACTTCAGAGCCAAATTATCTTGGGACCATTTTCGATGGCCATCATACAGTCTACGGGAACATCTTAATCCTTTTACATCAGTCAAAAACGAAAAGAAATCTCTAATAGTAGAAGAAGAAGATACATTGTTAAATACATTAGTAGAATAAAACTGTCTCCATGGTGAAGGTACTTCTTACAGTTTATACTATTAATAAGAAGAAGGCTTCTTCTTATTAATAGTACAAATCGTTTTTGTAAATGGAATTTTTACTGAGCCAAAACAGTGACATCAATTTTTCCACTAGCAGTACGAAAAGCAAGATCATCATTGATATCCTAACATTAAAAATGGATAGTTTTGAGAAGCAGACTCATTAACAATGCGATAAGCAAACAAAATCAGTGGTTCTACATTTTTCGGGCTTACCGCGTATTCAACTATACTATATTCATACATCTTAGTGGCTAAGTAATTAACTTTAATCTACCAATACTTTGATAAATTATTATGAAATTGATGATTTTAGAATTAAACGTCTACCTTGACCCCCAAAGCCATATGACTTCAGTATAATTAATCATTTTGATCTATTTGAGTGTTCGAAACAGAATCGCAACTTTCTGGACAGTATTCAGCATTTGTATGAATGTATTCTTAGACAAATTCATTCTGTATAACAGGTCAGGGACAAACATACATCGTAATATACACCATAATAATAAAGGATTCCTTATAAATGTAAAATGTTTTCCTTATTTTGATAATCACCTGTTTATATTAAAAAACTTTATTTATACACATACACACAGAGATCAACTTACATAACATTTCGTTTTAGGAACAAAAAATTATTCACAGTATACTTTTATAAATATATTGAATTAAGCACAGATACCAAAATAAATAAATGCATTTTTAAACATGAATATTTTCATCCAAGCTAAAAGTAAATGGTTTAATAAACTGCTAAAAAACATATTAATATATCGTTTTCTCATATTTTTAGTACAGAAAATTATATTCTCAACTAAAATATAGGTATATATAAAAAGTTTCATGAGAAGCAATACAAATTTATTCATACCTCTATAACGAAATTCCTGGACAAACATAAAAATATTTGCTTTTATTCCATGTTCACACTGTCTCTAAATTGTAATATTCTACAAATAATGATAAATAATTTATGCATATAAATATGAATATTTTACAAATATATATATACGTTTTTAAAGAAATAAAAAGATTGTAATCTATTGAAACTTTATTTAAAATTAAAAAATTTTCTTAAATTACAACAATTTGTTAATATTTATTGTAAATCCTGATTAATCATCTCAGTTAAGAGGAAAGCGCAAGAATATCTTCCAAAGCATCAAAAGGCGAACAAATGCCAATTTTAGATTAATTAGGACGAGAGCCACGCACTCGAATTAATTTTAATGAGGGACACATTTTGACACAAAATATCGACCCCCGAATTATTCATTAATTATTAATTTGCATTCTTTTGCTGTTTGTGGATGATTTGAGGAACTAATTATTATTCTCCTTGCTGCAGAAATATGATTTATTATTTTAATCTACTAAAGGTCTCTGTCACATTGTTCATTTATTTTAATCAGTTTACTGATTTGATTCGATCAAAGCAAGGCTCTTTTGATGTTATGGAAAGAGTTATATCTTCATAATTTATAAGTAAAGCCATATGTTTATTTATCACGATAACTAAAAGTGAGGTTACAATAAAGGTATATATATATATTAAATGAAATTATAAATTTTTTTGATAAAATAAAGTATTGTGTTTTAAAATAAAAATTAATCCTATATAATTTTACGCATGCAATTTAAAATTGAATGAAAATTAAAAGAATTTTCAAAAATGCAATATAATTTATTAGATAGAACAGTAAAGTTAAAAGCAATGTGTTAAATATATATAAAACTATAGAAAATTGGAAGTATAAAAGCACCAAATATGCACTCTAAATCATTTTCAAAATATCAACTGCTTACTAGAATCTGAGAAATCTAATAAATACTTCGATCAGAAATTTATCTGTTTTTTAAATATATTCAAAATGCTTAAAAATTGGATAACAATAATTTCAAGTGTAGAATATATTTATAAATGAACATACATAAACAATCACACACCTATGACAATATTAAAAAGCGTTTGCCTATATACAGTGGTTACAGTTATCTAAAAACTAATTGGTTGGTGTAAGTGAATGAAATAAAACAAATGTGTTTCATATTATAAATCAAGAAATGATATTTCATGTAGTATATAAAATAATTTTCTTTTAGTTTTGTTATGTGAGTACAACATTCTTAAATCAAATTGTTAGTCCAAAATACATCAACTGAATCTTAAATTTTTATATTGCTTATTATTTTATTTGATTGAAACAATTTATTATTTATTCAACAACTTATCAGACTGGTAAAGACATTAGTTTCAACAAACATTTAAATCTGATTGGATACTTTTACCAAATGGAGTTCCATAGCTCAAAATTAAAATAGGAAGACAAAGTAATAAAAAATTCAACTCAACAAACATGATAACACCGAATTAGAAACAAGCTACTTTGCATACTATACTGTCTAAATTACTATTTTAAGGCAAGAAATAGGAAAATATTTAACATAATACAATTTTGGCATCCCTTTGTAGAGAGTCTAACGGTCGAAGATTGTTGTGAAGCATTTTAACTTCCATCGAATAAATTGTGTTTTATTGATGGATTTTTCCTAGATAATGAGATGTATTCTCGTGTTACAAGGAAGGAAACGTAGAAATCTCCGAAGCACGCACACCGACAAATGTGCACACAGAAAGCAGAAAGGCAACATCTATTTCCCGTAGTTCAACTGCGGCCGGGATCGATCCGGGGATTTTATGATCCAAAGAGAGATGTCCTGCCACCAGGCCATGGTCGACCCTGTGTAATATAATTTAAATCCAACACAACAACGTGATTTAAGAAATACAAGTCCATTATGTATACAATCAAGTGTTAATTTCAATTTAACACTAAGTTGGAGTTACAAGAGCGTTCATATACAATTTGCGCATTCGGTACTCTATCATTGGAAGATCATGCTTATAAACCAATTTCCATGTGCAAAGAATGGTATAAGGATATGAATGAATATAAAACTATATTGCAGTAAATTCATCTAGATGGATAGGCTGATTCATCTATGCATCAGATTGATTCAGTTAACTACCATGCAGTGATGTTTCAATATCATTACCAATGCTTGGATTACGTAATTCCCAAACGTTTTCGTGATGAAATTGTAGATAACAGCACATTTACCACTATGTCTTCAATGCATTTGAAACTCAATTCAAGAACTTGAAATTCCACTACAGTGTACTCTGAATTCAGTTTATAGTTGAAAGTTGGCTAAGTTAAATTTAAATACATAGAAATCATTGAAGTGTTGAAACTATAGTTACATTTTTACACTAATATTACTTATTCTTCTTGAATTTGCAAATGTTTGGCCCTTTAATTAATCTTAATGATTAAACTTTTACTTTAAGTGGTACTGTATCGGAAAGAAATTCATGATACAGAGATGAATGTGATAACTATATAAGAACGTTATTATTTAAATCAATTAAAATAAAGTATTAACATAAAATTATAGCAGACATTTCTTACATACCTGTATCTATGAACATTTGTCCATTTGAAGCATGCACAAATACATATATTTAAAGAAAAATATAGTTATTGAATTTATTTGTAACCGAATTACAAAGCCCTACCGACTTTCTAACTTTGATAAAGGTCGAAGTGTAGCGTACCGGGATTGCTGTTTATCTTATCGCTGTATTGCTGCTCGCGTCGGTCGAGATCCAATGACTGTTAGCAGAATATGGAATCGATGGGTTCAGGACGGTAATACAGAACGCCATGCGGGATCTCAACAGCCACCTATCACTAGCAGCCGAGAAGACAGGCATATTATCCGCATGGCCGTAACGGATCGTGCAACCACGTTATGAGCCGTGAGTCAAGAAACGGGGCCGTTCGGAAGACAACAAGTGTCTGCACGAACAGTTCGACGACGTTTGCAGCAGCATGGACTCTCAGCTCGGAGATCATGTCTGTGGCTTCCCTTGACGCTGTGTCATAGACAAGAGCGCCTTCAATGGTGTGATCAACGACGAACCTGGGTGCACGAATGGCGAGACGTCATCTTTTCAGATGAATCCAGATTCTGTGTACAGCATCATGACGGTCGCATCCGTGTTTGGCGGCATAGTGGTGAACGCACACTGGCAGTGTGCATTCGTCATCGTCATACTGGCCCATCACCTGGCGTGATGGTATGGGGTGCCATTGGATACACGTCTCGGTCACCTCTTGTTCGCATTGACGGTGCTTTGAACAGTGCATGTTACATTTCTGGTGTGTTACGTCCCGTGGCTCTACCCTTTATTCGAGTCCTGCGAAACCCTACGTTTCAGCAGGATAATGCCCGACCGCATGTTTGTACGGACCTTTCTTGATACGGAACATGTTCGGCTGTTGTCCTGGCCAGCACGTTCTCCAGATCTTTCACCAATAGAAAACGTCTGGTCACTGGTTGCCAAGCGACTGGTTCGTCACCAAACGCCAGTGACTACGGTTGATGAACTGTGGCATCGTGTTGAAGCTGCATGGACATCTGTACCTGTACATGCAATCCAATCTCTGTTTGACTCAATGCTCAGGTGTATAACTTCTGTTATTACTGCCAGAGGTGGTTGTTCTGGGCTAGTATATATATATATATATATACTAAAGGGCCAATGAATTAAGGATAGAAAAGGCTAAAGAAATTGCGAAGTGCTGCACATCATTTACACGCAAGTGAGGTATGAGATCCCTGTAATAATTCCATATATAGCACGTACAGTGATTATTCTAAGTTAGTAGTTGGAATTTCCAGTCCTGGTAAACTACCTGATTTACAAGACGCTTTCGATCACGGTCAAATCGTAGGTGCGTGATGGTTGGGGTATTCAATTTCCGAGATCGTCTGACAGCTAGGATTTTCAAGGTTGATAGTGCCAAGATTATACCAAAAATACATGGATAGAGAACAAAAACTAGCTCTCATCCAAATTGAAAATGATAATTTCTTCATTGCACAGTACGTGGAGAGATGTCTCAAGTGTATTGTACGTAGTCAGCGAACCCAAATATTAGTTCAAATTATTATGCAATTGAATGACGATGTCAGTCGTGTAGTCAGTAAATGGACTGAGCTACTCTCGTTTTACCGCATAATTTTCGGAAGCCTTCAACCTACGATAGTATATTGCTAAATGCTCACCATTGGGTCTTGAATGGGTAAGAGAGCATAGAGAGTGGAATGTATATAACTGAAAATGAGCAGCATGGGGTGATGAGTCTTGATCCCGACAACTTAATGCCGAAGGGAGGCTGAGAATTTGACATCAGGTTTATGAAGCCATGGATTCTGTATCCCCGGTTGGAATTGTACATGGGCAAGGCGACTTTATCATGGTCTGGAGATTTTTCTCGTGGCATTGTTTGGTACCTTTGATATGTGTACCAACCTCTCTGAATGCAATTCGGTACGTAGAATTTCTGGCTAATCACTTCCATCCGTTTTTGCTGTTCTGTTATCCAACGGTAAGGAGTTTTCCAGCAAGACAACTGTACCTCTTACAATTCTTGTTGGCTACCTTGGATGAGTATTCTTCTGACTTTTCTAGTATAAATCTAGGTCACTTAGAAGTACAGATTTAAATTTTATTGAGCATCTTTTGTTTTGGAACAAGGTTTAAAATGCCATCACGCAGCTTCAACTAGCCTTACTAAATTATGGACAGCTTTCAGCTTTAGTCTGTATTTGGTAAGCCATTCCCGTAGAACGTTTTTAGAATTTTGTTGAATATGGGCCTCGTTGTGTAGCAGCTGTTATAAAGGCGATAGGAGGCCAACTCGTAACTAGGTAGGTATTCCTAATTCAATGGCACTTCAGTGTGTATGTGTATATATATATATTACAGGGAGATATTTAATTTAGGTAGTACACATAAGAATTAGGAGATTTTTTTATATTTTAATTCTATAATCATTCATTAGATCATAAATTATTGTGAAAGATTTTTGTACTCACAAATTTCACTGAATTCATTCAGTGCGAAAATTTTCATTTCTTTTGATTGTTGAAACAACTACAATTAACTAAATTCGAAAAATCATTCTTTAATTTTGTGTGGATGAGTGATATGTAAACAGATTCCTAAAAAAGAGATTTCCTTTTTAAAAGAAAATTTATTTGGAAAAATTATTTGTAGTTATGTAGGGAAGGATAGATAAATACAGAAATTGAAATGAAATCTCCATATAATGCAAAAAAGTGTCACCTTTTCCCATTATTTCTATTAAATTGTGTAAATTAAAGAAACAAAAGTGTTAATTTGTTAAGTAAGTGAATTGCATTTGCAAACAAAGTCTGACAATGAGTTCTTTTTATCCCGAGGAGAAATTTTTTCTTAATATATCTCTGTTTATGTATTTTAGCTCAATTTTTCTAAATATTTGAATCAAAATAATCCAATTATTCTCTCAGCTTACTATCGTCTTCAAAGTTTAATTGAATTTTAGTTTTATTTCTACATGTAGAAATAAAATATTTGCCCGACATTTTACCAGAAGGCAAGTAAGATTGGCATAACAGTTTTTTTTTCTTTCCTAGAAATACTTTTAAATTTCGTGATTAATTATACATCAAATTATAGTGATAGAACAAAATAGTTATTTATTTAGAAATCATATTTTCTCGTCATTTATAAATTTAAAATACTGTTATATGATTTTCTAATATGCTGAGTTCTCAAAATTCACGTTTATAAATAACAATGCTTCAATAATATGAACGTTTGATGCATATTTTCGACTCTTACCATCTATATTGGTGTAACGTCATCCATTACGTCATGACTTTACTCATTTTGAGGAATGGGGGTGTAATAATTTAACCTGATTAACAGTGAGATAGATCGTGAAAAGAAAAACAAATGTTGAGAAACTATATAATATTTCTTTCTTTCTTCGTTTATTTATATTTTTTATTTATTATTATTTATTTAAAAGAAGTCCATTTAGAGGAACTTGACATTTTAATTTGATTTTTTTTTTAAAATTTACTTTGTAATAAAAAATTTTATTTTAAATGTTTGTGTAATGCAAAACAATATGTGGTAAATGTTTCGCATAATTAAACGTTAGACAAAAAGTATTTTTTTAATGTATACCTGATTATTTTATTCTAAAATTTATTTCAAATCCCACATATGTCTTTCATTCAATTTTTTTTAGTTAACGTAAAAGGTTTTAACGATACATTTATTTCAAGTTGTTAGATAGAGGTTACTATCTTATTTTTACATTATCTTCTAGTGACGTGGCATACACAATTTCCTTTCAATTATCACACAGTATTTTCCTTTCATATTCTTAAGTAAAATAAAATTGCACTGTTCAAAAGGAGATATTTTTCGCATCGTTTCATTATGTTATATTAAAATCTAAGAAGAAAAAAATTGTCTATTACTAAAAGTAAGCACTTGAATTAAATGCAATTATTATATATATATATATATATATATATATACTGTGGAAAAAATTTAGCAAACTTCCCATTTCTATCTATGGCATAAATCAATAAAAATAAAATAGAAGAATGCTATCATTTTGTTATTTTTATACTGTTGTTTTATAAATTTTATGCTTCTTATTTAGATTTATAATTAGATAAAAATAAATAGATATTAAATTTAAAATCCAAAAATAAAAAATAAAACTTTTATGACCAGATTTTAAAAAAATCCCCCTTAAAAAAAAGGGTTTTTCCTGGAAAATATAAATTTGCATTGATTTATTCGAGAGAATTTATTAAATATCACGAGAACAGAAACAGTTGATTTTTAAGTAAAAAAAACAAAATAACAATTATGTAAACTGTCATGACAAAACGATGAATGTATTTGTGTGAAAAAGCGTTGTTAGCTTAGGTTGTATTGTAATGGAAACCACTAATTTTTCACAAATCGCTGTAATTTTCTAATATTTATATTTCAGCCACTACAAAATTGTGAACATGGAAAATTATTTATGAAATAAAATCTTTTTTTTTTTACTTTTCTCTTAATTTGAAAATAAAATGAGAAAAAATGAAGATCTGACATTATCTGCATTAAAAAATATATTTAATCAGCTATAAAAATAAAAGATAAGTATTGAAGTTTGTAATGGTAGTTTTTTATATTCTGAGAAAAAATTAATATTATTTCTTGAAAATAAATTTTTTAACAAATCCCTATCGTAATTGTTCTTGTTTTATATCTCTTTGGAAAAAAGTTCTAAGCTAGAATAGCAATAAAGGAAGAAATAAATACTCGTGGTTAATTCCTTACCCTCTCTTTTTGTTCGCATAGAGTTTAGGCAATCTTTCATTTTCATTATTTTTTCTTTATATTTTCCTCCAATCTAATGACCTTAAATAATCCTCAAAGTGAAGGAAAAACAAGAACTCAAATTAATGATATTTAGTTGCTGACTAAGAAGAAATCCCATTTTTATCGTTTTCCATTTTATTTTTGCAATTACTTTATTGAAAGGAAGAGAAATTTATTGAGAAATATTTTCAACAAATATATTTTTCTTATGAAAATTCTGTATGAAACCATGTTAATTTCTCTTCTAAATTTCAATTAGCATTCTCCTTTCTTTAAAAAAAGCAACATTTAAAATATGTTGAATTTGAGTATTGTAAAATAATATTTTGACTTGAATTGTAGAAATGATTAAAACGAATCATTTTATTTAACAAGTAAAACAAACATCATTTACTATACAACTTATATTTTTTATGTGTACTATAATTAGAGTAAGATGAAATCTTGGGAGTAAAAATAATTATTACTAGCAAACGACATAAAATACATTCTTACAAATACTTCAGAATCTTGTTAATCAGAACTCTATTTATAAACAAATCCTGCGCATTTGAACAATCTTCTAGATGGCTTTTCAGTACCATGCAAAGAATAAACTTTCTATTTTAATCGAAAACATGCTTTGACTTTTAATGCCACGTAAGTTAGATATCGTAAGTTGAAAATTAAACCTAATCTTTAGAATTGAAGGTAAAAGTAAAAGAAATAATACGGATCATCAATTAGTTTTTCTTAAATTAGTTAGAACACCTTATTTATAATTTTAGGAGAAATTTACTTTCTAGACATTACAAAATTATTTCATCTTATCAAAACTCAGTGAATCAGAATGTTCTATTTCGAATTATATATAATTAAGTACCTAATTTGTTGTCAGCAGTATTGTTTTCTTTCTTGCCATTAGCATTAATACAGAAATGATTAAATTAAGACCATTACATTGTTTTCAAGTTTCGTATTTTAGAATTATATAATTGTTATTTTACAATATAAAATGTTTATACGCTGCTGTAATTAAATATTTACACTTATTACTCAGAGTCAAAGTGTTTACCATTACCATAAAAACCTGTTTAAAACCACAATCAAAAAATTATAATTAATGTAATCCTAACATTTGTAATTAAAAAAGTTATTAAATTTTCAGTTCATTTACATAATTAATTTGTTTCAATACGTGGGGCTATATCAGAATTCTCCTTCACTTAAGAAATATTTTTTCATTAAAAGTTTCTTAAAACAGACAATATGATTTTAGCTTTCTTTGTCATAAAAACTAACTTCTATATCTGCAATCAGGCAAATAAAATAAATACAGATATAATGGAATTTTATATTTATGGAAATACTTTTTCCGTCGTAATTAATTGAAAAATGTGATTATAGGCAAATTAAAAAAAAACACAAGTCATAATGTTTTTTACACAAAATTGATATTATTTATAAAGGTTGCTATTTGAAACATAATTTGGTATGTAGCGTCACTGTAATATATTTATTCCTCTCATATAAATCAAAATGTCATGCGCTTATCTACTTTGGCTGCTAAAGTTTAGCCAAAATTATGTCTTAGTTTTTCAAATTTCAGAAAGGGTGTTTTAATATTTGCCGAAACAATTTGTTGAAATACGTTATAAAATTTTGTGTTTGATCCTATCCATATAAATTTTAGAATCAATCTACAATTACCAATAATCATTTCGTTATCATTACTTTAAAAGTGGTTTTCTTTCCTCAGAATTAATTTACAATCTCCACATCAGATAATTACATAACCCACATCGACAATTGTTTGTAAATTCACTTAGAGCCTTTTAGTTATTACTTTTAGTTTGTATATCAAAGACTATTTGCAATAAATTGATGGAGATGTCTCAACTAGCAAAACTAGCAAGATAACGTTAATGCGTTTTAATGAACTTAGCGTTAAAAATAAAAACTAATAAATTTATTCATGTGGGTGAATATCTTAAATATATAATAATTTTGAAATAGAAATTTATGTACTATACACTACTTAGTGCTTTATATTTTTATGTATGCCTGAAATAGGGACTGCATTTTCAAGGCCAAGTTATGGAATTTTAGTTTTCTTCAATGCTTTGATTTCAAATTAGTTGTTCTAAGTAATTATATAAGCAATCACGTAATGACAAGTAAAATAAATTATATAAACTCTAATATATACTTAGTACAGAACCTATCTGCTAAATAAACTACACATAAATTCGTATAGACATTAAACAAATTTAGTTATTGATATAGGAGCACTATCATGGTTCAGGATGAACACTATGAAATTATGTAATATCTATTATATATGTTTACCCCATATTCTTAATAAATTTCCTTGAAGTATTCAATGATATTTGAACTGTTAAAAATAAGCTATTAGTCTAATGGATACAATCAAAGGAAAATTTTGTTGTTGTTGTTATAAGCCTTTTTTTAAATGAAATAACATCTTTTCATTACATTTGAAAATTTAGAAGTTATTTATATATGACGTTTTGAAAGTATACTTTAAAAATTCATTTTGATTTTGTGTTCCCTTAACTTCCTACAAAGTATTTATAGGTGAAAATAGAAAATAAATAACTTTTATATTTTTTTCATAAAATCTTATTTTTTATGTGGGTTAGTTGAGATTTTATGAGGTGTGGAAGGCACTGGATCAAAATTAAATTTTCATCAGGATACTGATGTCTGATTAACCTAAAATATAGATTGTTCGGAATTTTATTACGTCATAACGTAATTAACTTAAACTGTAATCAATGCTCATTTGAACACATTGTAAAGTTGTAAATGCAGTAAAGTAAATCGTTGTGCAATTTTATTTTGATTCCAAGTACAAAGTATACGCAGCAACTGGTGTGAAAAAAATATACATGGTAGCTAATACATATATTTATATATATATGTATATATACTATTCGTCTGGTATATGCGTTTTATACAAAATAAATGAGTTTTACTAATATTTTTCTAATAATTTTGTGATAAATTTGATGAAAATTTCATTACTTGTACCCGAGTTTGCTTGACTATATAATTTTCGATTTCAATAGACGCGAGTTTATTTAACAATAAAACTTGTAAAAGGACTTCATATATGCGGGTTTGCTTTTAATATGGTACAGAAGGATAATTAATTGTAGAAAGATTATGAATTCTACGCGATAAAATAGAAAATAAGAACCAGCTGTACCTCAAACACACACATACACACAATATCGATGATGCTGTTTTATAGAAAACCAAACGACATCATCACTATTACTCAGTAATTTAAGATAAACCAATAACATTTTTTTAAATTTTAAATTGAAAAAATATCAGGTGTCACGTGGTTCGTCAAATAGCAGTCAAGAATGAGAAATTCATAATTAATTTTTTCTTCACGATTTTGCTATTTATTGTGAGACCCGTTAGAAAAAGGTTTCTTATTTGCTTACATTCATAAAAAAAAGTACTATTTGCATTGCTGACTAAAACATGTTCTCAATTTTTCCAACATATAGTCCATCAGAGCATTTTTAAGTGTTCCACAAATCATTCGGTGTGATTTCGATGATGGTTTATACACACGTTTTCGTTTCTTGACGATAAAAGATGTTTCGAAAAAATTAAAAATATAGAATGAATATTTTCAAATAAATATAAAATCATTACTAGTTTTTAAATTTTTAATTTTTTCTTGCAATCTATGTTCACATGTTCTATTGATTGGTCTGGATCATGCATAGTATTACCTAAATTTGTTTCTGCCACAAGGCATCTTTAAACTTAGCTTGTAACGTGAATCACTTAAAACATTTAGGAATTGAAAGAAGTCAATCTTCGTAAATCTTCTAATTTTTTTTCCCCAAATTTCTTCAACCGCGAAAAAGAAAAATTTTTAATATATATAAAGTAAACAATTTTTAATAGATTTTTTTTAACATAATCACCCAATTTTATTATTCATAAAATATGTTTATAATTAGAGGTACATATACATGGCTTTAATTTCCATCGTTACCAAAGGTAAGCACTATCATCTATTGAAAATTTAAAGAATAGTCTTAATATTGTTCATAAATTCTTATCTTTTTCTGTAACAAAGTTAATCAGTGATGTTTAGCTCAACAATTCAAATTCTCGGCAAAATACGTGACTGACACTTTTAATGGAAAAGGAAAAAGTGCTTCTGCCTACGTTTTTCATTTAAAAGTATGCATAAGCACACAAATTTGCTTTAGTCTTTTTTTTGTAGAGTCAAGAGAAAAAAACTGCTTGCTATAGGTTTGGATGTAGATTCTTTCTACGACAAAAAAAAATATAAAATTTTATCAAGCAAATGTTTTAAAACGTCATTTCAAACTAAAAAGTTTTATATGAAATAGTTGTATTTGATTCTTTGTTAAGTTCTATGATATAATGACTTTTTTCCCCTTTTTCACTTTTTCTTAATATCAACTCCTTTTTATGGTACTTATTACGAATAAGAAATTACTTGATTATAAACATCATTCTGAAATTTACTTTTTCTTCTTTCATGTTTACACGACTTATATTTAGTTTTTATTTCCCTTTCTAAAAATTCACTTTTGATGTCATTAACACATAATTATTTGTTCACTTTTTTAAGAAATAATTTTTTTTACATATTTTACAAATAAATATTTATGAATCTTCTTTTTTAATTGTAAACCCTTAAAAATATTTAAAGGCCTTTTTGTAAAAATTAATAATATGGTTTCATATTTTTGTTTAGGAAAGTAATGACGTTCATTTCATTATCTTCAAAAATTGGCAACGTTTTAAAAAACATAAATATCAAAAGGATATAACTTGATTGCTGCTATACGATAATTAAAAAAGCTGACGTAACTACTTATGATAATCATTTTTACATCAACAAAAAAAGAAAATAATTAATGTTCCTCGTAATTTTGCGCCAGCTGTTGTTGTTCATCATAGTAAAACGAGACTACTAAGCAAAGAAAAATGCTAACAAGGCCTCACTAACGCTAATTTTTTATTTAATTTGCGTTAAGTTTTCTTATTATGGAATAAAAACAAGATATTTTATGTAGAAAATTTTCTTTTCCCTTCTTTAATTTGATCAAAGGATGTTTTATTTACTTAAGATTTTTCATGCTAATAAATTTTTGTTTCCTTTTTGAAAAAATAAATTCAAAATAACTATTTTTGCAGATTAAAAACAAATATTTATTCACTTGAAAACTTTGATTTCAGCAGCACTTTTTATTTCTCCTTCTCTCAAAAACTAAGCACTAAGTATTTTAATTAAAATATAAAATAATGTAATTTTCTGTAATAAATTTCACATACTCCTAAGTAAAGCATCTTACAAACAGTCCTTGTTAAAACTACATCTTGTATAGTTGTAGTTTCTTTTTTTTCAAATAATAACACCCATATACATTTAAGTTTTTCTTTTGTATTTACCCACTATATATATATATATATATATATATATATATAAACTTACCAGAAAAAGTGTGGGTACAAACGCAATTCAATTTTATATAAAGTATTTCTATTAACAATTCTTTAAATATCAATAACAATTTCAGACAATTAACGCACATTGCATCAAAGATATAAGGATAATAATTAAAAATTACACACAAAGTTACAATTGCGTACAATTACAAATTACAAAGATAGTTGGAAGTTAATCTTCATTTTTTAACCTCCATGAGCTTCAATGAAATGAAATATTATCTGCATTTTCTTTTTACTATTTATTAATTTTATTTCTAGTGTCAATGTAACAAACAGAATAAAAAAATTTCTTTGGTTGAAACAGATACATTAGTACTTGCTAACAAGTAGACTTAAAATGGATTCTAAGGGAAAAAAGATTGTTTTGGATGAAATCCAAATCATCTTAAGACTAAGGAACGAAGGTAAAATTCTTCGAGCAATTGGCAAGATAGTTAGAAGATCTCATTCTTCTATCCAAAGAGTAATCAATAATTACAAGCCATCAAAATATGTTTTTTCAAAGACTCAGAGTAGCATTCCATCTAAGCAGCCTGTACGAGAAGAGAAATACATCCTAAAATCTATATGTTTAAATCCAAAGATTGTTGCACCTCAAATAGTAATTGATATTGGAGAAATTTTAAAAAATGTTTTCATGAAAATACAATACGAAAAATTCTGAAAAATCTGGCTATCATGGCCATGTAGATCATAGAAAGCTATATATCTCAACTGCAATAAGTAAAAACTTTTAAATTTTGCCACTTATTATGTAAATAGACATTCTGAGTTTTGAGAAAATGTAATATTCTCTGATGAAAGCAAGTTTTGCATCTTTGTCATCAAATGACGTAAACTAGTGTTGAGAAGCAATATCTTATGTTTGCAGTTAAACACGATGGAGGTGACGTAATGATTTGGGGGAACATGGCGGGATGCGGAATAGGCCGATTATTTATTATAGACTCCAAATTAGATCCTATGGGATTATCCTATTTAATTTAATAATTTATTAGATCCTATTTAATTTAATATTTAACTATAAATTAAAATTTGAAACAGAGCGTATGAGATTTGAATCTAAGCAATGACTTTTGGTTTCAACAAGACAATAATCCATAACATACTGTTTACAATGTAAAGCTCTCGCTGTTGTGTAACATCAAAATTCAGTTGCACACTCATATACAATCGCCAGAGACCTAAGCCCCATCGAATATATATATATATATATATATATATATATTGTTGATATATCGTAAACATCAATGTATATAAATTTTAAATATTTAAGTAGAAAATAACATTTATGTCATATCTTCATATAGGAAAAATAATTAAATAAAGTGTTTGTTCTGGAATTTTATGCAGAGTTCATGATTAAGGAAATATGTATAGCATTCAGTTTGAATATTTATTCCATTATATTAATTTTGAGAAACATAATTGTATACGAACTTCTCAAATAAAGTCCTTTTCGCAAGGCTTTTTTTAAAATGAAGGTTATTGATATCATATAAATTTCTTTATACCTCTCCGTTTAACCTTCTATCATTTTTTCTAATCAAAATAATAAGGTCACACTATATACTGCTTACATTTTAAATCTAGTAGAATCCTGTTTATTTCTGTATATTCAGTGTAAAAATTTCTTCAGTAGAGTCCTTGATAAGAAAATTGAATTGGAAAGGAATTATACGTGAATATTTCCAAAAAGACTTTGAGAATATATTTTCATGTTAAATATAATTTTTTTGCTTAATTTAAAATATTTACTTCTTTAATTTCAATTTTTTTTTTCAGCCCCTTATCATTTAGTTTGATTCTATCAATGTCCACTGAGGTATTGATATCAAATATTGTATATTAATAAGAAATTATATTAAATAAATTAAAATAATGCAAAAGATTAATGATTGCAGGAGTAGAGTATCAATTCCTTTTCAATTCCTGTGAATTTCACATTGTTAAATATATTAAATAATTTCAGAGTTAGACGTTAGTTTTATTTTTTAATATGATTTTTCACAAGGAATTAAAACTATTTCGTTGTTAGAATTTGAGAATTTTATTTAATAGAAAAAATTATGACAGTAAAAGGAAATAAAAGACTTAATACAATAATGATCTACTTTATTAATTTTAGTTATCCATTTTATGATTGAAAGAAGTATAAAATTTACATGTTTTTATAAAGCAATTTTTCGTATAGAATTATGTGAAAGAAAGGAATAATTTTTATAATTGGTTCAATTTTACTGAAGCAGTTAACTGATGATTAATAGAGTTAACAATCTATATGCGATTTGTGATTAACAATTATTGATTACAAAATACAATATACTCATATTTTACTAAATCTGGATCATAAATTTACCACTTTATCTAATACAAATATTGAAATTTTTATATTAACTAAATATTTTGAAGAAGTTTCTAGCTGTGAATTAGAAATTCTTTATGTATGTGTTTTATAATCATATATATAACCTCTGATGATTTTTTATGAAATTAAACGATACTTTTCTACTTTGCTCACTGCAGGTGATAATGTTATTCAAATGATATAACTAAATGAAACAAAATATCCAAAATTTCTGCTTTTAACATAATTATTTTTATTTTTTTATGTTTTAAAAACATTTTAAAATAATAAAAATGTTATATTTTTCCTTCATTTCAAACTACTTTTTTACAACTGACACTTCTATCTCTTTATTTTTCCTGAGGGTTGTTCCCAAAAATGTCAATAGGGCGAGACTTGAGCTGGTAAAATGGAAGAGTTCCACTTAAATATTAAAAATATTTGTTAATTTTTCGGTATATATCTAAATATTAAATGAAAACTGTTTTGCCATATGATGCATGAAAAGCGTGCTTCAGATTTTTAAATGAATAAGAGAAATATTTTTTAATATTTATTTGTGTATGTATTTAAACTTAATTTTTGTATGTATATTTCATTGTAAAGTTAAAATTTTATTATTTAAATTTGACTTTATAATTAACAGTTTATTTTATAAATATCGGTTCTTGCAAGTTTTTTTTCTGCCTTCATACTTTATATATATGTTCCTAATTTCTATTTTTGCCTAAGTGGGAATTTGCTGAAAAGCAAATTAATATAAGTAAAAGTACATTAATATGTTTAAATTTAACGTACCCACACACACACACACACAAACTATGCAAAGATTTTCATTAAGAAAATTGTATATTATTTCATGAACATTAACTGAATCATTTATTTTCATATAATGTTAATAATAGTTTTGATCATATTATGAATCTGTTGTTAATTAAATTCAACGATGCAAGAAAAAAATCATTTAAAAAACTCAGCAAAAGCTCATTAGCATTTTTAATGTCTAAAGCTGAGCACAAATTTAGAAAATAACAATTTTCGAAGGAGCATTAGAAGCATCATTAATCAGCTCTGCTTTTTTCCTCATAACTAATAAAAACCTTAGTACATCAATGTTTTAAAATTATTTAGGAAATTATTAATATCATTTATTTCAAGTTTATGCTTTTTCGCAAAACATGTCAGTAATTCTTGAAGACAGTGAAACCAAGGTATAATATTTATGCATTAAAAGATAAATAAAGTTATATAAATTATCGTAGGCAAATGAATATGAGCACTTTTTAAATTTTTAAACTACAAAATTTAATTTTAAAAAGATTACTCAAAATGTAATTTTTAAGGGAGCTTGTATGTAATCGTTTGAAAAGCATAAAATAAAAAAAAAGAATTGATAAAACCTTAATTTATATCATGAGAGATATCAAAGGCTAATAAAACATGAAAGGAGAAAAAAGATTAGAAAAAAACGAAAATCTTGTGCAGGACTCTATGTTGTAAACTACGTTTATACAAACTTATTGATATCAAATATAAATAGAATAAAAAGAATTATTTTATCGAATAAATAGGAACCACTGTCAGATTTTGAACAGAGCAGTATAATTTTAATAATTTGATTTCATTTTAAATTGCTGTTTCTATTTTATAAATTTTTGTATCTTTTCATTTCCACTGATCCTGTTTTAAAAACTTCGGCAAATATAAATTATTATGTTTCTCATCAGGAAAACACGTTTCCCTTTATTTCAATAACTGAAATATTTCTAAGGCGAAATATAAGCAATTAAGATGACGGAGACAGGAAACATCATTGTCTTTATTCGTATTTAAAAGGAAAGATTCCCAATTTTATCAACAACATGATTATCAAATTTCAAGATTCATTTAAAAAAAGAGGCAGATAATTTTATTTTAAAAATATTGACAAAAACAACTCCCAATGAAAATATTGAATTAAAAACAAGCGATGTAAACTAAAATGAAGTAATTACATATTAATGAAAGTTTATGCAAATCAAATAGGAAAAATGGAAAATGATAGAAAATATGATTAAGGATAATTTAAAAAGGAAAAGTATTGTATTTTAAATTTCAGAAATATTATATGATAGTATGAAAATAACTACCTTTTAATAATTCAACAATTATATTTTGAAAAATAAAAATTACATTGTAATATAATTTTTTAAATGTATTTTAAGCAATAATGATGCCCACACACACACAATAGTATTTATTTAACATTAATCTAATTTTATCTTTATAATAATCCATTTTTATCTTTGTAATTTAAGATTTTTGCTATTTTTTAATACTAAAAGAATATAATGAATACCAAAAAATTATCATTTCATTTGTACATAGTGATTTTCATTTTGCCAAGCTGAACCATAATTTGGAATGGTCAGTAAAACGTGTTCAAATGTAATTTTCAAAACATTCTTACGTATCAAATGTGAATAAATGTCATATTTGTGGTTTTAAATACAAAGGAATAATGATTTAAATGTTTGCTTTTGTATTACTAAACACAAAGTGTTTAATTATATTTTGTTTAGTTCATAAAATGCACTATTCTCAGTTTTAGGTAAATACGTATTAAACAAGTCTCTGAAACTGCTATCTGAAAACTATCACTTACGAAAGTAGAAAGAGGGACATCCCAAAATTACACAGAAAAGATAATTTATAGTGTGTTTTCGACATTAATTCTTTCCAGTTAATGCATCCATAAATTTTGTAGAAGTAGAAAAGTCTTTGTTCAAGGCTAACTATTTTCTATTTATGAAATAATATAAGTTGCTGATATTTATAAGATGGTAATAAATATATTTGAATTATTTATACCTATTTTACGAGATTTCAATGACCAATGTAGCTTAATTTTAACAGAAATACTATTGTTTAAGCAGATATGAATAATAATCATCATCTATGTGTCTAAATTTTGGATGAGATTATATATATATATATATATATATATATATATATATATATATATATAT
>JAPDSC010020360.1:0-10230 GCA_026290005.1 Latrodectus geometricus | reverse complement strand
GAATATTTTTCGGGAAATACATGTAACGGGAAAGACGCAAATATTTTGCAAGGAATTTTAGAAGGGAAAATATTAGTTTGGGGAAAAAGAAATCCATTATTTTTACGAGAACTTTTTGTAACTTCTTTCAGATTCGCTTTGTAAAAAGGTTTAAAACTGTTTTTATGTAGATTTTTAGATCTTGTGCGATGCTACGACGGCTGACATGCTGTCAAGTTTGATAATTTTTTATATTTTATAGACATTCTCGATGATGTTGTATCCATGCGAGGTGCATCTTTAGCATCCAAATACCCAAACGGAATCGACGAAACCAAAATTGTGCGTAACTGGTTGTTACAGTCATATATAGGACGATAAACACCTTTCATAATTTTATCCATTATAAAAGAAAAGCTAAAATGTATCGAATTTTCTGTTTGTTGTCTTCTATTTTTAAAATCTTGTGCTCATAACTGAATTAATCAAACAAAAAACCGCAAGAGAATATTTTAGTGTCAAATGTCACCTTTCCAATGAGCATAAATTTGAAATTTTTTGATAGATACCTTACGAGATAGCGATCATTACAGACGTCTACCGAAAAAATAATGGATAACTTTTTCCCCAAACTAATATAAATAACATTTTGATATAGATTATCTTTTGTCGATAATATCGTAATTTATTTCCAACAGTTCCTTTATAAATTCGCAAGCTTTAATTATGTAAGAAACAAATAGTAATCCACATGCGAACCAACTAATAAGCAACAGTCAAACTGAATTGGCCTCTCTTAAGTTATTTCCATAATGAATAATTCTTTTTCATCATACTATGGAAAGAGCTACATTGGCTTCGGAATACATTAAATGTTCCATTAACTATTAATCAATTTTGCAAGCATTTATTGGAAAAATTCTATTAATCCTATAAATGCATTGTAAATTGTAACATTATTATCTTTATAACTCTTATTATTTTTATAACTAATATGACAAGGATACGCAAATAAAATTCCAAAAATTAAAAGAAATTCATTTAAATGAAGCATAAGGAAAGTAAATAGCGATATCGAGTTAAAATTATGCAACATTTTCCTGTTTACTTTTGATATTATCCATAATTATTTAAGAAATGAAATGAAATTTGAAAAAATTCACAAAAAAGATTAACTATCTATTATTGACTGCAAAACAGATAATATATATAGATTATATATATCCTTTCCAAGTCATGGTTACGTAAATCGATCGCTTGATTATTAGAATCATGATGTGTTTTATAAAATTATCTACCTACTAAATTGCTAATAAAAACTGAACTGAACTAATAATGAATATTGAAAAATATTAGCCATCATCTCAAAATATAAACAATTAATTGTAGTTTGTTATTCATTTTTAGAAGATATAATCGCAATCACTATTTCTTTTTTCCTACATCATTTAATTCTTAGATTAAGTAATATTTTAATCAACAAATTTTTAGTTTACAATATTTATTTTCTATAAACTATTTTCAGGCAAGGACTTTCTACAAAGGAAATCAATGTTATTATTACGTCTTCAAATATACTTATATTATTGGTAATTATTACTAATAAAAATAATCTCTTGGATATTTAAATAATTCAATCTTTTATATTTTATTTGAAACCAATTTAAAAGGCAATTAACATTTAATTTTTTTTAAATAATGATTTTCTTATAAGATTTTTATAAGAGAATCCTTATAAAATTTAAATGATAATTGTGTGTGTGTGTGGTGTTAAAGTCTTAACGACATTTCTTAAATTGCCTTATAAGATCTTTATAAGATTCTCGGAATATAGTCCAAAAAATAGTTTTCATTGAATATTAGGTTATAATAAAATTAGAAATATTTAAAAATATTCAAAATATGGCAAATATTCAAAATTACTGTAAAATTTTATATTAGCTCTTCAATTTTACTCATATGTATTGATACACAAAGTTCTCTTCAAAGTGATTTCTATGTAACTTGTGTTGTTGTTGTTTCCAATCCCATCTGGGGTAGCGGAGCTACACCAGATCCATAAGTTCATATACCCTCAAAAAATCGAGGAAGAAGAGAGATATCTCAAGAAACTCCTCCATGGAAAAATCGAGGCAAACAAGAATATGCTGAGGACTAGCCTCGTCGGAGTAACATTTTTTGCAAGTTGGGAAAAGTTTGGAATGCCCGCTATAAGTGAGGCCCTTAGTCTGCCCACTGACAAATCTGCTGATGACGAATCTGCTCGGTCGGCACGTGTGCCCTGAAAGTCAAGGGCACCACCGGGACGCTTACGGGGGTACCAAACGTGTCTTGGTGGGACAAGCCAGGCCTTATTGACGGTATTTTTGCGGGTATAAAATAATTCTGAGTAAATGAGGGCCAGATTTGAAGAAACTGGTAGGGAAGTAACCTCCTTAGCCAACTGATCAGCGCGTTCGTTACCAAGTAGACCCATGTGAGAGCGTATCCACTGGAAATGGATGTCATGGGAGACTGACAGGTCCTTTAACAAAAGAAGGATTTCGACACTAGCTTGGTCAGTTACTCTCTCCCAATTGCACAGGCGTTGAATACTTCTACGACTGTCAGTGAAGATCCAGACATCCCCGAAGGTGGCTCAAATCCTGATACTTTTCAGTAATGATAAAATAGCCAAAAGTTCACTGCGAAACACTGAGCAAAAATCTGGGTTTTTTAATGATTTTGAATCTTGGTCTTCATGAGGATAAAGAGTGTAAACACCACTCCCGGCGTGGTGCTGGACATCACCACTACCATCAGTATAGATTTTAAGATCTTCAGCCGGAACTAGGTTTATAATTTCCAAAGCCAATTGCCTCATGCTCCGGAGGATGATTGCTCTTAGTAACCTCAGAGAGAAGTGCAGTATGGAAGAAAACTCTGGGCAAGCCTGTAACGGGAATTACAGGAATGTGAAGGAATTGCGGATCATCATTTAATTTAATCGCATCAAGAAAAAGGGCCCGAGAAAAAGGGCTGTCCTTCTTTAATCTTTGGCGATTTTTCCATTTAAGTAAAAGTTCGGCTGTCCGATTCTGAGTGCCCAAGCTAGCTAATTTGGCAAAGTATTTAATAAGGTTCGATTCCCTTCTCATTTCTAAAGGCTGCAAATTAGTTTCATATAAAAGAATGTCTCTTGGGCAACTGTTACACAAACCAGAAATTATTGTGGCTGCAGCCAGTTGGACTTTCTCGTGTTTCTGGAGGTTACTGGGCGAAGCGCAGGAGTAGACCTGGAAACCATATTCCAAAATGGGTCTCACAAGGGCAGTATAGGTTGTTCTAAGGGTGTCAGGGCTGGCACCCCAGTCTCTTCCAGCTATATACTTTAGAACATTAAGACGTCTTCTACTCTTGTCCACCAGGGAGTCAATGTGTTTATTACAAATAAACTCTGGGTCCCCCATAAAACCCAAGTACTTGGGACTTTTGTCATAAGGGATCCAAACTCCACCCATGGAAATTTGAGGTTGGTAGTTATATAACCGTCTATTAGTGGTAAAAAATGAAGTCACCGATTTTAAGGCATTGAAAAGAAGTTTGTGGTTGTACTGGCCAGAAGACCACAGTGTAATGTCATCAGCAAAGATGGCAATTTTGCAGGTATCAGAGATCTTGTTCTCAACACCAGCTAAAAACAAGTTAAAAAGAGTAGGACTTAAAACAGATCCCTGGGGGACCCCCTGGGAAAGTTTAAAACAGCGAGGTTTGTTTTAAACTTTAAAATAGATGCCAAACCATTAAAATTACCACGCCTAAAGAGGAACAAACTGAACAACAGATCTGGTACACAGAATATTAGAGAGGAGATTTTTTAGCGTCTATCTCTACGATGCTTCGAAATACAGGAAGAAATTTTGAAAGAAAGTAGAAAATATTTAAACTTGTAACTTGTAACAATATTTGATAAGATGATATACTTACCTCTTTGTACATATATTTCTTATATATCTTGTAATATCTTCTTATATATTTGTAATATTTCTTGGTACAATTACATAACCATTATAATTTAGAGTTGGTTAAGCCTTGCATTATTGTTGACTTGAAAATCCCGCATCTATCTTGCTTTCGAACTTGATTGTTCGCGAATATGGTACTATTTAACTATTTTCAATCTTGCTTTTTTAAGTAATTTGGGGATTTCTTTTTTTTTTCTACTCTATATTTTCTACTTTCTCTCCAAATTTCTTCCTGGATTTCGAAGCATCGTAGAGATAGACGCTGAAAAATCTCCTCTCTAATATTCTGTGTACCAGATCTGTTGTTCAGTTTGTTCCAATTTAGGCGTGGTAATTTTAATGTTTTGGCATCTTCTTTAAAGCAGGAAATAAAGGATGAACTAGCTTTCATGTACAAAAAATAATATAGAACAATTAAAAAAATCAAGATTGAGGTTTTCCGGATTTAAACGCTAAATCACTGTATAATCTCGAAAATTAAATTTTTTGTTTATGTAATTATACTTTATCAGTTTTTCAATAAAGTATTACCAATTATTTGGGTTAAAGTCTTAACGATATTTTTATATTTTTTTAATTCAACAAAAGAAACTCAATTTATATAATGTTTTTAATATCATAAATCCTTAACCAATTAAAATCAATCAAGTTCCTTAATTAAATAAAACTTGTGATTATAATAAATTAAGTAAAATGCATATCAATAAAGTTTCTAATATTCGATATCGTATGAAAAAATAACACAATAAATTTAATAAAATATCAGGATAACACTTAATATTCCATAAATTTTTAATGATAAAGTTCATCGTACAGTAAAATAAAAATATAATTTTTATGAGGTTTTATTTGTGTTGAAGACATTTTTACATGTTAGTAATTTTATCATGTTTATAATAGATTTGCTGACATTTCATTTGAATACTTGAAATTATTATGTCTGAAACTATAGAACTCAAAAAACTTTTTTTTTCATCTACATGAAAGATTAGGCTAATAAGAAATATTTTAATGAATGCAGAATTAATCAAATGAAATAACTAACTAATTTCTCAATTTTAGAAATATATGTACATTTTTAATAAATCTGCATTAACTAATAAGATTTTATATCTATAGTTGTTGTCGTGTGCCAGCCAGGCTGGCAATATAGGGTGCGCTGCTCCACTTTTCCAACTGAACCATATTTGGTGTGGAGTCCGACTTCCTCAGTACACACATGTCATAGGTACCCCTTTATAAGGTAGGCAACCATTCACATACAAAGAAAGGACAAAGACAAGAAAGAGAGAGAAAGGGCATCCATCCCCGAGCCAGGATTCGAACCCAGGTCCCACCCACCTGTAGTCAGGTACGCTAACCACTAGGTAGGTTGGGTGGCTTTATATCGATTAAAAACATCTAATAAAGCTTATATTTTTACCCCCGATTTAATTTTACGATATATCTAATTTCTCTTTCAGCTTTTGTGAATGTGGTTTGTTGTAATGGAAACTAAAAATATTTGTGGCAAAGAAAGTTGATAATTTGAATAAACTAATGATTTAATGCATGTAATAATAAAACCCCAGATCAAAAACAAATTTCTTTTTAAAAGAAACTGAAAAAAATACAAAACTAAAGTTAGAAAATAATTCTTATAAGTGGAAACATTATTCCGTACTCAAAGCAAATGTCGTATTTATAATTCTTTAGAATCTTGGGAGTGTATTAGTTTAATGATGATTATGTAATATATATATATATATATATATATATATATATATATATATATATGTGTGTGTGTGTGTGTGTGTGTTTACCTAGAGTTACTAAACACAAGTAGTTTCCTGGGGATGGTTTTAGTCAACTTTTTAAATTTTTATATTTTATAAACGAAACTGAATATTACCCTTAATTTATTTGATGTTTTACTGTGATTACAAAAAAGTGAATATCATTAGAAACGTCCATTTATTAATTTATGTAGTATTTTTTCTCAAAATTATAAAAACTTATTTTTATTTGCAGACATCTTCCAAGACCAATTTTCATTTTATTCTTCTCATTAAAAAAAAATAAGTAACCAAGAGCATGATTTGATGAATCCTCACTTAGACCGATAAAAAAAGATTTGAGATCATAAAAAAAAACCAAACAAAATCGACCCAAAACGTATAAGAAAAAAATAGTAAAGTAAAAAATCGGCCCTTTTCATACTTTAAAATCGATTTCTTTATACTTTTCAAGTTGCGTTAACTCCTTTTCACTTTAACAATTTATCCTTTCGGAGAATCTTTGATGAATGTTCTTCAGAAAAACCATATATTCGATATATGGTTCCACTCAAAAGCATCCAGATAACAGTAGTTTGTTCTAAGAATAACATACTGGGAAAGTCATACAGAACAAGACTTGTACGCTTTGATGCGTAACACCTTTTTTTACAATGATCATCAAATTCGAATTACCGTAGTAATACTTCGACTGCGGATGTGTAAAATTTAAAAAACACCTAAGCTACAGAATTCAAAGAAACAAGTTCTACAATTTTTTTTATTTTCATGTATATTTTCTTTACAGGACAATATTTTTTACTTTAGTGATTATGAAACCTCGTGATTAAACTTTTAATCAAATAATTATTTTAATTATTATATTTTGGCGCATAAAATATTAATCACGTTTATACTCTATCTAATAACATGATTTAACTATAGTATACATATTTTTATTTATCTTATATTTTAGGATAGAGAATCAATATATAATAAATTATAAATATTAATAATGATTTAATTTAATTAAATAATTATTTTAATTATTATATTTTGATGCATAAGATATTAATCACAACTATTCTTTATCTAATAACATGAATTAATTATATCATACATTTATTATATCATACAATTAATTATAGTTTACATATTTTTATTTACCTTTTTTAGAATATAGAATCAATATATAATAAATATCAATAATGATTAAATTTAATTAAATAATTATTTTAATTATTATTTTTTGATGCATAAAATTTTAATCACACCTATTCTTTATCCAATAACATGAATTAATTATATCATACATTTTTTTATTTATCTTATATTTTACGATAGAGAATCAATATATAATAAATATTAAATATTAATGATTTAATTTAATTAAATTATTATTTTAATTATTATTTTTTGATGCATAAGATATTAATCCCACCTATTCTTTATGTAATAACATGAATTAATTATAACATATATTTTTTTATTTATTTTATATTTTAGGAATCAATATATAATAAATTATAAACAGTAGTGCATTAATTTAGCAGCTTTTAATATACTTTTTAATATTTATATTTCCAATTTATTTATTGTAAATATAATGAGTAAAAACATTATTTCCATAATATATTTTCATTTATATAAATAATTTAGTACCAGGCTGGCAATATGGGATGCGCTGCTCCACTTTTTCAAATGAACCGTTGTTTGGTGTGGAGTACGACTTTTTCAGTACACACATGCCATAAATTTACATAGTATTAATTCGGCTAAACAAAAATCATTTCCTTTTCTTTTATGATAAACTTGCTATTATAATTATTTTATTTGCAAACTTAATACTAATTACATCAACGAGGTAAAAACAGAACAGCAGCAACTACAAAAACTAATACATTATCAAAAAAAAAAAAACTATAGGGGAACTTTCTTGTTGCGCCTGGCGCCATCTACCAAGGTTTTACAGGGAAGGTAGATGTACAACCGCTACACTATGAATTTTCTATGTTTCTAAATTTTCTTCAAGTTTTACATATTAATATGATTCCTTTACATTCACTTCAAAGAAACATTTTGCACATAATAATAATTGAACTCAATTATAAATATGAATGAAATATACGAAATCGGAGAGTATTGACTCTTTGAATTTATAAATGCACAACACAACTACCAAACGATAAACATGAATATTTTTCTTGTTTTATTCGTAAAAATAACGAATAACTCTTTTACCAATGGTTTTCCAATCGTTAATGAGTTAAACATATTTTTAACAATAAATGCACTTGTGCAAAGCAATTTATGTGCAGTACTGTGATAAATAAACATTTTCTGATAAATAAAAATTATCTGAGTGATATCAATGTTTATCTCAGAAACTTTAACAACAATGTGGATAATCTGACAGCTGAAGCTTTCCTATGGCTTCTTTAAAATCTATAAAATTTATTTTTTAGAAGAATTTTTAAATTGAAATAATTTATACTAATAAAAACAATGAATTTTTCACTGAATATATTATCATAAACTAAAGTCAAAACAAGCATTTCTCAGCATCAGCAATTAGATGATTAAATCAATAATAACCCTTTAAACTTGTTGTTGTTACATATGACACTTGGTGAAGCCTAGCTTGCCCATCAGGGATTGGGCGAATGAAGTCAGAAAGAGAGTCTTTCGTTTTTGAACACAGCACTCCCTACGAGGGTGGAAGTACAACTTTGGCTCATAGATGGCAGCACCATCTGGATCTTCCAATTTAGATATAGGAAGCCAGAGAACATCTAAGGCCTGGTTCCTAACACACCCAATGGTATTAATTTGGATTGGGAATATGGAGAATACTCATCGAATTTTCTTTGAGCTAATGCCTGTTTGTATGAAGCTCAGATTCAAGCAGTGGAAGCTTTAACATCTAATTTGATAATTAACATAATAATTAAATTTAATAATTAAAGGAAGAGGTGATTATAAAAATTGTATTTACTTTTACAATCCGCATTAAATAATGTAAAGTTAAATAATTAAGCTTTTTATTAAGCTTTTTTAAAAAATATCTATCTTCAATATATATTCTTCAGATATCATTACATTATAATTTCATTCATATAATTATGAAAAAAATCTTTTTAATTCTCTTTTTTATCCTTTTTCAATGGTAATATCTATTCATTGCTAGAAAAAAAAAAAAGAAATGAAAAGGAAAAGTGTAAATTTAGCATGATAACAAAATTGATTAATCATCATAATCTATAAAATTCATTTGGGAAACATATACATCATACCAACAACGCACTGAAAACATTTAAAAAATAAATATATCTAATTACAGAAATTTATCGTTTTCATATATACTTGAATTCAAAATAATGTATTTGAACAAATTTAAAATTTATATAAATTTGGTGTGAATGAAGTATTTTACACATAATTTAACAATTTTTATTTAGGTAATTTTTATGTTTAATAAAAACACTGAATTTTTATTTACTTTGCATAAGTGTTATTCACAGTGTGGATATTTTGAAATTTTTGTTAACATTTAGTTTAAAGAGGATTTCTTTTTAAGAAAATCCTTTACAACAAAAATACTTTTATTTTATGGAATATTTGTTATATTACTATAAATTTCTTTACTTCAAATACTTAATGTATTTTATATTTCTTCAATTGTATATTAAAAATGATAAATTTTAAAGTTCGTTTTAGTTCATCTGACAAAAAATAGATGGCGACATCACAAAATAAAGAATCGATGAAATTGTATTTAGGTTGAAGAACACACGACATAAATTTTTTTTAAAAAAGAAAATAGTTCCACGGAAAAAGCGATAGATTTTTGAAATTATAAAGAAAAGTGGAAAAGTTTTAGGTGAAATATAATTACTTATATTTGTTATCTGTTTGTTTAAATTTATTTTTCATTAATTTTCAATTATAAATCATTTTTATTAATTAAATTAATTCTTTATTTTAGAAATTAACCCAAGTAAGCCTTTTATTTACAAAAATATAATCTATATAATCTTCTTTGTAAAAAATTATTTTTTTACTATCATTATCTATTTCAAATTTTCTTTTCTCATTCGTCAAGAATTTAATTTTAATACCCTTGTTCTTTCACAAACAACTGACAGTTAATATTTCATACATTTTGTACAGAAATTCGTTATGATAACAGTTCGATTAAAAATTATTCAAACCAATTGCAAAAAAGCAAGGATTAAAGAATTATCAAGATTATGAGAAATTTATTTTTAATGTTAACGTGCTATTAGTTTTGCAATATGTAAAATATATAGAATAGTAAATGCATATTTTTATGCATTTAACCAAGTTTACTATTTAACATTTTCCTAACACATTATTGTTGTTTTCATTAGGAATCCATCTAACAAAAATAGAAAAATTCTAGTATATAAACGAGATAAATTGAAATTTTTTTTATAATTTTAAATAATATTATGCTTTGATTCAGCACGTAG
>JAPDSC010020340.1:134880-149529 GCA_026290005.1 Latrodectus geometricus | reverse complement strand
GAACCAAATAAAAAAACAATTGGAAAAATTTGCAAAACTTGTGGCATACAGTTTCAGGAGAAAACTTGTCTTCCCCTACACCTCCTAACATGCTTCTTTGTGCATATGGGGTCAGCCGCCGCCTTAGCTGCTCTTAATCAATGAGTTATCAATAATTGTTCCGCCTGACCGCACCTACCCCTAAAGCGCACTCTCTTACCCAAAAAGCCTGGGAACACAGTGGAATAAGGGATGTGCAAATACTTTCATTTTTTACCCTCGAAAAGTGACACAAAAAATATCTTTTCATTATTAATCCCGGAAGTTTCTTTTTATGTGATTTTAAAATTAGAAACATCTTTTTTGATAACAGAACATTTTATGCTTTATCTTTTTCAAATTGGCAAAAAATAAAATTTAAAAAGAAATGGTGAAGCCGTACGATTTGTCATGATCGTGAATTTCATTTTGGACAAATGAATCTTATTGTAAAGTTAATAGAATTAATTTTTAAATGCAGCAATGACATAATAAGAATATTTAGTCAGTATCATGTAAATATTAAACTAAATGTAAATATGTAATTAAGTTGTGCAGAAAAATTAATGATAAAATTATAATTTGTATTTATTTAGTCACTAGATTTTGCACATCTTAGTGACAACATGTGATGTTCAGCCAGCTTTTATTAATGGAGATAAGTCACATAAATAATTAGAATTATCATAGAAGTTCACAATATAAATGACAAATGAATTACAGAAATCTTTCAAAATGTGAATCATTGATTTATTAATATAATCCTGTGTCCAACAATATTAAATTCAAAATGAGATGAAATTTTATATTTAAGTACAATATATTTAGTATAATTTAATATATGACATAATAAATAACACGTGAAACAGTGTATCCTTGAAAAAAAATTCTTTTAGAAAAACGCAATATGTTCGAATCTTACCATACAATTGCAGTAATTGAACTTTTAAGCTACAAGATGTTTATATAAATATATATCAAATCAACAATTTTAAAATATATATTTCATTTTCCATAAATGTTTAAACATCAAAGTTGCAATAGCTTTTATATTAAATATCAATTTCTCGATCGAAAGAAAAATTTAATATTCTATTATTTGATTAAAATAATTTTCCAGTTCGTTGACACAAATATGCCTAATAAACAATTTAAACATATTTTTAATAGTATTCTACAATAAAATTATTTTATTTCATTAAAGAATAGTGTTCAAAATCTAATAGTAATTTACTCTAAGTTCAGAATGATTTTAATCCTTGAAAAAGTGTCTTAATGTGAACACTAAACAAACTTTAAGCTGCAAATCGTAAGAACCCACTGTTTGGCAGTTGAAGAAGAAAACGAATAATATTAGGAAATGATTCCTTTTCATGCGCTTTTATATCAAATACCGCCATTAGCCCCGAATAAGTAATGATGATTTACCAATCGTATGTTTGTCAGTGACTTACTAGTGGCGCAAATAAATTAGCTTTCAAGCTTTGTTTGGTCATTCTCTGTACTCTTTGACCTACCACTTAATGAGATATTGGCCCAATCTTCTAATAGGAAGATTTACCTAATCTTCAATCAATAGCTAGGTCACATTGTAAAAAAATAGCCTCGATGAAAGAAAAAAAAACTACATCGGATTGATTATAAGTTTTGTCACATGATTCAGGTTGGGTCATAACTTTGTCTCTGTGATTGATGTTTTAGAAAATTCGACTGGAAGTGGGTGTCTAATCTTCTAATTTTCCCGCATTGGAGTCATAAGTTGTCCAGCTTTGATAAACAAGTAATACTGCGAACTGATATATCACACTTACATGGAAGAACTTCATGAATATTCTCTCATTAATTAAAATTGTTTTGACAACTTGTTATTTAAATGCTGATATATTTTTCTTATTTCTTGTTCATTTTTTTAGTGAAAAAGTATTGATTGAATTTAATGTTAAAATTGGACATTTTATTTAATATATGAATTTTTGAGTTTTAGCATAAATATAGAATTATTACAATCATATAACATCATTCCTTCATTTATATATAGATAAATTAATTTTATTGAATAAATTTTATTTTTAAGTATTCGTAGCTTTGTTTTCACACCGACATCGATTTTTCACAAGATTTATTAACTATGCAAAACTTAAAACTCTTTACGCATTTATTCCTCTGATACACAAATCGAAAACATTTGCTTAGACACAAATGTTAGTCGCACCATTTTTTTACAAATACAAATTTTTAAAAAGTGGATGTAACTTTATAAGCTATGAATCGATACTGTGATTATAGTAAGTAGTTATAAACCCAAATTTTCTCATTACAAAATACTTTAAAAAATGAATTATATTAATATTTAAGTAATGAAATAGATTTCATCTCGGTCATTATTGGAAAAAATAAATTTTCAATAATGGCCAAGTTGAAATAAATTTTCTAACAGTGGCTAAGAAGTTATCAAGAATGTATCACTCTTGGATAACCGTTTTCTATAGATAACATAAGAGAGTTCTCTGGATTTTTCCGAGTTTTCGCTTTTAGAATAAGTGTGCTTGAATAATCTTTTTAGATTTCAATGAACTTTGAATATCCTATATTAGGCTAGTCCTAGATTTATGTTATTAAGCCATCTATTATTCTGTGTCAAATTACTATAAAGAATTCCTCCAATGAATTGAAACAATAAAGCATAAAATATAAGAAATAAAATAAAATTACATATTAAACTGATTATTGCTCTTTCAACAGTTTACCTGCCCAATTTTATTAATCAACTATAAAAAATGCTCTACTCTGAAAAGACTCTTAAATATTTTACCAGGCTATAAATACTTAAATACTTTTATTAAAAATAGGATGAATTTATTAAACAACTGAACAGTTATTAAAATGCAATTAATCAAAAATTTTTAAAATGATTTCCTTAAATATATTATTATTATATTTATTTCTATTTTTGAAGAAATATTGAATTATACTGGTGAAATTTATTGAATTATATAAATATGAAGTCATCACATGAGAATTTTGAGAAAAAAATCATTATTATAATATATTTTAAACATATTAAAAAAAAGTAAATCAAAAAGTTAAACATTTTAAACTTTAATGATTAAATTTGTTAAAATTAAAATAAATTATCCTGTTTATTTTAAAGAAACAATTTAAATTTAAATTCTAAAAGAAGAATTTAAATTTCTTTTAATGTTGTAATAATAATCATCATCGAATGGCATCGTATGATCTTTTATTTGAAAGATGTATTGTAAATATATTTGAAAAAAATTCTTTCATATTAGTTTGAGTAGTAATAATTTTATTTACATTTCAAATAAATTGGGATTCAATTATAGAAACCACAGAATTAACAAAAAATTAATTGATCATACACAAATTTATTTCAACTTTATTTAAAAAAGAGAATATTACTTAAATTTGAAATCCATTTGGAAACCAAACGCTCTCAAACACAAATTAATAAAAGTAAAATAACGTTTTCTGTAATTTTTCTCATTTTATATTTTTAAATGTTTTTTACGACAGATATTATATAGCCTATACTATTATTTAACATATATGTCTTAAAATGTCTTCTGAAATAAACGTACTAAAAAGCCGCTGTTATTCAAATTTTTAAATTGAAATATTATTTTGAATTTCATTCTAAGTTTTGATAATATTCTTCAAATTATTAAAAACTAAATACTTAATATTACTCGAAAATTTTTATTTTAACCAATTAAAATTTCATTTCCTTATAGAAGATCGGAATAAAAAATATTCCGCATAATGAGATGGGAACTTCTAGTAATGCCAATTTGAACTTTCCAGTAAAAGTGTGTGATAAATATTCACTAATTTATTATATTTCCATGTTTATAGATAATTATGAATAATAATTGATTATTACGTATAATCACTGGTTAAACACTTTTACCGTAACATATATATGTCACATATAAAAAGCTTAATTTTGCATTTATTTGAACGTGTTTCAATGGAAATAGTGCATTCATAAGAATGAAATTGCTAAAATAAAATAAATGAAATATAGCAAAAAAATACCCTTATATTTATCAAAGAACTAATATTTTAAAATATTCTTTTGCTAATGAATACTAAAATAAATGAAAATTTTTTACTTTATAAGAATACTAGAATTTTAATATTATACTTTGAAAAGTAAAGTGATTTTCGAGTGTATACAAATTTATAAATTTTGTATTTTTTTTATTAAGAATTAGAGATAATTTTATTTTCAATTTATTCATAGATGTTGTATAGTAAAAAGTAATTCTGAACCAAAAATCATTTTTTTAAATACAAACTTATTTATTTATTTATATTCCCAAATACATACTAATTTATTATCTATACCTTTATATTACTTCTTATTATATTCTATCTATACCTTTATATTACCTTTATATTACTAATTTATTATCTATACCTTTATATCCGTTATATACCTTTATACTACTAAGATTCTCATTATTTTAAAAATCAAAAACTTAAAGGAATATGAATTATTAAGCTCAACTTATTCTTAACAAAAAGCGAATTTATCGAAAAACACTTGTTTGAGAGTTTATTGAAATGCTAATGAAAATAGTTAAATGACAATTTAAAAATTTTCTTTTTAACCGTTTTAATTAATTCTTCTTTTAAGCAGAAGATGACATATTTTCCAAATCACCGCCTTGATTCAGATCAAATTATTAGGTCGATTTCTTCCCTTAAGCACAGCCGTTATGACAAATACAATTGGTCAACGAATATGAAATTGAAAGTTGGCAATAAGGGAAATACCATTCATATGGATCTCATACAGTCTTTTGAAAATCTAGATTAAATTCGTGTAATTCTGCTCTAAATTTCATTCATTTGTTAAGTATTGTCATTATTATTTTGATTTTGTTAAAATTTTATGAAACCACTTACATCCTGTTCTGTCTTCAGATTTCATTTCTTCATACACATTTCCGCATACACCATAGAAACCGCAGAATTGATTAATTGCTATTTTAAACCTTGAATGGGAAGGAAATCTTTCTTTTTATAAAACGATATTTCTCAAACTTTTGCTCTTTGGATGTAGTCTTATGATTACAGAATTTATAACCATCCTTTCCCCACAAAACATCTAACATGTTTTACAATAGAACTTAAAAAAGAATTGATTATTAAATAAATTTTCATTTTTAATGAGATGAATATTTATAAAGGTAACTCTCCGTAAGATAAATAATAGAATGACAAAACCCAACTTAAAAATAATGTAGGCTTCTTTGCCACAATTAATCGGCTAATAATTAAAAAAAATATATAATTTTTCAATGCATTTTATTTAATTTGTAATAAACTACAATTTACAAGAAAGATTAAATTGATTCTAAGATACATGATTTTAAAATAACAAATTCAACGTATGTAAATTGAGAATATCATTCGTCGTATTTTTTGATAGTCAAATGAATTCTTTCTACATGAGCTATCCTGCAGAACTAAATTTCTGTTATATGTGAAATTAAAGCTTTAAATTATTTCTTGAAACTGCCCATATAAGATTTATTTTATTAACTACTGAGTATTTAGGCAAAAATATCTAAATATCACCTTCAATTCAAAACAATTTAGTAATTTATAAATATTTTTAATGAATTTAATGAATATATTTAAGGAACCATTCAAGAATATAGCATCAAATTAATAGTATTAGGGCTTTTAGAAATATTAAAATATGACAATTTTAATGTGATTTAGTTTAAAAGTAAAATTCACTTAATGAAACAAAAGCTTAAATGTTATTTTGAATCAAAAACATTTTTCCCATTTGTTTCAGCATTTTGAAGTAAAAATCAAAATATTTTCGAGAATTAACAAAACTTGAAAACTATTTTACATTTTTTTACACAGAATAAACTTTAAAATTAAATAAATTTCCAATAGTTATTTTTTTAGTTAATAAGATTGTGATTTTAAAATAAGAATATTTTATTATTTTCAAAATAATATATTTTATAATTTATTTTTTAGTCAAATTCTTGAAAAAATTTATTTTCGTAGAATTTGTTGAAACTTGTCTAGTTTTCAAAGGTTTAGATATTAAAAAAATATTAACATTAAATATATTTAAAATGTAATAACTGTAAAATGTTATTAACATTTTAATTTCATTTATTTTATCTATAATAGGTATTATAGATTGATTATTTGTTAAAATATCTACCTTATGTGTGTGTTAGTTTATATATATAATATATAAAGACACTTTTTTCTACTATATAAATTAATTGTATTTCTTCTTGTATAACCTTTTAATAGATAAATATTTAAAAATGTAAATATTATATATTTGCATAATGATAAGTTAAACAGTTAATAATAAAATTGATATTTGTTTTCATAATAAAACTAATTTCGTCACAGATTTCAACAAACATGTTCACAAATACAACGATAAGAAAAAATTTATTATATATGACTCTTTGTTTCATGGATACTGGAAATAAATGCCTTTTTGTTTTCAATAGATAGGAAACTTTTTTAGATCTACATTTTTTAAATCGCTTTTAGAATTCAATTTGTTTTTAAATCAGTGCAATTCGAATAACATCAATTGACAAGAATATCATGTTACTGAAGGAAATTAAAAACCTATCTATTGCTTGTTACATGCAGTGCTTTAAAAATAAATTATTAATTAAATATCATTTACACTTCTATGAAATTAAAGAAAGAGCTGCGATTTTTTTATTTTGAGTTAAATCATTAAAATAAAAAAAATAATTTGTATAATAAGTATAATACTAATCACCTATCAATAATTGTGTATAACTATTGAAAGTGACTTTACCTTATATTATTAATTCATTTGATAAATGTGTTCTAAAATCATAATATTTTTAAATATATAAGATTGCTTAAACACATATTAAATAGAAACATTAACATTCTCAAAATAAAAATTATGGGCTATTCTATTAAAATTTTATGTAAAATGTTTTAATGATTATTCATAATGGTTAATGTTTTTAGAAGTAGTCAGTGTGTATTAATTATAAGATTTTGATATTACTTTATTTTATAGCTATAGGCATAGGATTTATTTTACTGTTTATGTTAAAATCTTCTAATAACAAATTTCATAAATAGCAATAAATAATTTAAAATTAAATAATACATACAGATTAAACATCAAACAAATGATAATTTTCATGCAAATAATTATTATGTTTATAATAAAATAAAACTTGTTGCGTAAATGTCTAAAGCGAATTTAATTTTAAAAATATTTGATCACGAAACCACCATATACGAAGTCATAGAGTTTTACTGTAATAAAATATCGCCTATCTTCAGTTTAATCGCGAAGAAATAATCGAAATATTATCACTTATTCGGCATAAAAATTAAATGAACATTTTATCTTTCGAATCTCGAGAGCAGGTGTTAAAAAAATCTTATCTGATGATTGACCTATAGCTGTTGGCCAAATACGGCTTCATTTCATCTAAACAAATACAAGTGAAAGTAACGTTTAGAAATGAAATTAACATTGATGTAATGCTTTTATTATTTAGTTATAAGGATGTTGACTGCAATAATGCCATTTTGTGACAAATAATTTTTTTTTTTTTCATTTTAGCAGCTTTTTCTCAAATTCTTTTATTTGAGTTGTATCAATTGCGTCGTTCTTGATGTTTTTATCGAATTATTTAATTATTAAATGTGCAACATAAAATGTGCTCATTTGCACAATAATTGTCACACAAAAGCTTCCTAGCGAGTAAAACAGTTCATATTCACGCTAACTCCCGAAATATGACCTTAAAATTTGAGCCTGGTATGACGACACTTTTATCTATGCAGGTCACAAGTTGGGCTGTGGTCGTTTCAGTAGATATGTATTTTTTTAATAACTTCTCCTCTCACTTTCTTAAACTGCAACTGTATTTTACCTCGACACTTCCAAATTATTTACTTAATTTTTCGACCTTCCGTGCCCCAGGGATGGGCTGGGTACTGACCTACGAAAGTTGCCACATTGTGAAAGTAAAAGTTTTTAATTCTGTCTCTAGCTATCTACTTGATTCTACGAGCGTGCAACGTCACGCATTTGTTCGCAGGTTGATTCTTTTCCGAACTTAAGTTAAAAGAATGACATGATCAAGGTGGGGTAATTTATGCGAAATAATTCACACTTTTTGAATGTTAATCGTGCACATTTATTTAATCACACTTTCGATGTCAAGGACATTTGAAATTTGAAAGGGAAAAGAATTTAACCTTTAACCATGAACTAGAAATAGAAAATTTTCGAGCATTAGGTTTCGATATAATCCTTTTATTTTTTAATTAGAATATATTTTTTAGGTTATCTATTTTGCATTGTTGTACTAGCCTTCAACTTATTTATAATTTATAGGTCAGCACACGTAAAATCCAAATATTTTATTTAAACTCTTCTAGCATTTCAAATAAAAAGCCTTAATTTCATAAATCATAACTTAACAAATTTTTAAAATTGATTGCTAACTAATTAGGGCTCTTACCTAGAATAAAATAGTTTGGAGATCCTATTTATTTATCTCATATGAATGCTTATAGTGGTTCTATTGAATTAGGTCTCAATCTGGTTAAGACAAAGAAGCAAAAAGTGAATGAAAAAGCAGAATGAAACAAAATTGAATTTAAATTGTATGCTGATTCAATTCATGTGTTTAGATGTTATTTCGTGATTCCATTTTCGTCAAATATTTAAATTTTGGAGTTTTTTTTAGTTCAAAAAACATTTTTTTAAATTAATACGTTTTCTTAAAGTTTCTCTTTATTCCATTTAATTAGAAAGACAAAAAATGATTTTAGCATCAAAGGTTAGAAAAATATTAATATTCAATAGTAGAAAATAAAAACAAAAAATTAATGTTTTATTATTCCAATTTCTAGGTTGTTTTGCATTGATAAATCCATTATTTTTTTATTAATATATTTCTCAACTGTGAAAGTGCTTGTAAGTAATTTTTATGAGTACCATTTTTTAATGATTTTTTATTTAAATAAAATATAAAATATGGAATTCTCAATAATAACATAGGAAGTTCTTATAACAAATGTAGTCAATTATGAACGAATATTTCAGTATTTTATACTTAATTTTAAGGTACTATTTAAATTCTACTTTTGTGTCTCGATAAGATTTAAGACTCCAATATTGTCAGAATTTACAATTTTTACACATTGCAAATCAATGTTCCATTAGAAATTTCTTCAATTTAAAATTTCATTGACGTGGAGAGCTTACAAGATAAATCTTTAATAATATACACCATCACTATTTTTTACCAATCTATAAATTAGTTGCTGTTAAATTAATTTTAATCCGTTAATGTGTGTTCGAATTTAAATTATTATACATTTAGTTTTTATCTGACTTCATTTACAATTACAAATTACCATATACATCAATAAAAGGAATGGTAGAGTAAATATGATTCATTAAGCACAGAAAAATAGAAAAATTTGAACTATAAATTTATCTTTTGACAATGGTATCCCAAATCTAATATACATCAATATATCTTGTACATAAAATATTTTAGTCATTTATTCAATATAATAACACAAATACTCCTTTAATTTTATTACTTTGCAAAAGGCTAGTATTAAAAATATTGATCTAAAAAATTATATACATTAATCAACTCAAAAAAGTATTGCAAGCAAATATTATAACTATCTTACACTTTTTATAAAATATTTTTTGATTTCTAAAGAAATTCATGAAACATAATTCTTGTTCTTATTTAAAAAAAAAAAAAAAAAAAAAAAAACGAAAGCATTTGATATCAAAAAGTTAAATAAAGATTTCTCTTAAGTAATGTTACTGTATTCTTAAAACAACTTTTCTTTCGAATATAAATAATAATTAAATTTTAAAAATTGTTAATAAACATAAAGTATGTTATTATAAATAATAATAAATAAAGTTCAATATTTTTAGAGTCTTTCATAGTAAAAAAAATACTTGAAAAAAAATATAAGTATAATAATAAGTAAAATAATTCAGTCATTGACATCTTTTCTGCGAATCCATTCTGCATCTCTAAGACTCTTAATTTCTATTTTAAACCATTGTCTATTTTAAAACAAACTTTATTTTTTGCCCGTTTTACAAAAGAGCGTTTTGTTAACGAATGATGAACTCTTGTTTTCTTCATCTTTCATGAATAATTCAGTCTGATGAAAAGTTCCTTGAGTATCTATCTACATAAAACTAGAGTGAAATGCATTAAAAGTATACCAATCTTACATGATTTTGATGCACCTATATTTCAACAAGAGTAAAGAATTTTTATATATTTCAAGGGTATTGAAAATGGTGCAATAGATTTAAGTCATCAATCATCCTCTTTTAAAGTGATAGTGAAACATTCTATTTTTATTTATTAAATTTTTTAACACATCATAACATTGAAATATTTTTAAAAAAATTCTTGGAGTTGGAGAACATACTTTAGTAATGTTACAATTAATACACATAATAATAAGTTCAATATAATTTTTATATTTACATTTTATATCAAAGGTTTTTTTTTAAGATTTGTTTCTATATAATTTTTATGCCAATAAATGCAAGTTATATTATTCATAATTGCAAATTACAATTATAATATTCAAAATTACAAAAATTAATATAAATAATTACGTTTTTCAAGCACTGAAATTTTTAAATGATTATAATTTTGAAAATATGAAGAAAAAATGTACATTACTTTTACTAAAAATTAATCGTAAAATAATTAATTTTAATAAAATCTTTTTCCTGACGTTTCTTTAAGGTGTTGCAAAAATAAATATTTCTTTCACTCTTTCGAAATATACGACTGGATGATTTCTAACCGCTATAAAAGTAAACCTGAAAATATATACAATGGCATGTTTACTGATTTTTCCTTCAGGGCGTTAAAGGAAAGTAGAACATTCAGTTGATGTTTAATGAATGAGTCTCATCCGGCAATAATTCTTGCCTAAGATATACCAGCCGCACGTGTAAAACATTCCTTTAATGTTTCAAAAAGAAAACAGTGATAAAAACCACAGTTGCGGCAAATGATCTTTGTGCTGAATAGAATTCCAAAAAGCTATTGCTGATGGGGTAGCTACTATTCCTTTGTGATGCAATACTATTCTAAATCAATTTTCGGTATGCTAAAGATAAGATTTAATTTCAGATAATTAGGACCAAAGCAAAAAATATTCAAATTTTTTTGTGAAAAATTCAAATTAGATTAAAATTAATATAATTTTATTTAACAGGTCAACTGAATTAATTCAATGACTCAAACCGAGTTAATCAGTTATATAAACTGAAGAACAACTCTGTTCCTGTATAATTTCCATAATTTTAGGATAATGAAGTTATTCTGTTGCCTCTAATGAAATAATGAGGATAGTTCTTCTTAAAACATGCTGACATAAATTTTAAATTATTTTATTTTGAGAAAACCACATAGCCGTTTCAAATAAATTTCAAACTAGATATAATTTATTTTAATTTAAATACTATTCTTATTTTGAAACTTCATAAATCAAATTTTTCTCTCTAAAATTTTTAAATATTTAAAAGTCTAGTATGATTTAAATTCTAGCATAAGTTTAAAATTCCATATTATATATAAACAACATAAATCCAAAATTTAAAATTCCAACAAAATTCGTCCATTATGACGTATTTAAAGAAATGCTCTCAATCAGTAAAGTTACATTGATGAAGGATATTATTCTTTTTTATATTTATGTCACATATGAGATGCTTAAATCTTGATAAGAATCTTGATTTTTATTTTATTAAAAATAAAATTGAATCGACAGCTGAATTTGTTCTCATTCGGAATCAAGCGCTTTGTAACTAATTCTAGAGTAACGCATTAATTTTGAATAAAAACCTCCACCCACAATTCAGGAAGTAAGTTGTTGATTTTCTTAAGCATGTTTAAGGAAATTTAATCTTATCTTCTGGTATTCCATATAAAAAAAAGTAATATGAATGTATATTAGTTTGACACAGAAAATACTTTTTATTTTTATTTTAATGCAAACATTGAGAAATGAAATAAAATCTGAAAATTATAAAAATAGTTAACATATTATTTTCTTATGATAAAATTTAGACATTATCACTTAGTAAAAAAGAATTATTATCATTATATTATTTAAGTAAAAGAAAAATAATATAATTTCTTCACAATTTAAGTTTTTTTTTTTAAATTCAAAACATGGATATTGGTCGATGGTTTTTAATCTTTATGTTTAATTGTTTTATTTTAACGATGACGAAATCACCGTGGAGCAAAAAAGAATGCAATGCATATGGTATGAACACATAAAAGGTTTCATTAAACTCATAGTAACGTTGCACCTAATTGTCTTGTCTAATACTATGTTGATATTATTTATTCTAGATTTAATTACTTAATGCAGTACATGCCTTCTTCTTAGAATAATGATGCTTTATGGCATGGTATGTGAATCCCTTTAAATTTTCTTTCCAAAACACTAAAAAAAAATTTTTTTGTATTGTTATACAAGCGATTGTGCAACCATTCTTTCAAAATATCTCAAGAAATATGTTTCAAAAATTACGTTTACTTGATTATCGTAAACTATCTGATTGAAATTCACAGTCTGTCATGATCTGATTTGCTTCTATTAAGAACAATTAGAATACATTTCAAATATTTTTGTTTAAGGATTAAGTATTGTTTGTTAGGAGAAAAGTATTGTATGAAGGAGAATTTCTGATACAATGATTACTACCCCTACTGACAGCACGTCAGTAAGGGAACTTGGATTTCCTCTTACAATGTGTTATTCTTCCATCTGGAAAATTGAGTTCATTTGAGTATTTCATTTCCTACATTAGATCGTTTTCACGTATCAAAAATCAGAAATTCAATGCTATTTGTTTCCTAATATTACTGTTTCATTATAGACAGCTAAACTCTAATTTGAAATAACAGTAAAAATAATAACATCGAAGAGCACAGTAATATTTAAGTTGAATAAAAAGTAAGCTATTTATCAATAAGTATTTGTACACCTGTGGTAAAAAAGATAAATATAATTTATTCACATATTCTATAATTGGTAGAGACTCCTAATGAGGTAATTATAGACTTAACCCCTAAAACATGCTTTCTAAAAGTGTTTGTATGATGGAGAGTTGCTTTTTTTTCACGCGGCTTTGAACTCATATTTAAGTTTTTTCCACCGGTTTTAGATTGGTTTAACAATGTCACACTTTGACGTATTACCTGTTTTTAAGTTAAATTTTTGCTTTATAACAGCATCTTGAAATAAACGAATTATTTGCTAAAATAATTTCAACCAAATTTTTTTAAACAATGAATCTTTTTGTATATGATACTTTAATAATTTAATGATCATAACAAAGATAATTTTGAAGTATAATGATGCATATATAATAATATTTATATAATAGCATATGAAATTCTTAGAAAATATATAAATTAATAAATATAGGTAAATAATCTTGTCCTTTGAGATGCAATAATTTGAATGCTTATGATTGCTCAAGCTAGTAAAATTGATAGATTTACGTGAATAAGAGTTTAAACCTCATAATCCTGTGCATAGAATTTCGGGTTAGAGACCCAAACACAAAATGTCGGTTAATTTTATGTAAAGCTGCAGAAAATTGAAGATCCTTAGTTTTCGAAAAATTTGGCCTCTGTCAAAAGGAGGTTATTTACGAAAAAACCAAACATAAGAATAGTTTAAAATAGAGTTCTAAAAGAAATTATTCTTCCCCGTTTACTTGATGGATTAGTTGAAAACTCCAATTTACAGCCGATCATTTTTTATTTTAGTTTTTTACATAATCAAATTTCCATCCATGTGAAAATACATAAATTTATGTCATTTCTCATATAAGTTCATATAAATCACAGTTAGAAACTAAATATAGTTGTGGGTAAAGATTTTTAGAACATTAACCTCAATGCGACGATATGGTAATATTTAATCTCCAACCACGATTGACAAAAGGAAGTCACCTTAACTAGATTTGCATAAAATAGAAGCCTGTTGAATGTTAAATCAGTTACGAACAACACAAAAAACATTGTCCGTATGTACTTTTGAAATAACATAGTTGATTCTAACATAACATCTGTTTCTACACATGCTATTAGAATAGACTGCAATCGTTGTGTCATTAGAATAGAGAAAATGGCTACGGGAATTGCAGTCAAAGTGAAATTCGTGTCTCGCTTTTGATGACTTAAAATTGTAAGCAATTTGCTAAACATAATATTTATACGTTTTAAATATTGTGGATTTTAGATTATTATACATCACTAAAAGTAAATTTCAAATTAGTTTTTGAAAAAAATATCAATCCCAAAGGCAACATTTTTAGTAAATTGAATTTATGCATCTTTAGAGAAATATCAGAAAAATGATTTATAGCCAATATTATTACTAAGACTTGTTAAATCATTAGTTTCCATTTGAGCACTTATCAATTAAGTTAAATTTTCTAACTATGTGTTTTAACGCTATAAGCGATTCGAATAATTTAGTGTGTTTTCGGGAATCTTTACTTTGCATGTA
>JAPDSC010020340.1:93713-134480 GCA_026290005.1 Latrodectus geometricus | reverse complement strand
TTTATAAGGAGAAAATTACGTCAGCAGAGCTCAAAAATACTTATAAACCATCTCATTTATAGATACAACACTAAAGTAATTTGAATATTATTTTAAATCTTCATATCAAAATATGTAACTTTGAATCAAGTAAAGAACGATAATTATATGTAATTATTCATTCAGGGTGTTTCTTTCGAACCATTAAGGAAAACAATAAATTACAACCGGGCCGGATTGAGTAACCACGATTATTTCCAGTTTTGCTTCAGTTATGCTAAATATTTCCCATGTGGTATTTTTTTAGTAAAATCGAAATCAAAACAATATTAAAATATGCTTTAAAAATAAGGCAAAAAAGAATGTGTCAAGCTTTCAAAACACATGGTTTCATTACTTATACACCCTTCTTTTTGAATGAAATAATGTTTTGCACAAACAATTAAAACATTTTCGTCACTTCTAAGTTCATAGGTGTTAACAAAAATGTGAAAATTGTGGCAGATTGTGTCATGGCCAGAATATATGAGCTGACTTTTTTCTTCCTTTCAAGCAATAGATGGTAGTTGGATAGTATTAAGAGACGTTAAGCCCATTGCCAATTTTCAAATTTTTACACTGTCTGCTTATAAAAGTGTTAACTTAATGTAAAAAAATGGTGTTCGCGTACACTTGTGAACTTCAATAAAAAAATTGATGAGAGATATATAATAATCAAAAATAAAAAAAAAAATTTCATATTATTAATTATTTAAGGGGTTTATTATCTGCTTTTAATAAAAATTACATATCTTAAGATTAAATGCAAATTTTAATTTTATTAAAATTATTAAGCAAATAACATATTATTAGGGCCAAAATGTCTTCATACGTTTAAAAAATGTAATAATTTTAATATAATAATAGATGATAAAATACTTCCGTTAATCTGTATTAAGGATTTCTCTAGCATTTATAATAAATTTTAGACATCTGGCAGAAAATTCATTTTTTATTATATTATTTGAGCCCGAAAATTCCTCTTTCTTCAACCAAAATGTTTTAAGTCAATTTTTGTTTAATTTAATGATCTTGAATTCTACTTCCTTCAAAATGTGTTCTTTTGAATTTAAATTCGGTATATAAGATCTGATCATCTATGAACTTAGGTCATATTTGTAAAATAGAAGTACATTCTATCATCGGAAACGTACGTCATTTTTAATACCAATATCTTGTCATGATATCAATTATTATCTCGAGAATAAGCTAAGTCGTTTACAATACTCAAATTGAATGCTACTTCCTTCAAAGTGTGCTCTTTTGAATTTAAATTTGGTATATAAGATATGATCATCTATGAACTTTGGTGATATTTTTAAAATAGAAATACATTGACGTACGTCATTTTTAGGCCCAATATTTCGTCATGATTGGAATCATTATATAGAGAATAAGCTGAGTAATTTTCAAAACTCAAATTTTAAGCTGATATTTTTAAAATGCTTTTTAAACTATTTAAATAAAGAATGTGAATCATTATGTCATCTCTATGAGTTTAAAGTTACTTATTTGACTCAAAAATACACCTCTACAAAAAGTAAATAAATAAATTAAAACGCCTTTGCTATTACACTTTATTGATCCAATAAGGTTTTTTGGGTTAAGTTCCACGTTTTTTCCTTATCCACGTAATTATACGCCCATCAGAATAAAAAATGTTAAATTTACTTCCATTAGAAAATGAAACAGGATTTCAGTATGATTTGGGTATATTTAGCATTGAATTTGCAATCCAAACTCTTAACTTTTTTTTTTTTTAATTTAAAACAGTTTTCTTTCATTATAGCATCTATGTAATCTAGTCGACATGAGCATTCATGGAAAAATTTCTATGAAATTGAAAAGAATTTTTGTATAGTAATATGTAAAGCACTCAAACGCGAAATTTCTTACAAAATTTTCTGAATATAAATTTGTAGCAACGTAAAATTAATTTTGCTGGTCAATTTTTTTGGTATTTTTCTTTTTTATGCTATTTTCTTCTTAAGAGCATTTTTTACATATTGTTCAGTATAATTTAATAAATTTATTTGTTCACCAATATTTAAAATTAATTTCTCATTATTGTCAATGAAAAGAACTATCAAATGTGATATAAAATGTTTCTATCCATATAAATGTCTCTTAAGAGAAGGTACATAGAATAAACAAAATAATTTTTTTCAGAATCTAAAGATTTCTATGCAATTTATCTTTTCCTAAAATAGCTATGATCAATTCTTATAAAAAAATGACATTTTAATATCAAGCTAGTGATAAGTATCATTTAGTTATTAATTAAAATTTTGCTTCATAAATAAATTACTCAAATACTTTGAGAATGAAGCTATTTTTTTAAAATATAGATATTGATTAAAATGTTTTTAACAGCTTGAAAAATCGCATCTATTTCATGAAAAAGTATAAATAAATCTGGCAAATAAATTCTGATAAACTAAATTTACTATAATTTTTATCTGCTGAAAGTGATATTTTTCCGTCATTTTTAATTCCAAGGAATATCTCTGATTTTAATAAAGAAATAGCAACAATTTTCATTGATAATTTTTACACCCTCATTTAAGTAAAAGATTTAAAACCGTCGTTTCAATTAATGTACTACCAGCTGCTTCAGAAAAAACTAGCACGATTTAAAAGAGGGCATAGAAAAATCAATTCTTGCTTGCATTTCAATTCTAGAAAATGCTTTGGAAGAAATAAAACAGAATTAAATAGTGATTTCTTTGAAGAACAGCATATGAAGAATTTTGCCTCTAACATATTTCACGGAAAATTTTCTTCTCATTTTTATTTGTTCTCGTGTTAACTAGCAATTTAACCATGACAATAAATTATGCAAATAAAGTATAATTTGTCACGTCAAAAATTCAGCCCTTATTTTCTAACATATTTACTTTATTGTGTAATTATTTTTAAACTATCTGCAAAAAAAATTTGATGGTTAATTAGTCTTAAATTTCTTCTTGTTAAAATAGTCATTTATGGAAAAAGAAGCAGCACAAATTAAATGGTCCTAATGACAATGGCACTCTTCAGAGCTTGTGCGTTCGTTGCTCTGTTCTGGGACAAAGGAAAGCTGATTTGAGAACCAAACTGGTCCAGACAGCTGCGTTAAACAATTCTAAACGCTCTATTATTTCACTACTTTTCTTATTTTGTTTTAGTTTTGCGACTCCTAACTAATTGTAAGATGCCTGTTAAGGAAGATATTTCAAGAATGATTGTCGACCAAGCCTCTTCTTTTTAACTGTCCTACTTACAGTACAAAAAAAAAAAAAATACGAGAAATGTTTGTGAGAAAACGTGCAGTTATTGTTGCATTCATAAGTACTTGAAAAAAAATCCGGAAATGATAAGGCATAATAGATTTAAGATTTTACAGTTTTCGATATTTGGTGATGAATATCGAATTGTCAATTAAAGTTGGAGGAAGTTATTCACTTTACTTTCCATTCAGAATCCTTATAAATATTAAGAAACACTAAAGACAAGCACGCCAACTATAATTTTATTATGAATTTAATTATATTTTCAGTTATCGAATTATGAATTTCAAAGTTAGAACCATCCCTTCATGAACTGGAACTCACGCAATCTTATTTTGAAGCTATTTATTTGTAGATTAATTTTATAAAATAGTCGTTATTTATTTATAAAAAATTTACATAAATTTCCTTCAATTATTAGTGGTAAAATTACTGATTCAAATTAGTGTTATTACAAGCAATTTATAAGTACTTATATACAAAATATAAGCAAACTAAATGCATTCCATCGTAAATATCACGGAAGTATAAACTCAGATGAAAATAAAATTCATATTTTAACGTCAATTAAATATAAATATATAAAATTCTATAATAAATATAAAAAAGAATGTATTCGTAAGCATTCTAGATTTTCAGATATAAGAATAAAAAAATTCAGAAATTTTGTCACTTTAAAAAACATTTTAAGATTACTTGAGCGATTTTTATAGAGAAACAAATAAGTATTTAGACTATAAATTTCAAAATGATTTTTATTAAAATAAAGTTAATTTATTAAAAAAAGTGATTCAACAAATTTTCAATTCAAAAAACAAATACCTAGTATACAAAATTTTAATGATTATTTTCGTAGCTAAATATTATCATCTGATAATATATAACAATTATTTTCTAAAACAATTTCTGCAGATAGATTTTATCAAGTATAAAATAAAAATAACAAATTTACTGTTGATACATACAGATAAAACAAAAATTATTAGTAAAAAAATAAAAATATGAGAGTTTTTTTTTATTTTCGTGAATAAAAAACAATTATTATGATGATTTTTAATTAATTCTATTATTGAATCCTATTTATTTTTCTTTAAAACTGTCAATGTGAATGATTTTCGTATTATGAAATTTTTTTCTGTTATGCTTTTACAGTCTTTTAATTGGGAAATATGAAATTTTGTTTTTACAAAGCATGATATACATCTCAATAACGCTCAAAATGCCATTGAATTAAAACAATTCATGTAAAGAAAAACCAATAAATTTGTTAATTCTTTTATAAAACAATTTCACTTGAAATCTAATGCTTTCACATTTTAATGAGAAATTTCAATTCATTTGTTTATTAAATATAAATTATTTCAGTCACTTAATTCGTGGAAAAGAAGATACAACCACGAATTATACATAGGTTATAAGGGATATAATATATATTACTAAATATAAAACAATATGAAATTTAATATGAAATCGCCAGACATACGAAAAAATTCTGCAATATGTCTTTCTTAAGTAACTTTTGGTAAAACATCTAAAAAGAAAATAAAAAAGTTAATTGAATGTATTTAATATTATTTAAATGGATTATATAATTAATATTGTGTTGAGAAAACTTCAAGGTAAAGTAAATTCATCTACCATAAATTGGATTGTTAATGATTAAAAAGGCAATTAAATTATTATTACGATTAATATTGTTAAATATTTTATTTTAAAATTATATACGAAAGCACTCCTGGTGAATATTAAAGTTTTTTTACGAGCCTATGACCTAGAGACTACCGACTACGCATGTAGTCAAAGAATATACACATCTAAATCTTAACAATTATTCCAGACAAGTCACCTAGACGACTCAAAATCACATGATTGCCGGGTCAGAAACGCTTTCCCCACGATATGGGAAGTTTAAAAGATGCGATGTTTCGACCATACTTAGTTTGAAGATTTATTTAACAAGGGGGCAGAGCGATTAAAGGCTTGCAAATCACACGAATACAAAGAAAGGGAACCATGAAAAAAACAAACGAAAAAGTACTATTATATTTTTTACCAAATATATGGTATTATTACTCGTATTCATGAATGTAAAATCAACAAAAGTGAAGTACAAATTTCAAAGGAGAAATTTAAGTTGACAATCTTCCGATACATTTATATCTCACACGCCGCAAATTTATTACGTGATTTTCATTTAGTGTTAAATTCTTTTCTAAATTTAAATTTTTCTGACTGAAATTTAAATTTTGCATTGATTTACACGAATGAAAATTTTTAAAGAAAAATAATTTTTGAACAGCTATATGTTTATACTACCTTGGTGCTTGGTTTGGCTTCTTCGTCACTCTATGGTCATTTTGTGTACTCGAGGATTTAATAGATATTGCTTTGAATATTGAAATAAGACAGTTATTTTGGTCTATGTTAATGCTTAGTACTAAACAAAAAAAACTTTAAAATTTGTCTCAAGCTAATAAAAATGATTCTGTTTGAGATCAATTAATGCTTTCAGTATGTTTTCGAAATGAATAATTTAGGCTGAAAAATGTAAGATAATCTATAAATGTCACACACTAAAAGCATTTTTATAATCAGTGACCAATTTTAACAGCATAGCTTCCACATTTTCCAGTCATTATTAATTGAGATTTTTTTTAAGAGGCTTACATTTAGAAATCTTAACCTTAAGCCTTTGAACTTTATATTTCGAATAAACTATTCACTACTTTTTAAAATATTTCCTACAATATTTCATCTGACAAAGAATTTCATGAAAGTCTAATTGTTTCATTTATCAAATCTTCCAGTGAGTGAATATTAATAATGGTTACAGTAAAACTCATTCCAATGTAAATTTATGTATTATAATTTTTACGACAATATATGCTTTGTATTTATAAACTTATAAAATTTATCAAAATTTTACTATTTGAATAACAACAATTAGTGTTTAAGTATGTATTCTATTTATGATTAGAAATTGCATGAATCGTTATTCATACAATCAGCAAATAAAAGAATAAAAAATTGGGAAATTTATAGAAAATATATGTTGACATACATAATTGAAATGATCAATTCAAAATAAATTTAACATGAAAAAGCTATAAATTTTATACAGACAATAAGACGTTGTTAATCTCTAAAATATTTATTATCAGTTGCTGCAATGATTCATATTTTCAAATCAGCAATTTAAAAAATTAAGATGATTGAACGTTAATTTTTCAAGCTACGGGTTACAAGATAAAAATTCGAGGAACTCTTAGAGTTAATTGAACTAGTACATGACCTGGTTTCTAAAGAACCATTTTTTAAGACTGCATAGAGAGAGGCGGACAGTTAAAAAAAATTCTTATGAAGAATAAGTTCCACCGTAAAATTTAGCATTGCATGGTTTGACAGCTCTTAGCCCCTGTTTTGTATTAGGTAAACCTTTACTAGCTTGGATTTTAGGTCAGCCATCAAAGAGATCGTATAGATCTTCAAGATAACAATTTCGCAACTGTCTTTTAAATATTGGTGTTGTGTCAAGGTTCACCGTAGATATTTTGCTGAAAGGGTCTATTTAATTATTAGTTTGAAACTTTCCATCTTTCTTATTCAGGTCCATTTTGCTTTTTTCCTTTTTTTAAGTAGAAATTTGCTCTAAGGCTTAAATTACTGCAATCACTAAAATGTTTCCTCGTAGTGAGAGTTTTTTTCTGGGAAAGTATAATATTAATATAGAAGTTTTAAAAGGCGTTCTCTAAATGAATGAAACTAAGATTTTCTTTATTATATATTATAAAATAATCTGATATATCATTCTTCAAGATATTATGATTTTTACATCTTGATATACATACATATATATATATATATATATATATATATATGTATGTATGTATGTATGTATGTATGTATGTATGTATGTATGTATGTATGTATGTATGTATGTATATGAATTTTTTTATCATTTCCTATAAAACTGACTATAAACTGTGTAATAAATTAAAAAATATATACATAATTTTTAAAACTATATGCCCTTAAAATAATTATTTTTATATGCAATTTTAAAAACTTCTTTATATATTAAGATTATTTTACTGTCCATAATTAACTTAGACTTTATTAAAATTCAGTTTACAATTAATATGTTTTAACTATTGTTAAATTTATTAATATAATAAGAAATATTTAACATGCTATGACAAATTATCAAAATTCTTCAGAGATTTTTTTTTCTGCTTAACAACAAAATTTGCTGAAAACAAGATTTATTAGTTTCAATGAAAGTGACAACTTAAATTTTAATGAAAAAGGTTTTTCCAAGATATCTTTTATATTTGAGAAACTATAGCACAAAATATCAAAAATATCCAAACTAAAAGGAAAAAAATCAAATTTGTGCAAAAAAAAAAATATTTATGTCCCCAAAGTTGACAATGAACATTTCTTATCTTCCTAATTACTATAAACTGCTAAATTTTCTACACATTTAGCAGAATATTGTATGTTCCTCAAATATTAAATGCTTTTGTAAAGAAGAAAACTACTGCAATCGAACTCAACAAATATAAATAAAATATGGAAGCGACATACAGCAAATGCTTGAAGTTGCTTATGGTATTAAAATATTTAAGGTTAAAACTAACCATTAAATACTTTTTAATATCGTTATTTTTGATTTATTTATATATGTATTGCAGATATAAACTCTTCATGTACTTTCAATTTTTAATAAATTAATGCTTATGATATCTTAATTAAAACATATCGAAATTTGTCTTTACGATTCAAATTGCTAACAAATAATGGGTTCTTTCTTTAATAACTGAAATTTGAAATCGTTACTTTCAAATTTCAAGGTCTGTTTCTGGATGTCACATTAAGCAAGATGGGAATTATTAATCACTATACAATAGATACAAAGGTTCCACTGATATAAAGTGTTCAACTTATTATGCTTTTTGCTTTTGTTTTATCATTTACCATTATATTTAGAGTATTAAAATAAGTAATTCCGGATGAAATGCTTTCATTTTTTTAATTCTTCTTAAAAATGCTTACTGCTTAACAATTTATTTAGCATTTAAAATTTTACAATAACATTACGATTATACAACATGCTCTTACATAGAATATAACTTACATCTAGAGATCTTTTACGAAAACTATACTGAATAACATGAATCGATGACTTTAATACTTTCGAAATTGCACAAAGTGAAATCAGAGATACATGCAAGGACAAAAAAGAATATTTTAAATTATCTGTAAATATTTTGTAAAGCGGAGAACTACTAAGTTGCAGTTAAATTCATTTCTCAAGTTAACAAATTAGTTATGTTGTTCCTGTTAATGTAACGAAATAGAAATATCTCAAAATTTATTTTAAATTATAAGTTTATATATGATTAAACAAGAATGTGATTTATATTTAAAATTTTTATGTATAATTATTAAATTTATACATATATTAATATTTATTATCTAATCAATATTCTAATAATATTCCTAATAAAACCAATAACATTTAACATCATGAGCAAACATAATTAAATGTATTTTGTACACACATTTCAAATAAGCTAGAATAAAATAATTTATGTTCATAAAGAATATTATAATTAAAATTAATTGATTTAAGTGAAAACAAAATCCCTTCTAAATATTAAAATCGCTACCGTGTATATTCTACATAAAATATTGTGAAAAACATACTTACGTAATTGCAAAAAAGCTTTAAGTTATTATTATGTAAAGAAAAAAATCTGTCAATTTATTATTTATGTGATTAATTAAATGGATATAATGTGAAAAACTTTAAAAGTCATTATTTGCTTTTCACAACCTAAAAATAATTCTTTTATTCATGAGTTTAGTTCACTCTGAATTCACTATTGCATTTAAGGAAAACACTGAAAAATTATTATAAACTAAAATCATGTTTAGGAAAATGAAACTAAACATAACATCGATATTTTTATATGCAATATGTTCTAAGACTTTGAACTAAATAGAATTAGATTTTTTTTAAATAATGTTAAGTAAATGCATTAGAATAATTTAATTGATAAATATACATATATTTTAATAGAAAATGATATGGAATGAATAGTGCATTTTGAATGTGTATGTGTGTAAATTTATTTAAACCTGTTTTTTTCTTCTTAACATGTATTTAAAATTAATTATAAAATAAAAACAGCGTAACGTAAAAGAAATATTGAATTTATAGCTATGTTTTCCAAATACATATCAAAAAGATATTTCTTTTAAATTTAAAACATTGCAGTTGTGTATTATAGAAAAATACTCTTAAATTTTTAAATGTTTATATTTTTGTGCATTTTTTTCCTATCTACTTAAAGAAACAATATATATTTGTTGGTGAAATTTAACCGAAAATCGTGAATAAATAAAGCCGTCACTGAAATGATTTCTTTCAAAAACAATAAATAAAGGATCAAAGACAATTATGTCTCAACAAGCTTCTCAGTCTTCTAAACGTGTTCTCTTTGCAACAAAGCTTCTTTGAGTAACTGAATCTCTTCCGCTATTAATTACAGAGTCATGCCTACACTCAACAATAAATTATGCTAGTAGTTCTTTCATATTGATTAGTCGTTACCAAAGGCTCAAACAGGAAATATACAGAATTTATTCTCATGACTCACAAAGTAAGAACTTTCGAGAAGCTTTGAAAAGACGACATTCAATTCAGATTAATATCAAAAGCTGAAACAGGTTTTTAATCAATGAGTATTTCAAATGTATTTTTCTTCGATTTTGATTATATGGTAAGTGTTTTTCATAAGATGTCTATGATCTTAGCTTTCAATTATTTATTTTTATTCCTGTATTTTTATCAAAATATCTCTACGAGTACACGTCGATTTATCTCTTATAAACGAATACATATACTTAGAGAAAAAACAACCGCTTAGAAAGTAATATAACTAGATACTACAAATGAAAAATGAAAATGAAATATAGATTTAAATGAAATTTTTATTATGCCATGTTTTTATACATTGCTTCAATATTCTACATTCATTTCACGTATTTTTTTTTACAATTATCATATATTAAGCAGAATGTGGAATTCAATTTCTGATTGTAATCCACAGTCTGCATTCGTTCACTCTGCTGTTCATAGAGTTTATTTTATTTGAGATAACGGCACTGGCAATCTCGTACTCATTTATAACTTCAATTTTTACATGGGGGGGGGGGGAGAGATAATTTACTAAAAATTTCATTTGCATTACGACCTCGTCAATTTGACACATACCCGTCGAGACAGGTGTATTACTTTGAGAATTTCAATATTTTAAATCTTTTACGGAAACTAAACTTCCCTCAACGGATTAAAATCAGTACAAAAAGTAATATAAAAATGCGATAAGCTTTTATAATTTTCATAAGAAAATGTAAAATGTGTCAAAATGACGAGTCCTATAAGCTTACTGTTAAGATGTATCTGTAATAAATTTATTGTTATAAAAGTTTCATAAAACTTATAATCTCAAAATCTGTGACTGTTCCAAGAATTATGAACAATAATATGAAATACTGAAACGAGAGACAACTTATATATTACAAAATGCCATTTTCATTGCTATTCCTTGTTCTTGAAATCAAGAACTCAATCATATTTCTAATTTATAACTGCATTAATCATTTTACGGACAATCTTAGAGCTGTAAAATACATTTTATAAAAGATGGTATCAATGTGTTCGAAAATATATAACATTAATGTTAAACAAAAAAAAAAAAAAAAAAAAAAAAAAAAAAAGCAGGAAAAACCAAATTGGAAACTTGCACTAGTTTTTTCAATAATTTCATTAAAACTAGGCTTAAAAATCTTTATTCATTGGAAATTTGACAGTTAATTTATTTCTTACATTTTAAACAGTCATTTTTTCATTTACAAATTATTTCTGATTTCTGTGAGTAATTGCTTAGGGATCAGTATGATAATCAAGAGTTAACGTATTTATTGTTCTTAAGAAATGATAATTTGAAATTGTTCTAATAAAATGGTTTCTCTAAGTGGGATAAAGTGCAAATAAATAAATTACGTTAACCATTTCACAAAAACCATTCCTTAAAGTTTTGGCTTTCATTAGTGTCAACTGTAATGTGTCATTTAAATGTTCTGTTTAATATTATCACAAGAAGTTATGCAATAATAATAAAGTTATTTTTAATAATAAAAATTATTTATCCCTTTCGAGGATCCCAATTATTAATAAAATCAGCATAATTAGTTAGCATCAGATATTAGAAAGGCAACAATGTTTCCGAAGTTTGTATAAGATTATAATTCACGTAGTATGTGGAAGTAAAGTGAATAACAGCAAAGGATTCTCATTAAATAACTTTCAATGGGAAATGGATAATTCAGCATTTTAAAGGGCCCTTTGGATGTTAATTAGGAGTCATCGCCATTTTTATCAACCAAAAAACCTTATACAAGAATGTAAAATTCGTCATAGTTTACATATTATATTAATAAGGAATGCTAAGATAGACACTTTTAATTAAATGCAAAAGCAATCGAAGATCTTATGTACATAAGGTTCAATTTTTAAGATGTAACTCAAGCAATTCCAATCGTCTTTGTGATTTCTCCTACCAGAATGATTATGGATCACGTAAGAAAGCTATTAACTAGAATAATCTCATTTAGCTAGCTTAACTGTAGCAATCTTATTCGGTGGAAGAGAAAACGGAAGACCAAGCCTCAGCCTGAAGCAGATTTTTCGACACATCTGTGGATCACGTTTCTAACCTAGACAGGACAATGATGGGGATGAAAAAATCTGCTCTAGTCTAAGCACTTTTTCCAAAAGACGGAACAGGTTTATTTTTTTTTCCTCCGCTCTTTCACTCTCTTTTTGAAAACTCATCGCCGAATAAAGTTGTGACCTAAATTTCTCAGGACAAAGATCACACATAAAGTCTCGTAGGCGAAAGAAGCCGGTGGAATCGTCCCTCGTGAAAGAAGGTCCCTGCACTGCACTTAAGCTTTCAAAGTAAAACAATTTCCCACAAAAAAGAAAAGAAAAGAATAATGACAACTTTCAAAAATTAGAACAATCTTTCGAAATGTTTCAGCTTTTTCTGAGAGGAAAAGATTGAAGCTGTCATTTTACAATGTTAAAATCAGTAAATGGAAAATCACCCGAAATGGTCTGAGCTTGAATAATTAGAATGAATTTATTAGAGTGATTGCTGGAAGACAGTTTTTGAACTTCGTTAAATTTCACTTTGTAACAGCAAAGAAATTCAGCATTTTAAATGTTGATTATTTCAAAGAATGCATTCATTTTCCTTTATACTAAATTAATAAGGTTTCACATTTCTGTTAAATTTTATACTCATTTTGCATCTAGTTAGAAAAGTGTCAAACATCTTCCATTATTCATAAAGGAAGTGATAATTTTTGTAAATGAGATTTCTTTCTTTAACTAAATATATTTGGTAGTATATTTAAATGCTTTTGATTAATATCTCAAAAATGAAAATATAAAATTATTCTGTTTTAAACAATTTTATATATTTATAATATACATTACAAATATGAGAATTTTTTTATTTACCAACACATTGCAGAGATAAATCCTTATGTATCCAACACAGCCATAAGAATGAAAATGCAAAATTATTCTTTATTTACATTGAAACACATTAGCTCTTTAAATTTTTATTACGAATCTAATGACAAAAATCGGGCTTACAAAATTTATTTGGTAAACTATTTATATTTCAATAGATTGTGTTTTTTATTCTTTCCCGTGATTTAATTTCATTAATTAAAAATCTATCTGAAACTGAATAAAATGTTTCAATGTGGAATCACATTTACTTATTATTAAAATTCAGCGCTAAAAAATTCTGAGCATAAATTTACTTATAATAACTAAACCAAAGAATAAGGAAAACTTAATAGAAAAAATAAGCAATAACCCATTATTTAATAGGCGACTCTCATTAAAGATAAAAGAAACTGCAAATATACATATACCTTAAAATATTGTTAAAAATTGATGATTCTATTTAAGACACAGTCTTCATCTACTATACTACAAACTATCATATTTTGCACCAAGTTCTTAAAACTGGGTCAAAATCATCATAAACTTCGCTCATCGCATTTATTCATTCTCAATAATTATTACTTTAAACAACATAAAGCTTAATAATATTTTCTAAATCAAGAAATTATCGAAACTATTTATTGAAAATTATAGATAAAAAAAATTGAGACGTTTTTGAATACAATTTAAAACCACTTTATCGATAACTTTATATTATTGCAAGTGTAAAGCAAACATTATAAGGAGAAAACAAGATATATTTTTTAAAAGCATAAAAAAGAAAATTTAAACTAAATTTATCATAATACATAGTTGGGACAAAATTAGAAAATATTACATTATGGTGGCTAAATTAAAATCTTAACTGTATTTTGTGTCATATTATTTGTATCAGTTATAATTCGATTAACTTCCTGTAAAGGGACATTGCCAATTTTTTTCCATTAATAAATTTTAGTTAAAATATAAATCTTGTTTAATAAATATTTCGAATAAAACTCATGTTTTTATTAATATTATTATCAATAATTATACATTAAAATAACATTCAATATGTTCCATATTATTCATTCTTAGCAAATAAGGGCAAAAAGCGAAAAGTACGGCTTTCTATAATTTTATTTCAAAACTTCGTACCAGTCCACTTTTCATGTATGTTATCAATGAAAAGTGTTGAGCTATCTATGACATATTTAAAGAGAAAGAAACGCTTAAGGCAACAAAATGAAGAGCTAAGCAGACGATAGTGTTATAATTCTTTTGTATTGCCGATATAGAACACATAAAACTCTCATCAATATGGAACAAAGCTGTCAGACAGCTGCGCTACAGGCTGTTTCGCACAGCCATTAACCAAACTTAATTGATCTCGCGTTTGACCCCGCGCACGTGTTTGTTTGCATAAATAATTGACGCCATGGTTCTAACTTTACGAGAGCGTTAAAACGGTGTTGCAGGGCTCCACCTTTTTGAAAAAAACTCACTGGTAAGTTCTAGAAAGAAGTCCTAAATGAAAAAATTTAAATATGTTGCTTTCTCACCACTCCTGTAAGCAATTTCCTGTGTTTTCGAACCAATCATCAATTCTTATTATTTAATAACTTTAAATTTTAACTTTTTTTACTGTATCTCATGGTTGTAATTTCATCCCGGAAATATCTGGAACTGAATACATTATATTAATTTTTTCAATGGTTTCAATCATGTTTTACAAAAATTCAAAATTTTAAAAGAAATCTTTGTATATTATCTCAAGCTCAAGTTTAATACAGCTATACAAAATGACGGACAACTATATCATAAATTATTTATATTTTCATAAACATTACTAGCAAACGCGTTAGAGAAAATATTGCACTGTCTGAAAAGGAAGTCACTCTTGAGAATTTGTCTATGCCTGCCTATTGCCATGGAAATAAGACAAGTTCCATTTTCGACAGAAAGAGCTAGTAGAAAGGCGCAACTTTGGCTTACTGAATGCCTTCAGAATAATACCGGATATACTACCATAACTCTCATTTGAAATGACTGTTGCTATAGCAAAACTACCACTAACCAAACTATTATTATCGAATTTTGTGGTAGATGAATATTATTTTTTTTATAATATAATATAGTAAATTCAAATGTAACTTGAAGGAGTTCACTGTGGTCTAATGGTAGGACACCATTCTTCAGAGTGAAAGGTCTCGAGATTGATGATAGCCATTTTTGAACAATGGGAGATTGATGTTGTGTTTATGTCTTTTAAAAATTTTATAAAACAACCCAAATGATTTTATTCTGCACACGGTATTTACACACTATTCACAATAGTTTGGATACCAATGACAAATGTTATTAAATCCTACTAAAAATACTAGACATTAAAAAATGGAACAATTCCATTTCCATATGAATATTTTAATGCCAAAAGATATCCATTAACGTATGTAAATATGATTGGGTTAATAAATTTGTTAAAATTCACAAACGAAATAAGTTTTATTAAACTGCTTCAATGCTTTCGTATTCATTTTTATTTTTATCACCTACCATTCTTTTGCTCAAACTAAATTTTATTTCTATCGAGGAGGGGGGATCACATCTAATCTTTAAGCTGTTTCAATTCGTCTATGAAAACTTATTAATCAGTAGAGATACACTATTACGTTTACACTTTGGAGCCCAAACTGTATAAAATAAATTGTAAGTCAAACTACAGTTAGTGACCTATTTCAATCCGTTTCTATTTTGTTTATCGATCCTAATGATTGACAAATTTATGTATTTTTATTTCTTCAGCATGGTATTATCATTCCCAAGCATAAATATTGTGTGGTGATATTTAAGCAACATGTAAGTATCTTTAGGGAAGGGTTTTAAAATGTGCTCATTCTTCTGACAAAGAGAACGAGAACACTAACTATGCTTACGTAAAATTCTAGAAATAATGAAAGGAACGAAATAAAAACATCAAATTATTAATATCGCAGTTCGATTTCTTTTATTAATATGCCCATATTAGACTAAAAACTAAAGCCCTTATTACATTAGAATTGCCGATATTTCAATTTGAGCAACCCTCATAGACTTAACATTACGTGACGTCACTGCTCGATTTTCGGCAACTCGGACTCATCATCCAATGAAATTTTTTTTTATAGCTGGATATTAGAAATTTGAAGATTGTTTTGTTGTCGCCAAGTTTCATGCCAATTGAAAATTATTGGCGTAATGAGTTGCCGAACACGTGCAATTTTTTTGTGCATGCAGCAGCAACTCGAGCAATTCGTATCGCCAATAGATGATTAACGGAACTTGTTTTGTCTTTTTTCGCCAAGCGGAAATAACATGTAAAGAAGTAATCTGTTTTCATTATTTTTAATGAGTGCATGTGAGATAATTAATTTTTATGAATACATTATGTTAGATTCACAAAATTTAGATTTAACAAGAATTGAATTTTTTTTACTTCAAATTACTTAAAAAGCTATTTAAAAATTAGTTGTAAACATATTTAGAATATAAGTCATGTCTGTTTCTCTGTTATGAGTGGACTAGTTAGATGAAAGCAGCAAAAAGGAAAATAATTAGATTGGGTTTAAAAATTTTACTTTTGCAGATTATTGAACAATTGATAATGAAAAGTATCATAAATACATGTTCGATAAATCAAGGAATATATATAATATTCTTTTACTGAAAGCAAAAAATTTAATGTTAATTTCACTGCGATCATGAGTAATTTTTAGTACAAAAACTTTATTTTTGAATCATTTTACATATTTTAAATAACCTTTAATATATACAAATACTAATAATACTATGACTGATTAAGACTTAGTCTGTACATACCTAAATATGCTTTAAAAATTATTTCAGAAACATATTTCTAAAAGAAGCTCCTTCATTAGGTTATTAAAACAACCAAGATTTTGTCTCTTTAGGAGTCATTGTCTACTCCTAATTCTTTTCTTTTTTTTTTTTTTTAATATATTTATTTATAATTAATCATTCAGCAACCAGATAATTATTTTTTTTGAAAGATTTGCTTTCATCATTCTAAATGTGAAGTTCAAACGATAAAATTGAAGGAAAAAATAGCAAGATAGCGTACTTGAAGCAAAATGTACTGAGGACGCCTACTGAGCAAAATATGGCAACCTTAAACATGTTAGCCAGAAAAGTGATCTACTGTTATATCTAGTAAAACAGCTATTTTCTTACAATAAACCTAACAGAAATCTCGAAAATTCATTGGACAATGAGTCTGAGTTGCCGAAAATCGAACTGTGAAGCCACGTAATGTTAAGTCTATGGGACTTGCACAAACTGCAATATTGGCAACTCTAATTTTATAGGGGCTTAAGTTTAAGAAATTTATTATTGATCAGCAGACAAAGATCATACTTAAAGCTTAAAAAAAATGTTTTCGGTCCCCCAATGAAACTCCAATTATAAGTGTATAGAAATAAAATAAAAATATATAAGACAGATTCATAAAATGATTTTCTATTTAGAAATTTATCATTCGTTCTTCTATAATGGTGAAGAGACTTTGGCAGTTATTAACACAAATGAATGTGAATCCAATAATGAGGAGAGAAAACTTTTACCTTCCCCCCGACTTAAGCACTTTTTCATTTTTCTAAATTAACGTTAATTGCACTGTTATTAGCACGTAAAGGACGTTATCAATCATGAGGAATTTAGAAACGTAAGGACCGCGATCTTAACCCAAATAATTTATGCCACGAACGGAGCGTTGGCTCAATTGAAATACAATTACAGAGCATTCTCAATCGGTATTCCAGAACTTTCTAACCAAGAAATTTTTTAGAACTAGAACTGAACAGAGCATAAAAACAATCTACACTGCTAAAAACAATTAAATGATATTGCAGTTTTAGGTGTATCTTGTGGCTGGGAAACTTTTTAACTGATTGATACGTGGTCGACAGACATAGTAGGTTATATGAGAATAAATTACGCACCTCTGGCAGAAAAAAATGCATTTTATTGCGTATTTGTGTACAAAAGAAAAAAAAAACAATTTGTGCACATGAGAAAAAAGAATAAGAAAAGGTGTTTTCTTCAAAGGAAATCATTTTCAGTAGGGTTTCCACTGACGACCAGCAAGATTGAACACCTTTGAGGCATGGAGTCAATGAGGCTATTAATCAAGAATTGAGGTGCTTTGTCCCATTCTTCCAGAAGAGCTCTTTCCAGTTCTTGGAGAGTTTATAGGAGTGGTTGGTGGCAAGCAACTCGCCTTCCTAGAGCGTCCCAAACGTGCTCTATTGGATTCATGTCAAGAGAACATGCTGGACATTCCATTCGTAAGATTCCTTCCACGAAAAGGAAATCCTCCACCAGGTTAGCACTATGTTGCCTGCAATTATCGTCCATTAAAATAAAGTCATCTCCGATTGCTGCAGCGTAAGGGACTACAATAGGTTTGAGGATCTCATCCCTAGATCGGCGACCAGTCAGAAGTCCATCTCGAATGATATAGAGGTCTGTGCGCCCGTCAATGGAGATGCTATCATATACCAACACTCCCCAACCGCCAAATCTGACATTTTCCTGCACAAACGCAGCATTATCCCTATTGCCACGGTCCCTCCAGATGAAAATACACTTATTATCAGGATGAACAAAAAAACGGGGACTCGTCAGAAAAAATAACATAGCTCCATTCCTTTCTCCTCCAGTTCACATGCTCTGTTGCCACTCCCTGAGGTCGTGACGATGCCTTGATGTTAGTTTAACGCATACCATCGGTCGGCGAGCATACAGACCTACACCATGGAGCCGGTTTGGAACAGTCTGAGTTGAAATCGTGGTATCAGTAGCCGAGCGAAGGTGTTGTTGGAAAAGAGTAGCGTCCATATTTCGGTGTCTCCGAGCCGTTAACACTAAATAAGGATCTTCATTGGGCGTTGTTGCCCGTCTACGACCTTGCCTTTATCTTCGGCCTGCACTTCCAGTCTCCAAAAAACGGTTCCAGATCCTGGAAATCAAACTTTGTGACACTCCAATGGCTTGAGTTTGTCCCCCTTCTAACCAACCAACAACTCTCCAAGCTTCTGAATCGGTTAAATGACTTCGCTGAGACATCGTAGTCATCGAAACAAAGCAGTCACTGAATGCCGATCATCTTGTCTTCATTCAGCTGAAAGTCAAATTCATTCACTGCCGCGGTGACGTTTTTGACGTCGAACTAAAAATTAGCATACTCCAGTTTGAAAATCAGAAATATTTTTATTTGTGATTCTCTTCTTCCATTTTTAGCAAAAAATATTTAGCTTATACCTTTTTTATGTAAAACTTACAATATCCTTTGATTGTTTTGAGCAGCGTATATAAATCAAGGAAATATATAAAACGAGTTTTCTTTCATTCCTTCACTTGGCTAAGTTTGAATCTCAGAACTATGGCTCAGCTCTTTGCCAAGGCCACAGTAACAACAATATTTTATATTATTACTTTTCAATTTTTTTCACTAATCCTTCCACATTTAAATGTCATTGTGACACACAGGCTTTGCTTCAACAAATTCCTTCTACGACCCTGAATTCCCAATGACTGGAAGTTGACATGACAATATGACATGTATTCTCATCAATAATTTATTTTAGAAAATCATAATTCCCCGAAAATACAGACTTATTAAATTTTTAATTATTCTACTTTCGTATCTTTACTAGAATTTCAAATGATGTTACGATTCTTTGTAAGAAAACTCTCAGAAACTTTAAAAAATCATAAACATACAACCCTCTAAACATGTACAAAATCAAATTAATGAATTACTTTTCACAGACAAATTAAAAAATAAGGAAAAAAAATCAACTGCAAAAAACAAGGAAGTTAAAGTATTTCCTTCAAATATAAGTCAGTTTACAAAACTAGAAATGAGATATGAAGATAATTTATTTGTATAAAAAATTACATATAGTTATTAATAGTAAAAAATTGATTTTAAAAATACACTATGGCTTGTATGGCTGTCCATCTGAATTTATAAATACATATATTGGATGGAAAAACTTATCACCACGTAGGAAGCCCGGTGGCGTAGTACAGGCCCGAAGTTCTCTCCTCGGGTGGGGAAAGGTCGATTCAGCGTTTCATCTCTTCAGTGGGTCGATAAAACTGAGTACCAAGTATGCAGGGGGAACTAATCACTAAGGATTTCGAGTTAAGCTAACTTCCTAACTGGGGCATATACTTCGCACCCCAGGGCCCTCGGTAAAAAAAAAAAAAAAAAAAAAAAAAAAAAAAAAAAAAAAAAAAAACAAATATGGGCGATGCAGGCCTAGGTCCCCTGTCATGCCACCAAGTTTAGGAAAGCTATTCCAAATTAAAAAAGGCACAATAACAAGTTTCTGTTTTACATTTTATTTTAAATACAAATAAAGTTCTCTTGGCTATATTGTCTAAATTTTTCCGAGTACACTTTGTCTAATAGCATATTTCTGGACTTAAAATTGAGGAAACTTGCGTATCAAATTTGCAGAGTTACTTAGTCATCGAAAAGGTGATTCGTGTTATGTATCATTTTGTCTTTAGATTTATTTTTAGTTATTGCTTTTTATAAGAAGCTTATCAAGGTTGAAATTTCTCACATAGAATAAAAGTAATTTTTGCAGCAATTGTGTTTTAATTAACTTTCCAAATGTTTTCTATCATCATACTCATTTCTTTTTCTTAAATGTGAATACCTGATACCCATATTTCATATACGTATCAAAAATAGTTTTATTATTACTAAATTTCTGAAATTGCCGATCTGTAATTTTACTTTCATAAACAGCATATTTCACTTCCATCAATTCAGTTTTTAGATTACTCAAACTATTTTTTTTAACAAAATTATCCAACAGAAGAAAAATTTCATAAAATATATGAATATCTGTATTTTGTTAGCTTTTTTTAATTTATAATATTACAAATGTATAATCCTTTCCTTTTTGATCAAAATTTCTAAATTAAATATTTGAATTAGTGAAAGATCATTAAATATCTGCGTGAATATATTTCTGCTATGAAAATTTTATTTTATTTTACAAAAATAATATTTTAGATAAATCATTGCTCCCATTTTGAAATGGAACTAAAGCGTATATTCTCAAAAAATTTATATTTAATACAGGCAATGTTATTTTACTCAGACTATACTTGCAAAACAAATTTTCGTAGGTGCAATCAAAGGATTGTCCAAGAAATGCATGCTAAAACATAACTTATAAAAATAACACATTCACTATGATATAATGAATCAAAAAATATTTTTTCAGGAAAAAACCTGATAAATTTTAATTATAAAAATTTAATAATTCAAAATTGCTTTATAATTTCATGAGAAACACCAACTGTTTTTTTGGGAAATACTATACAAAAATAATGTTGACATTTAAATATATATACAACTGCAATTTTTTTGAATTATTTAGAAAACATTGCATGCATGCATATTAATGCAAGTAAATTTCATGAGATTTCTATTCTTCAACCTTGTACTCACATGTAGTACTAAGTTAATTTTAAAAATTGAAATCAATTTCAATAAAATATATCCTTTTAATAAATCAAATACAAGTACGGAGCTATTTCCTAACGATTTAATATTAGAAAATATAAAGTGTATTCATTTGTAAGTAATTAAAATTTCAATCATTATTTTCTGGTATGTATCTTGAATGTGATTGTAAAACATAATTATATTATTGTTTAAGATAGTGCCCTTAACTAATCATAAAAAAACCCATAATTAGCTTAGAAATAAAATTTGCAAAACTTGAGTACTAAGCAATAAAAAAAAATAGATAAAAGTACAATGCATTACTGGTTGTTTAAATAATGAAACAAAAAATCTATATTCAAATTCAGTAATAATATTTTAAAGCTTTTCCAAATTATTAATTTATTTTTTCTTTTTTTACCACTAATAAATATCAAACATAAAAAGTGCTATTTCACAATGTTGATTAAAATTACCCTTCCTTTAGTTTTACTGTTGCATATTGAATTCATTGTATATATTAAAAAACTTATTTAAATTTATATACTATATTTACATCCTAGAGCATAAATCAATCAAATGTTGAAAATGAATGAAAATCATTTCAATTTACGTATATTTTGAATGAAATGAAAAGAGAACAGCAATAGTACACACAACTATATTATCCACTTTACCTAAAACAAGTTTTTAATATCATGTATTAAATAAAATGCATGAACTTATATATAAAACAAAATCTTTATTAGATATAGGTATAATTCATTAGCTTTTAAACAAATAAAGATAATTTTAGTCTATCACAGTCAAAAATCGTATTTTTGAAAGTAGTTAAAAGAGAAAAATAAATGACAAAATTAGACAATTAAATATTTAAAAGCAACATAGAAGAATGTATTAAACACAAAATATATTATAAAATACAAATATATTTGATATGGCATAAGTAATAATTTGTGAATTAAAATGTATCACCAAAAAATATAATTAATTATTACAATAAAAGATATTATATATAATTTTTAAAAAAAATCATTCATTTGAAAATACTTTAAATGATATTTATATTTATTAAAAAGAATGTAGTTAAACATATTTTTATTTTGATTTTAATGGTGAGTGAATTCTATCACAATTAATTTGAATTGTAAGTGAATTTTAAGGAATATTTAGAAATCTGATCTTCAACTTATTATATATACCCCAAATTATTTTTTTATATGTTTAGTAAATAAATATTTAATATTTTATCAATCAATGAATATTTCACAAGAAAAAATATAAATCTTTCATTTTCAATTTCATGGATAAGCAAAAGAGATAACATAGATATAATTATTACAATTTCAGATATATAGAAATACTAGGATACGTGCATATTTTTAAAAAATGTCAAAAGTATGTTCATTTTTGAATTAAATGTATAAAAAAAGGGCTACAAAAGAACTATTGAAAAGATTAGAATGTAAACTACAGCAAAATTTCATAAATTATTTGAAGTTTTTTTCAGAAACATTATGCATTTAATTAGAATAGAAAAATGAAACTGTTTTTTTTAAATTAATTATTTGTGGTCAAACAATATATTTTTATACATAAATAAAGAATTACCAAATTTCAATCAGATATTTTAGTAAATAAGCAATAAATCATTAATACAGATGAATAAACATGACAAACATTTTAATTACAGCTGCCAATAATAAATGGAAATATTCATTGCATACAAGTGTATGCAAAATACAAACCAGTACAAAATAATAACATTCAAGCATTATTTATAAAAATAAAGTTTATTAAAGAAAATTACCATATTATAAGAGTAAATATGAATTTTTATCACTTATTTTATAAATAGTGTATGATTTTTATGTGTTTTCAAATTTAAAAGATTAAAGTGAACAGGTCAGGTTTCAATAATGATTACCATATTATAATGCAAGATTGAAATATCATAAGAATTAATAGGAAGCTTTTACCCTTTTTTTCTTCTTTATCACAATTTTTATATATTTTCTATTTTGCAAATTTAAAATATTAGGAAAACATTTACAAAAGTATGATATAGCTATTTGGAATAAAAATTCATACAGTAAATGTTTGCATAATTTATTAATACAATATTATTTGATTATAATAATTTACAATATAACAATTTAAAAAAAAAGCGATTTAAAATATATTAATAATTAAGGTAGAAGACAGTTTACATTAAAAAAAAAAACAATAACTGCCCAAATATAACAATATTATTTTTTACAAAAAAATTCCAATTAATATTAAAAAGCTTACAAAACAGAAAAGTTTTTATTAAAACTCAATTTTAAAATATTCCTCCTATATTGCTTTCAAAAATTCAAATGCCAGAGCAATAAAAGCACAAAAATATGCTTGAATATTTGACTTAGATATTAAAGTCTCTTTACTCCTTCTGACTTAGTAAAATAAGATAATAGATTTGTAACAATCTCCAAACAGATAAATATAAATAGATTAGTGAAAATTTAATAAATACTTAACCACGATGATGTAAAATATGTATACATTTGCATACTACATAAAAATGAATGTACATATCATTGGTTAAAAGCACCGCAATGTCCTATTAAAGCTTTATTTCAAGTATAAATAGAATCAATCCTTTAAGTTTCTTTAAAACATATTAAATGTATACTTTACACCTTATAATACATAATATCAGTCTCTTGCATATGTTAGAAACTTTTGAAGACATTGGCATGTTAAATTCCATATTAAAAAGTACAAATACAATTAATGACATGATGCTGAACTAGGCAAAGGGATTTGCCACACTATTAAATGACTTTGCTCAGATCTCAAAGAACTTCTACAAGAGCGGTCAATATCATCACAGTCATCTTCCTCATCTCCTACAAATTACCAAAATATTTGTTAAGATTAAAATCTGAAAATACTTTAAGCATAAAAATTGATATGATGTAAATTACAGAATATTATTTTGTATTGAAAATTTCTAAAATATTTTTACTTAAAATTCATGGAGTTTGATTATTTAATTTTTTAATGTGTTTAATGATTCGAATAATAAAAAATACTTGTTTTTTTTAAAAAATAAAGCATTGTTTGAAGAGCATCTGATTACTTGTTAATATTGTAAATAAAAAAGGGTGAACCATGATATATTATTTAAACTAAGAATTGTCATTTATATGAAAATTATTCAATTTAAAATACATTCAACAAATGCAGAACTTTGAATACTTAAAAAAGTACTGAAGAAACTGTTGAGATGTTTACATCACATCACTAACTAAAAGAATATTATGAGAAACATCGCAATATTTAAATATTCTTCCCCCTCTCGAAAGGAAAAATAATCAATTAGAAACCCTATAAAAAAAGTTATGGATTTATGCTTGAAGACTACTGACACATCACTAAAGAAAAGACTTATTTGTATGTTACCTTGAAATTAGTTCAGTAAATTTAAAGATATTTAAGAATAAAAAAGTTAAAGTATGATTGAATATTTGGAATTGATAAAATTGCACAGCTCCTTTCATAGGAATCATATACATTTGATGAAGATCTATAATGAGAATCCCTTTCATTTCTTAGAGTAAACACATGAAAGGAATGCTTTCAATATCTAAAATTTATAAGTTAAAATACAGGGTGGTTAAAACAAACAATCTTGCAAAATGTTTCTGATAATGAGATCATGAAAAGTACACTTTAACAGCAATAAAGTTTTGGCAAAAAATAAATAAAAAATTATAAAATAATCTTTTGAATTATAACTGTTTTTTTTTTTTTTAATTAAAAACTATGTGTGTGTGTGACTCACTATTTTAAAATATATAAGCAATAATAATATAAGGAATAAAACACTTAAGTTTAGTAAAATTTTAAAATAATAGCTAAATATCCAAAAATAAGAACAAATAATACCTATTCTAAAATCTATATAACCTTCTGCTCCAGACATTATATACATATATTTAGGTTTAACTGCTTTTTCTGATGCTTCAAAGTCATCTTTGTCATCAGAAAGTGAAGTTATGGAATTCATATCTCCTTGGCCTGTAAAAACAAAACATTATTCTATACAAACTTAGAAAATCTATTTCACAATACTTTAAGATTATTTTGAAGTACTAAAAAATGTATTTATTTCATTTTGATACACAAGATTTTATTTAATTAAAGCATACTATGATTTAATAATTTGAGAGCCAACATTCTAATCATAATTCAAAAAATCATTTTTTTTTCTTTCATAATAAAAAATAATAATTCTGATTCACTCTGAAAGTCAACATTGGGAAGTAAAAAACAATCCTATTTTATGTAATATTGTTCGAAACAATAATTTTTATTTCTAAAATATACTTCATAAAAGACTTGAATTCAGAAAACAGCATAAGTCTTTATGAAACAGAATTGACATCAGAATCCATTACAGTACTTCATTATTATTAATTGAAGAAATAGATAAGTGTAATGAAAAATAAATGAATATTACAAATTAAAAATCAATCATGTAATTTTAGAACATTTAATTTCAATATGACTGTATTGAATTTCATGAAATATAGTTGATACTACATTTCATTTAATTATTGAAGATTAATATTTGAATAGAAATCTGCAATAAATATTATTAGTAAATTCTGGGCTAGTTTTAAAAATATTGATTTACTTAAAGAACTGAATTAATGTATATTAAACATGTATTTCTCACATATATGGTACATGAATCGCCATTAGTAATTGATAAACAATGTGGCATACCTTAAAAGCAAGCACTGATGCTTCACGTCAACAAAGTACTAAAAATATGCATAAATATAGCATGTAATTCAGGATGAGGAAATTAAAAATAACATGCAACTGAAAAAATTGTCTATTTTTATTTACTTTTTTACGGAAAAATAGCAGCTGATCATATATGAAAATTATACATAATATCATATATGATCAGCTTTAGAAATAAAAAGGGATACCTTTTTATATTTTCTCAAATTACTATCTATGTCAAAGAATGTAACTTCACAATAATCTGAAGGAATATTACCAAGATATGTCCATCTGAACAAAATACATTATAGAAATAAATGATTCTAAATACTGATGGTGAAATAACAGAAATTAGAATCTTTAGAGAGACTACAGTTTTCATAATAAACTGTGCCACTCACTGCTCTTTTTGTTCTCAACACCCAATGAATCTCATCGAATAAAGTACTGGCATATTGTACAATTGTTGACAACAAAACAACTGGTTCATGATTTGTATCTTTTACCCATTCTTATAAAAAGAATGCTATTTTTCAATGATATTTACTACTAAATTTTAGCAACTATTCACCTAGTTTAAGATTTTGAAAATTTAATTTATAGTATAAAATAGGATAAAAAATTTACAAATATATGACATTAATTATAAGATTGAAACAAAAACAAATACATTAAAACTATAAAAATGATGACTATGATGTATATGCAAAGCTTTTATATTAAATCATTTCACATATAAGTACAATATAATGTATTTTAAAACATATCAAATCAAAATGTTTAATTCCGAGATAATATTTAATTCTAATAATGATTGCATGATTAGCACATTTTGAAAACTCATATATATAAACTATATAAAGAGATGTCATTTAAAAAAATTCCAAGGGTGAAAATTTCAAGTTAAATCATTTATTGATTTATAAAAATATACTAAATAAGCAGTTTTATAGTGCTTAATTTGCATTTGTATTTTTCTAAAAAAAATAATAATAATTTTCTTTTGAAAATATTAATTTCCTTTACACTACTATATTTTTTTAGCAAATCAGTTCAATGATTTCTTCTTTATGTACTCTCTTTGCTTTATGTTTCTTTATGTACATCCCAAGATTGTAAAAAATGATTTCTCTCTTTTTTTTCAGCATAGTCCCCCCCCCCCCAAAAAAAAAAAAATTGGTAACGTTTTTTTTTTTTTTTTTTTTTTTTTTTAAATTATTATTATATTTTTTAATAACTGATATTTATGCTTTAAAAGTTTTGAATTTATAAATATAATTTTATTAGGCTAACACTTTCTCATAATTGGTTTCTGTGAATTCCAGAGTTTATTTTTCAATGCATTTAATTTAAATCTAGCGATTAAATAATTAAAATTTTCTGTTTAAAATTCCACTAACAAGATATGCTTTCAGAATTTAACAATCTCAACGGAAAAACGAACTTTTAAGATTCCCACAATTGATAAACAAACCCAATCTAATTACAGAGGTCAAAGTTGAGTAAGAGGATAACAAACTTAATACCATACATCAGACTACTTCAAATCGTCCCTTTAAATTATTTTTACATTATTAATAAATGAAAATGTAAGATTTAATTTAAAAAGTTTTTAAAAATATAATATTTGAATTAAAATTTAATACAAGAAAATTTTTAAATGATGGAAACACATCTCAAGGACAGAGAAGTAGTACCCCTGAATAAGTTTAATTTCTGTAGAAATGAATTGTTTATTAATTTAGATATCACACTTCACAAACTATTTATTTTTAAGAATAATGTAGAAATTGCCAACTCTATTGAAAATACAGAATAAATAAATAACGTACTATTGATAGTCAAATTAAAAAATTTTATTAATAATATGTTTACTAATTTTACACAGTGTAATAAATAAATAATATAGTATTGATTATCAAATTGTGACTTTTTATTACTAAGTGAGAGCAGAAGTGCAAATAAAAAATTACAAAGTGATATAAATGCAGGGCTTTTAATTCATAGAAAAAGAAGGAATAATCAGCAAAATTTAAGTATAAACTCAAAAAATGAAAATAAAGAGACCCAAGGAAAATATATATTTCAGCATGCAATTTAAAAAGCATTATAAGAACAAAAAAATCATAAACAAAAAAAACTGGGAGTATTTCACCACACCTTTGGAGAAATAGGTACTTTGTAAGGCTTTGCTTTCCATCATACCTGGAACAGCTACAAAAAACTTGACAGCATCTTTATGACCATGGAATGAGAGCTGAGCTTCAGACATAGAACAATATGGTACAAATGTTCCAGGGGTTAAGTTGTCTTTATCATCATGATAAACACGTATTGCATTACCTGACAGCTGAGCATCTTCACTGCATTTTTTCCTACCAGCTGGAAAAATTTGGAAAACAAATCATTGATCAAAAAAATTGAAGTTATTAATAATTTGTTCTAAGAAAATAAAAATTATACATTATATATTATTAAGGAAAGTTAGATTAAAATGGTGTAGATTTGAGTTTAGATAAGTATTAAGTATTTAACTTCTTTATGAATGATAAATCTATATGATGAGATAATTCTTCCCATAATATAAAAAATTATATTAAAAATTTAATTGAAATTGATAGGCATTTTAATAAGTATTGTTGATTGTTAGGGATAGTTTAAAATCAAGTCTTAAAATTTACAGTAATATTCTCATAAGTCAAAGAAGAAAATTAAGAAACTTTATTGCTTTAATTCATTGCATATATTAACTCAAATCACTTTAACAGTACAACAATCAGTTTCGAAAGCAAATTTATGAAAAACATATTAAGAGAAAATGTTTGGAAACATTTTAAAAAACATAATTAAAGTTTAAATGCTCGACAAAAAATTTGCTACAAAGAATATATGGTTTAAATAATAATTATTTAATTAATAAAATATACATATTGATAATTGCTGATTTAATAAACATCTGACAGGTATTCTAAATTTATTTCAATACATAATGAAACAGAAATTTAAATTTTTATAACACGTTAAACATGTTGAAAATCAGTTTTAAAATATCCATGCAAATATTTAGTACAATTAATTTTTCTAGTAATTTTTTTACTATGATGGTTAAACCTCAGAAAATAATTTTTCATGAACATAATCATGAAGGAATTTATTATAATTATTAAATAGATTTTACATACTTACATCATCACCTCATTATTGCTAATGTAATATTAAGTTTTATCATTGATATTTGTAAGAATTTAAAAAGCTAAAAGGATAAAGAATGTATAAAATGACAAATAAATATTTTATACAAAGTAAATTATTTTTAATAAATTGCAGTTTTTTTAAAAATATTTTAAAATACTGCTTACAATTTAATCATCAATATAAATTTTAGGTATGTCACTTAGCCTTCACATATTTACATAAAATGAAATGAACAAACAACTTACGCTCATGAAGAGGAACAGAAAGTATCACCCCATTTCCAGTACCTATCCAAAGTCTTGAGCAAGATATTGCGAGAGCTGTTATTCGAACAAAGGAAAACCCTAATTTTCCAGTTCCTTTAATAAAAATTTTGATTTATCAATAAAAAATATTTAAGACTCAAAATTGTAAGAGTCTGTTCTATTTTAAATAATAAAAATTTAATAATTCAAACAATTTTTTCTATTAGTAAAATTAGAATTAATAAAAAGAAATTATTTCTTGAAAAAAAAAGATTTACAGAAAAAACATTTTTCTATAAAAACTTTTTTTTTATAATGTTAAACACTTCTCATTCATTTCTCAAAATACTAAAAGAAATATAATTGTTTATTTTTTCTAGCAATTCAAATTTAAAATTTAGCTTACTAAATTCCCAGGCTGGCATTTTTAACTTACAATAAAGTTTATTTTTAAGGAATTTCATTTCATAATTACAATTATTTTAATAAGAAATACAATATTTTGTAAGGAAAATTTGAATTAAATCAAACATGGGAAATCTTCCTTACAAAAAAGAAGCCTTCATAACCTTATTTTATTAAATTCTAATATAATAGATAAACAGTTACAGTATAAACAATCATAATTTTATTTTTAGCAAGTTCAAAGTTTGTAACATTTTATTTTGCAAATTCAAAGTTTGTTCATCCATTTTTGGCCAATGATGCATATATATGCATCATATAAATATTTTTTATTCACATCATGATGAATATTTTCTATTAATTTTGTTTTCCTGATTTTTTAAGACATGTATAAAATTTTAGTAATTCAACTGTAGTATACTGTTGATAAATGTTCAAAGCAGTTAGTTTTTACCTTGAAACAGTTGATAAATTTGATTCTTTGAAAATGTATAATTACTTCATGAGATTAATCATACAATGCAATTAACAATTGACAATGCTTAATTGCATTGTAATTAAAATAAGAATTGAAAAATTTGTAAATAAAATAAAAATATAATATATGTCAAACAAATTTTAAAAAATGGTGTATTGATGTACCATTGGCCAAATGCATAAAAATGAGCAAAAATTAAAAAATTTAAGTTAAATTTCAGAGTTTTGATGAAAATTGGAATTTTTTTTTTCATTTATAAATCTATTGTTTACACATATCAGTGTTAGTGTCATAGTAAATTCATGGAAGTTGCATAGAATTTCAATTAATAGAAATATGGCACTTATAGTAGAAAATTGTTCTTTTAAAATCTAAATCCCAGAACAATTCATTTACTGAAATTACATTACAAATTACACATGCTAATAAAGGTTGTCCATCATCCACAGATCAACCAAAAGAAATACAAACTGATAAAATCAGACAAACCATACGAGTATACAAAAAGAGCCTATTATTGAAAGAAAGTGTGAAAATGCCCAACAATTTGTATCACAAATGACAAGCCATTCACATATCAAATATTTACAAAAAATTTCGGGAAAAAATAAATGTTAATAATTCATCTAAAAACACAATTGTTTATTTAAATGATTTGTTCATTGACTTGGCCTATGGTGCAGATAAGCACCATTGCATTCCTTAAAATTTATTTTTCATGCATGAAACTATTATATCTTAATGAATGTATTTCAATGAAAATAAAAAAAAATTACAAAATTTCAATCTTTTAGTTAAAACAAAATAAGAAGTACCAAAAGAATTTGTATTAAAACATTGTTAATTTTAATAAATTTGCAATATATATATATATATATATATATATATATATATATATATATATATATCAACATTAAATATTAATTAGAACAAAAGTTTACTAGATGTAAATATTTTTATCTATTGAATAAATACTTTTTATTACAATCTTACAGAGTATTCTTGAGTTATTGTAAAGTTGCTTTTTTAATTTACTTTTTCCCATCAATAGCATATAATATAGTAATAATAAAGTGCTAAAAATAGAATAATTACCAAGCTGTATTCATACATTTTTCACAAAACTTTTCTTATAATTCCTTACATATACATCAAATTTAAAAGAAAATCAAAGGTTAATTAATAATATATTAAAAAATGTGAAGCTTAATAAAATCAAGAAACTATTTTTTCTTTTTAAATTGAGAAAAATAATCTATTTTAATTGTGTACACAACACAAGCAAAATAATAGAACAATACTGGCAAGTTAACATTCAAATTCCTAGAAATGAAAGATTTAATAAAACATAAAAGACTATCTGACACATATGAAACTTTTTTTTTTCTAAATAGGACATCAAACAATAAAGTTAACAAAAATAAATAAATAAAATCAAACATTAAACTGAATATATTAGCTTTATTTAGGGATAATTTGTTTCATCAGTACTCTAGTTTTTATAAATCAGATATTATGAAGTTTAATTCAAATCACTAAAGCGAAGTCCTTTGAGTAATTTCCAATTAAAAATATTTGATAAAATTCGTTCATTTAAAATATTGTATGCTAATTTTTGATAATTCAAAAAAAAAAAATATTGAGGATTTGTTTGATGCTTGCTAAAAAATTAAACATACGTATTTATAAACAAAGTTACATCATGAAAAGATATCAATTGTACAATAGTTAAGCAGTATGTAATTGAAATACTGTATACACTGTAAAAGAATAAACATTTTTTTAATTTCAAGAAAAGTAGAAGTTTAATAAAAACATTGCCTAAATAAAATTGCTTTCTGGGTCATAGTGATTTATTTATGAACTATTTAATTTAATAAAAAAAAAAATACTCACTCTTGTAAACTAATATATCTAAAAAATAAAAAGATAAAATAATTAAATATTATGCCAAAAAATTTATTTTTGATCTCTAATAGGCAAAAATATTTTATGTTAACTTTTAATTGATATTAAGTAAAATAAATCAGTTAGAAAACTAAATAAACTGCTGGGTTACAATAAATGTTTCATTTTGCCTTAAAAATGCAGCAGTAAAAATTCAGCATTTATTCATTTCATATATTACATCTTTTACACAATTTAAAAACATTTAGAACATAAACCTTTATCTCATTTGTAACAAACAAAATTAATTACTTACCAAGAATTTTGGAAATAAAAGGCTCAATATCAACATCTTGAAGATGTTGATATGTATGAGCATGATAAAGCCGCAATGTGCTATCAAGCCTTATAGAAAGCCAGACTCCATCACCAACCCAAGCTAACTGCCTAACCTGACTTTCTTTTCTTGGATGGGCATCAAAGGATTTCTAAACATAAATAAAAATATGAAGATCTTATTAAATTAGAAATATAAACTGAAAATAAATTCACACTATTGCAAATAGTATTTTATTTAGTACTTAAATTTTCTTATATATATAAACTTATAATTATACCCTTCAAAACCACAGGCTTAATAAAATTATAAAAATTAGACGCAAATAAACAGGGATAATAACAAGAAACACAATTTGATGCAATGATACTGAAGATTTTTATAAATTTTTTGTATAAAAAACCTGGTAAAGCAGAAGTTTTTTCACATATATGATTTAATTAATTATTCCAGAGAAATGAAAAATTAGAAATACACACTTGAATATAATAAGAGTTTTAATACACGCAAAACACTTAAATGTAACTTCACAATAAACAAATAATCATTCAAATTTTAGTAAATAATGAAACTGAATATGTTTGAAGGCTTTAAATTTATGTGTAATTTTTAATGCAATTTTTTTTTTTTTTTTTAGTTGTTAAAAATTGATCTCAACTTTTAGCACACTTTTAAACTATAATAGTCAAGATACTATCAAATAAAAATTAAAGAACAACACACACATAAATATATAATTTAAATTGGAACAAGAATTCATAATTCAGTTCAAATAAAAACTGACACAAATTTAACAGATTTCTAAATATAGCACTTTATGGGGAAAAAAAGTTTTTATTATTTATAGCATTTATCTCAGTAAAACACTTGGAAACTGTAACTGGTAAATGATAGACAAATAGCTAATCCTTTGTAAAATATACATAAACTGCTCTATATAATCAAACTTTGTAAAACAATAAAGCTTGAAAGGATCAAAATTAATGGAAATTATGATCAATGTAGAAATTAACTCAACAAAAACATGGTACTGAAATAAATTACTTGATACACCTTATGTTAAATAAGAAATGAATAGTATAAAATATACATTATCTTTGATAAAAAATATTCACTTATTTTAAAATAATACACTTCAAACAAAAGAAAATTTTGTTAGTGTTTAAAAATCATATAACTCAGTGAAAATGCCCAAAACAATTCTCTAATTTTTATTTAGCCAAAGTTGCTTACAAAAGTTTTATTTAGCCTGTTATTTGACATGAGAAATATATTTATAAATTAATAAACGTAATGATACTGTTACTATATTGATAAAGTTACTATATTCAAACAATGCTAACAAATATTCTGCAATTGAAACGCAATACATTAAAACTATAATGAAGAGTAGTGTATTCAACAATGAATTTCAACATTACCTCTATGGACAATGTTTTTGGGCACAAAACATGAATCGTATTTCTATAACCACACCATACTTTATTATGAACAACAATCATGCATCGAATGGAGTAATGGGGATAGCCAAGATCTAACAGATGGTAATTGTTCAATTCCCACTGATTGTCTAGAAATAAATAAATTTGTATAAATGAACTTGTGCTTAAAACTTAATGTGAAAAATATGTTTTGCATCATATGAAAAATAATTCATTCACCTTCGCCTCTATGGAATATTGCAACAGTACCATTTGCCATAGCCGCAAAGACTCTTCCTTTAATATGTCTTTAAAAAATAAGTTGATAATATAAGCAGATTTATACTGACTTCAAATAATATACACTATAAACCAGAATACTATATAACTTCCAATAAAAATAGGAACAAATATTAAAATTGAGTTAATTTAAATACTATATGAAGTCATGATAAACATACAAATATTTTTCATGTTATTTAACACTTTTTTTCAATTTGTGTTTTAATATATACAATAAAAATCAAAAACGGTTAATATATATTAAAACTAATTTTTCATTTTTTATATATTACTAAAAATATTTATGAGTAAGGATTTATATATTTGTTGAGATTTTAAGTAATTAACTAGAAATAAAAGCTATTGAAAATAAATAAAAAAATCTTAAATTGTTATGTTGCATAGAAACTAATGAAATAAGAGGATTTACTGCATTCCAAAAAAAAAAAAAAAAAAAAAAAAAAAAAAAAAAATTGTGATATTTTATGATGTTAAATCTTAAGTTAATAAAATTAAAAAAAATTATGTTAATATCATTCAATTTTCAATCATTACCAAAAGCCAACAATCACTACAGGATTATTGATTTCTACGAAATATTAACTTTTATAAAGCTTATGTTAATATTTGAACATCTTTTTTTGTTTAAAAAAAAATTTCATGAAATAAAAATAATTTATGTGTATTTAAAAAATGAACAAAACATTTTAAATTACATATAACATTTTCTATCAACAACTGTATATTAAGTCACATCATTTAGAGACAGGTTGAACTTACAATTAGTTATTTACAGTCAATCATTAGAACAAATGAACTTTTTTCAAAAAAATAACTGCTGTTAATAATAATCTGGAAATAATAATTTCTAATTAACATACATCAATTGCTCAGTACATCTTATTCTCCCCTTTAATTAGCTGTCAATAGCAAACAAAATTAAAACTGCAAAAATTCAATAACTGAATTTTAAGAATGTATATGTTACCGTGAAAGTCCGAAATCTGGAGAATGTCGACATTCGCTGGTGAATGTCAACATTCACGTAGTCGATTGGTGTATGTCCGAAATATTTGCTAGATATCCTCATTTCTCACTTACACCGGCAAATGTCGACATCCACAATGCACTAATGGTGAATCTTGAATATGCGTTTCATCTCTCCGTATCCGGAGAGGAGAAATGCAGATTTGCATTTTCTTATCTCAATATTTCAGGCGTGAAAAACGTCACATGTGTGACGTAACTTATCGCCTGTCTTAGAAAAGAGGAGTGACCAATCACGGTGAGTAGAGGAAGTGTAGAGGATTTTTAACCCGCGGGACAAACCTGACAACAAACAAATTATAAACAAATTAAATGCTGTGGTGGAAAGGGAAGCCCGGGAATGGCCTTCTGTTATCTCCTTTTCGGGCTTTTTAATCATCTTTTCAAATTCCACCAAAGCTTGTCTGTGATTGTCGACATATACCGGCGATGGTCCGAAAGTGCAAGAAATGTAATCAATTGTACGGTCTTTCACCAACGTTTTTGGCATGTGTTGACATTCACCGGTGATTGTCGACATTCTCTGATTTCAGTCTTTCACGGTAACATATATATACTCAAAGCAATGTATAATTTTCTATCAGTTAATTTACTTCAAACAACTAGTATTTTCAGCTAATAATAAAAGAATAATATAAAAATAAATGCAGATTTATATCACTATTTGAAAACAATGATGCACTATTCAAAAGTTTAATCTAGAATTAAACAAAAATAATACAAGTTTTTGATTAATTAATAAATGAAAAGTTAAAATTTAATTATAAAACTACTGTTTATAGTTAATTGTCACAAAGATAATCAATTCAATAATAAAATGTATAACCTTACACAATATTTAGAACAGCATCTTTAAGCTTTACAGTGTGTATGCATCTCCACCACTGAGCAACAGATGAATGCACATATATACTGAAAATTAAAATATAAATTTGATTTAAAATACTAAATTACATCTCAACATAAATCAATCTTGTCATATATTTAAGTTTGTAAATTCAATAATTTAATGTATTCTTTAAAATATAAACATTTCCATTAGCTTTTGATAAGTTTAATACTTGAAATAACAAATATATTTCAGTGTTTATTGGTTTATTTTTTAAACAGAAATAATTTACTTAGATTTTGAAAAAAATCAAATTTGTATATTTAGAAAATTGTTTTGATAAATATGAAGGTTGAAATAATTAAGTTTTAACCAACTAAAGTTTGAGATATTATATGACTTAATCATTTCAAAAATTTTAATTTCTGTATTTCATACAATAATTATTTTAAAACATTTATCAAACAGACACCTGCACACACATATATATGTTATATCGGGTATATATGGTTTAATCACTTAAATAAGTAAGACTATTGCTCAATAACTTAAGTACATTATTAATATACGAAGTGCATTTATAACATGAGAAAATTGTAGTACACCACATACATATTTGAAAAGAACAGTACATACACTCATTCAGACATTGAAAAAACAAGTTCTATCAATACACCTGCATAAAAGTTGCAGGGTGAAAAACAGTTGTAGCCAGGCTGGTGATCATTTGTAGTTAAATTGCTGTTATTGGCATTAAAGTCAAATAATGGCAAGTGCAGTCCCATTACACACACATACACACATATAGATAGATAGATAATTCAATATAATAAAGCTTTGCTGACAACCATGTTTTTTATATGTAATAGCAGCACATTAGATTAATAAATAATCTTTTTTTTTTTTTTGCACTATATTGTAGCTCAGAGTATCATAGAAGTATGTAAGTTTATTGTACATCACTGTTTGCTTAGTTTTGTTATGTGTATGGATAGAAATAGAGATCTGTCCAAGTTGCAAAGAGGACAAACAGTGAGATGGATTATTCATGTGTAATGAATCTCAATGAAAGCCTAAAATACAGACTGTTTAATTTTTTAGAGTGAAACATGTGGGGAAGAGAGCTTTAATGGTTTGAAGTCTCATTTTGTGGTATGGTGTTAGTTTCTTTTACCATACATATATAGATCAGAAGAATTGAGTACACCATTTTTTTTATCGATATTTTCATCTCATGGAACAGAAAGCGTTTTAGTATGGAGATTGCAGCTGTCACAATGATAATTTCTGATTCACTGAAGTAAAACTATTCAGTGCTGGTTTTGGGAAAAGGAGAACTTAAATTTACATTTTCTGCTATCTGCATTGAAGAGCAAGAAGCACTCCCATTGACTGTTTCAGAAGACAGAACATAACCCCATTATCCTACAGTTGTCTCTCTGGAGAAGTTAGACAAATTTTTGCATGAGGAATAGTACAATATCTCACTTAGCATTATACAGAACTTGTATATATCCATTTCATACAGAATACAAGATATGTGTGCATCTACATGATATTATATGCATTTTCCAGCTTTTGGAAACTCATACCAAATACACAGTAAGAAAAACTTTTAGAAAAATTTTGTCAGCCATATTTGATATAAAAAATGTGTAGTCTGTAAACTTTCCCTTCAAAATATTTTATTTTTATTAGTACTAACCAGTAATTATAATCTATTATAAAACATTAAAATTCAATGAATATTTTATAATTACTCTTATATTTTTAATTTAAAACTGACAATTAAAATTATATATAAATCTTCTTTTATAATAATCTAAAAAATTTACTTAATTGAAAAAGAACAAAAATTTCACAGAAACATTCAAATAAAATCTAATATCTTATATAAATAACAAACATAACACTAAAATATAGTTGATCAAATTATTTGCAACAGTTGGTTTAAATAACAATAATATATCAAGTCTCTGATAAAATGCTCCAAATTTTATTATCTAGGAATTTTCACATATGGAATAAGAAATTTTAATTTTTTCTCTTATTATGTAATCTTTTTATATTAGAGAAGGAAAAATGTACCATTTTATTATCTTGTACAAACAGTGAAAACAAAACTATAAAATGTACTATAGGTAATACTGAAAATATTTTGAGCACAGGTATTAACAATATGCATGTATAGACTTTACATTAAACTTACCTTCCATTTTGTGCACCCATCCACATAGTTGGTAACACACTGGACATTTTTTCAATATGTTCATAGGCTAAAGGATTATCTTTAGACAATTCAGAAATTCCATCTTTGATTATTTCTGGTGGATCCTTCATTACGATCCATTGTTTTTGTACATTTTGATCAGGAGCATTTTCTGCCTGATCTATTTCTTTTTCTGTATAGAAATAGCATAACATATAAGTCTAAGTAATTAATGTTTCAAATATAAAAACTAAAGTGAAACATTAAATATGCTTGGAAAAAATCACACATTAAATTTCTTTGAGCAGAAATTGCTTCATTCTTTCATCAAAAAGTTATTATATAGATATTTTAAGTTTCACAACAACCTTTAGCTTATTTATGATGCAAATCTTTATTGTAATATTCTTAACTACTTCTTAATATACTATCACCATATTTAATTGCAACGACAGATTTCTAATGACAGTTAAAGATATTTCATAAAAATAGAGTAAATAATAGTATGTGAAGAGAAGACCTGCACAAATTATAAAGTGCAGTTAGTAACATTACTTAAAAACATTAAACCAGTGAGAAAATAAAAATGTAAGCAATTATGCAAGACAATAAAACTAAATACAATTTGCAGCAATGAAATAATCTATTCATTCACACATTAAGCATTAATTTTTTTTATTACTTCTTTCTTTTGGGTGAAAATTTTTTTAACTGATATCTAAATACTAATGTAGAATATAGAACATTCTCCAACCCTATGGAACCATACAATTTACAGAAATTGTTATAATTCATAAAAAGTTTAAATCCTGTGTTCTTAAATTTTTACATTTATTAAAAAAGTGTTACTTATCATATAATTTTATTGTTCTATTTACAATACATAAAAAAAGATATATTAAGAAACCTCAATTTTTTTAGTTAATTAAAATTTAGTTACATTTCATATAAATTTTTTATTTAATAAGTTCAGTCATTTTTCTAACAAATAATTGATATCTAAATAAATTATTTTCAATATATTTGTATCAAGCTTAAGTATTAATTTTTTACTGTTCCCAAAATAAATTTTGTAATAAGATTTTTCACAAATAAATTAAAAAAGTGTAAAAGAAAAAAATGTACAGAGTAGGACCATATTGTTAATTTATTCATGCCCAATTATATATATAAATCAGTAACACAAGTTGAATCTTATGGATAGTAATAGATCATAGATAGCTTAATCACAATTGATTAAAATAGATAGGGGAAGCAAAATGTTTTATACAATATCAGTCCAATAACAAGTAAATTTATGAGACTTTCGTGACAAAAATATATTTAGAAGAAAATAATTCCTTATTTAATTACTCACAAAAGATAGAAAAATTGAGAAGGCAAAACAGAACTTACCTTCAGGAGTAGCAGCTGATTGACGGAATAACACTGGTTCACTTTCTAAAATTAAGATAAAATTAAAAAAATTATTAAATATTTTACTTAAATAATAAAATCAAAAAAATAATTACTTTCAATGTGTACTTGCATAAGAAAAACAAAATAAGGTTTCGATGATAGTTATATTTATGTGATTAACAATTAATACTGAGAAATTCTTTTACAATAAATAACTTTCTTTGTTTATAAAATTAAAGAAAATTATTCAGATTAAAAGAAAAACAGTAGCAAATTCAATATTTTGTTTGTATGTTATCTTTAACTGGTGATATGTCTATGAATTACATTACTATTATTACCAACTACTATTTAATAAAGGCCATTATAATGAGATATTGAAGATTAACATTCATTATATCTATAAATAAACCAATTTAAAAAAATATTTTTTTATAATTTTATAAAAAAAATTCAAAATAAATAACAATAAACAGTTTGAAACATTTCTCGCTCTTTGGTTTTAAAATATTCTAGATAATTTAAACCATTAAATTGTATTACTATTTATTAACACACAGAATTGAATATAAAAACAGCTGTCATAAAAAAGAAATTGATACCTTTGTTTTCATTTGTTGGAGATGGTGGACTAGAAGATGGACCAGTTGAGCAACTGACAAAAGTGATATTTCCTATGCTGTTTGTACTATCACTAGATTTGCTATCATCTGGAACTTCTGTTTTGTCTGCTTCTACACCCAATTTTAAAAAATCATCATCTACTGGTAAATCAGTTTCACAGGCACCTAATTTAAAAGAGTGAAGTGCTTTTACAGAATCAGTGGTTTATTTCAAAATGAAGTAAAATTAATGAAGAAC
>JAPDSC010020340.1:67626-93613 GCA_026290005.1 Latrodectus geometricus | reverse complement strand
ATATATATATATATATATATATATATATATATATATATATATATAAGTCAAAGTCTAAGCTAATTTAACTCTTTCTGTTACGAAATTCTTCAAAATTTTAAAATAAACTTAAGATTGTTATCTTATAATCTTCAAATTGATGTTATTAAAAAGAATTTTGTATTCAGTCTTTTTGGCAAGAGTTAAAAATACATTAATTTTACTGATAAGTAGTTAATATAAAAATTAATAAGAATATTATAAGTTTTAACATTGATATTCTGACATCATTTTAATAATATTTATTAATTACTTTTACTATTCAAAACTAAGAAATCAAAATATTTTTTCATATCAATAAAAAATTTATTAATTGAGGAAATTTAAAATTTAAAATCAAATATAATTTATCAATATTAAATTTCAATATTATATCAATTAAAAATCAGTGTTTCAACTAAGTCTTTATTATATATTATTTATTCATTCATCTATTCAATGATACAAAATAGTAAAATCATTAATAATAAATAAATTAAAAACTTTAAATTAAAAGAATTATCAGTTTCATAAATTTTCTAATAAATAAAAAAATAACCAAATAAACTTACAATTTTATATATATATGTACATATATATATATATAGCAGTTAGTTACCTGGAACACTAGCAATGCATAAGAGATGAGATGAACAAACAAAAAAGCTGCTAAGCACATCTGCAGGATTTCGAGCATCTATTACATTAACTTTACTATTTGTATGGGTACTAGTTCCAATCCATATTAAAGAAGACAAGCGTTGTTCCATTTCTTCATTTTCTTTCCTAGATTTTTCTGTTTCCTTTTATAATTGAGAAAATTAATTTAAAATTCTACTAAATTTATTAATAAATTAACAAAAATCAATCTTTTTAAATTTTCATTATATACAATTTGGGAAAAAGATAAATTCTTGTGTTGAAAACAATAACTAACATAATAAAAGAATATCAAAATTTTAAAATTTAATGAATTAATTTTTATTGCACAATTGACTAATAGACAGACAAATCTTCAAAATCAGAAATACTCATTAAAACTACAGACAGAAATTTAAATGTACATAATTTTTTATTAATGAATTGTGTAAAACATAACAGTAAAAAATGTCTTGATCTCCTAAATTATTTTAGAATTAATTGTTCAAATAAAAAGTTACAGTTCACTTTTAAATATCATTACATTTCTGATTGAGTTTCATCAATAAGTTACATAACTTCCTTGTATGCATTCCACAATATTTTAGAATACTAATTACAGATTGTATAGAATACTAATTACAGCAAATTTTAATGGCTTAACACACTGCCTTTAGTATGCAGACTCAAAAAACAGAAATTTTAAATTACTACAAAAAACTTCATATCACAAATTTATAAGTTGGTTCACATGAATGAAGTTTAAAACAATAATTACATAATTTTAAAAGCATAAATCCAATGAAAATTATATAATTTTGAATTATATAATTTTAATTGAAAACCGTTTCAATTAAAATTATATAATTTTTCAAATAAACTAAAAAAAAAATCAAGAACATTTAAAACTTAAAACATTGACAGAGAATTTAAAATTTCCAAAATTTTTTCTACATTGATGATTGAATTGATTTTTGAGGGGTTGGTGGTGCAAGATCCAATAATAGACAATTCTGAACCATACAATATTAAAAATTAGAAATAGAAACTCAACAATAAATGATTTTCAAAATATATAAGAAGACAAGATGTATTAAAAAATTCAATAAAAGATTATGTAAAAGAGAAAATGGTTGTAAGTTTAAATAAAATTTATAAGACTAATTGCCCATAAAAATGCAAACAAATTGTGTTTTAAGTGAATTAAGTCTGATAAATGTAAATTATGACTGTTAAAAAAACACCCAGTGTAAATCATTGAAATTAGGACAGGCTATTAAAATATGATATACTGTATATGTACATTACAAATATCACCAATTGGAGGACTCTGCAATAGGAATAAATGCTTGCATTGTAAATCGAGAACGTCCAATGCATAGGTAAATAAATTTCATTTGCCATGGAAATAAATGGTAATAAAAAAATGCAAAAGGATATATTATATAATTTATTCTTCTTCTGTAAAGTCCAAGTGCATTGCCAATTAGAAAAAATAAAATTTTTTACAATTTGTTTAATGTCAAAAAGTGTTAATGCTTTATGAAAAATTATGAATCAGTTGTAAAAGTCAGTGATATTTTTAGCAGCATTATCAACAAGATCAGTGCCAGTGGTACTGACATGAGTAGGAACCTAACAAAACATGGTATCAAATTTTTTGTTCTTCAGTATATTTAAAATATATATTATTTATAAAATAACTGGAACGTATTTGTCATTAAAATTGTCTAGTTGAATGATCACACTCATGCTATAAGTAGACATGCAATATTTTTTATGCCAATTAGTTGGTTGGTTTTATGGCACAAGGTCCAAAATTGGACAAGCTGCGCCAATTGATGACAGTTGGATTATACTAGTACTAAAGCACATACAATCAAAAGCTTCAGCTTTGGCTGTGTAAACAGAAAATAATGCACATGAAGTCTATAATTATAAACGGTATTTACACCAATACAAAAACCAATGTGATCATTTGATTTTGAGGAGTTGTTAAATATAGGAAAGTAGGAGGAATATTGATAACAAATGTATAAGAACATCTGTTGAAAAATACGAGTGATGCGACTGATTTACTACATCTAGCCAAGTGATTATACTGACAAAAGATGTTCCAAGGTGGAAATTTCAAAACATCTTTAATTTGGATTAGTAACTCAGAAAACTCAGATGAATACAGAAGTGAGTACATATGCTTATAAAAGGGTAATATATAGCATCGCAAAGCATTATATATCCTCCTTAGAGAGGAGCAAACAATCAGAAATTTCAAAAGATGTTAAGATGCAGATACAATTTTAAAATAATTTAGAGAAATTGCTTACATCTCAGATCAAGAGATAGATTAGAGCAAATCATATGAAACCTCTGAATAGAAGTTAGGAATGCTCTAGAACACATATTGAGCTGAGCATTGTATAGAGTCTAATTTGCGTAATATAGATGATTTAGCTGACCAACAGTCAATTTCAAATGGAATTAACCAAAAGATTGCACTGAGCAATGCTTAACAATCTGCACCCATAAACATATTCATTTCATTTTCTAATGAATAGACAAAAATTATTGGTTATAGAATCATGGCTTAAATGATAAAGCATTTTATATGAAATACCATCTGATCCAGGATTTGTATTTTTAATGTGGGACTGCAGTTTCTTCATTGAGAAACTGCAGTTATAGGACTTTATCCTGAAATTTAATAGAGTTTATTTTAGTTGCCTCTTTGGTTCTGAACAATTAAGGATTAAAAGAGACTGGACTAGACACTTTTGCAAAAGATTCACCAAAAAGATTGGCAATATCATATTAAAAAGAATATGTAACAACTCCTGTTGATAATATTGAGATAAACCACTGGTTGATTTAACTTTCTTTCACAACTCTTCACAGCAAGTTAATGATGTAATGGAAGAGACACATAACTTTTTTAATTATTTCATCTTACTCAATGAGGTAAAGCTTTAACTTTTTTGAAAACTATGAGGTTTTCTGTGGTGGAAGACCTATGAAAAATAGACCAACTTTTTCTGTTTTATGTATGACACTTGGCATTCATTATTCCATCATGGTTTACGGTGTTTGCATGGAATAAGGAAGCACTTGGGAAGAGTACTTTTGGGAACATCTAAAATTACATAAACAAAGTATCATTAATGTCCTCACTTCCAATAGTGCGATCAGTAATCACAGCTAACTGTGTGAAGTATGCCCAATCTGAAAAATAGTAAGAGTAAGAATGGAAAACTTACAGCCTATGTACACTAATTTGGAGTCCTGAATCTAATTAGAAAAAAATGATCATTGTTATATAAGAAATCATTTTTAACATTAAAATTCAATAAAGGCAGAATTGGTGATGAACAAATGGCCAAATCTAAAGAATGGAAAATTTTGAAAGTTGATGGAAATAAGTTATTTCTGTGGTATCTAAAGAGGCAGATATTGTTATTGGATAAAGTTCAATTATGCGTGACTACGAGAATTTGTATTATCCATACCCCATAAAATGTTACGGCCATTAAAGTCACCATGTAATATAAAAAGTCTGGGTAGGTGATTCAATAAGCTGTTCAATTCTCTTTCATGGATGAGAGTTTAAGAAAATTAATAAAAGCAACAAACAGCAGGGAGATTAATGTACAATGTACTACAACAGCCTGTAGTAATGTGTTAAGGGACAATACAGAACGAGGGAAGTTACAAGATACGAGAATGCAAACAACTCCAGATATTGTAACATGATTAATATCTTTTCTCACAAAGTTATAATCATGCAATTTAAAACAGCATAAAAGCTTCAAAAATGTTTCCTGGCTGGCAAAACACATACTGTTTTGATATCTCCTACGTAAGTATAAAAACCTAAACAATTCCAAAAAAATGAAAGATACCCTTAAGCAAAACTAAATGTTCATTTCTTAAAACAAACCAACTGGGATTCAGACAAATTTTCACTGAGGAGTGCTTCATCTCATGAAAAATCAACTTTCACTGCATCTATTCTTCCCACATTGAATAACAATATTGTTTACATTTAGGGTAAAATGCAACAATCTTTAAATTTTAAACATGGTAACAGAAAAAACTCAAAGATATGCTAGATTCCAAGTAAACAAGAAAGAAAATTTTTGAATAAAATGCATACTAACAAAAAGCCGATTACCAAATAAATAAGATTCTTATCTAAAATTCTAACATTCAATAATTTTTTTTTTAATTATAAAGTAATAAAACATTTCAAAAGCATACATTAGATTTGATTTTGATGTTTGTTAATGATAGTATTTAAATCTTTTTTTTTATATATATATTATATAACATATTTGACATTTAACATAAATATAACATTTTAAATTTATACAATAATTATGTAAGAATTCTTGATAAATTACTTACAGTCAGTTCATGATTTAATTTCTCAACATCAGATAAATCTTCTGTAGGAGTTCCTTCTTCAGGAGGAGATGAATAAAAAACACTTGCTCCTACAACTGAACCTCCATCTCGTGTTCTTCCTCCATTTAAATTTACACCAGCAGAGCACCAGATCTATAAACAAAATATCAAAAAGAAATAGTTAGAAATAATAATGTATTTACAATACATTGTAATAATAATCTAAACCTTTTAGAGTAAATATATCATTTTAAACTCATGCTGGAAAAAAAAATTATATTGAGAATGTTGACAGCCACTTTTATAAACAAAAGGTACATTTTAAATGATTTTCTTTCATGAACAACTTTTATTAATGCTGATTCACAATTTGTAAATTAATTTTTATTTTTTGTTTGTTGATATTACAGACACAGTTTTTTAATTCTTCAAACAAATTTTATCAACTTTTAAATTACAAGAATTTTAAAATAATAAAAAACCTGACAATATTATACTCAGTCAAGTAATTTCTGGAAAAAGAGCAACACAATTTTAAATACAGTAAAATCTTATAATAAGAAACTCTTAGATAATATATTACTGTAAAAATTTTATGGAAAAAATTTTTAATATTATTGAAAAAAATAGTCTTAAAAATAAATTGAAAAAATATTGCAATAAAAAGTTATTATATTTAATAATAATAAAAATATTCGTAAAAGTAGTTTAGTAACATGGAAATTTTGAACATAGAATTTACTTAAAAAGTCAAGCTACAATGAAATTTCTTTAAGTCAAAAAATTTCCTCATTATGAAATTTAACAAATAAAGATATGTTTATTTTGATTTTGAAGCAATTGGACTTGAAGCAAAAAAACTTCTAAAAATATTTTTCGATGTAAAAAATATATCTGCAATCCTATACATATATATAGAAACCCTTCTATGAATATCCTAAACTAAACTCTGTGGCTTAAAAACCCATTGGGAGCCAAGGCCTACAGTGCCCATATCTGTTTTATTGACTGAGGGATTTGGCATGTGAAACAAATGTCCCAGTTAGGTGGTCAGCCTAATGCGAAACCTTCAATGTTTAGTTCCCAACCATACTTGGTACTCAGTTTTATCCACACATTGAAGGGATGAAAGGCTGAGTCAACCTTGCCCAGCCTGAAAATAGAACTCCATATATATATCCAAAAAGGAAATTTTAACAAAGTTACCATACATATTACTTTATTTAATAATCTTTTTAACTGGAAAATATAAAAAAACATGACAAATGTATTTTAAAAAAATATATTTTCTAAAAAAAATCACAAAAATTAAAAAATTAGTTAATCTAGTTATCCCTAAATGCAATTAAAATCAAAAAAATTTCTTAATTCTACTTTTTTAATAACTCATTTAGAAATAATTCCATTTCTTAATAAAATAAATAGCTTCTCATAATATAATTAAGTAATATTATATAGAATTTACAATTAACAGAACATAATATAAGCAATATTCTAAAGCTGAATAACATAAACAGGTAAATGACAGAAGAAAAATAGATTTCTTTACTATGTTTAGCTAAATTTTTATTTAAATAAGTGTTCCTTTCAAATACCATTCCTTTAATATACTGTACAGAGAAGTTTAAATGGAATAGGAATAACCTAGTACATTCTTGATTATGAATTGTAAATAATATTAATTCTTGTTTATTTTAGAAATTTTTTTGTACATATAATCTTAGTGGAGTTGAATGCCATGAAAGAAATTGAGAGAAAATAAAGAATGGGAAATATTTTCAATTTTTTTTCATTTTATTTTAGTCTCTAGAAATTCTCAAAAACTTGAATTCTCTCTCATGACATTCCTCCTACATGCAAGTCTAATGTTATAATATAAGAATATGTATCTGTTGAATCTTCCAATCCATTCTTACAGATACAACTTTAACTCTAGCTCAGGAGTAAAAGATACTTCATTGATTGTGTTGATAGAAACAGCAACACATTCACTTTAATTGAATTATCAAACCAAAATTATACAAAAATTTATTTTCCTCTTTCCATAACAATACACAATTTTGTAAAAAAAATCTTTCAAAAACCTGAGTAGAATTTTAATTTTTCAAAGGTCTTTTTATTGTTGCAAAGTTCAAGGAATTTCCAGAGAATCTATAAAAGCAATAAAATCTAGTTATCCCTAAATGCATTAATAAAAAAATCCCTAAATGCAACTTGTAAAATTATTTCATGTAATTTACGGCTTCATCTCACTTTGAAATAACTGATTTAAGAAATATCCAATATAATGAAATTATGATATTATACTAAAAATTTTCAATCTTGAAAACTTGCAAACATATTACTATGTTGTAGATTTACTTTCTTAAAATATAAAGTTAATATTTTAAATTAGAAACAATAATGATGTTCATTAAGTACATTTTGATAATAGAACATATACAGAATAAATTTAAGAGGTTGATAAGTTCACATTTTACATATATGTTTACAACTCATATTTTGTAAACATAATTACATATCGACAATACTAATCTTAAAGATAAAGTAAAAGTTACTTCCCATCACCAAAGTTATTGAATGTTAATACCTTCATTCCAGGTTCTTTATCCATCAATGGTCGGCAGTAAACAGGAACAGGCACAGGAAAAGTAGGGTCAAATGTAATGGAAGATGCAGGTTCACATTCCCCATTGGTCTCACCAAGAATTGGAAGACTCCATCCATATGCTTGCATTCTGCCATCTTCCTTCTTCACATGTGCCCGAACCTGTTTATATTGCTCTTTCCTTTCTCTTGCCCTCTGCTGCTGAAGGCGTTCTGAAGCTCTAGTAATTCAAATATTTAATTTCAAATTAGGGATTTATATTTTCTTAATAAAACTGAATATATATATATATATATATATATATATTAATAAATATATGATCAAAATTAAAATTTTTAAATCCAAAAAGAAAAGTGGAGAAAATCAAAATGGTATTTTATGAAATGTCATTTTTTAATAACTCAAAATAGAGTTTTCTTTGAAAAAAATCATCTTAACTATCAAAGTAGATCAAACGTGAAAATTGAAAAAATATACTAACAATAAATTAATAAAAATGTGTCATGAAGTTTTACATTTCAAATTTTAATGTTTTCTAATATATTTTAATACTTATAGTTACAGTCACTTAGATTTTTTTTTAATTATCTTCAATCAAAACTTGAAGCAAGATTTACATTAAAATATATTTATTTTTAAATATTTAAAATATGAAAAAAAATTCTGGATTTTGATCATTTTAAAGTAAAGTATCTAAACTATATAAATCTAAAATTATCTCAAATACACTACATATTTATGTAATAAAATAAGCCCCATTCATAGGAAAAATTTCAAACTTTTTGGAAGCTTTTTGCGATTCTTAAAATTTGGATCATAATAAAAATGTTTGTGAAGCTTTAGAAATTTATATTAATTTATTTCAAAATTAAAATTGTAAAAATATAATTGGTTATTAATATCAGCAACTACTTTTCTAAGTATTGTTATTGTTATGGGGAAGTTGAAACAACAGAAAACAACCAATAAATAAATGCATACCATTTATTCAGATAAAGTTTAATTTTAATGCAAATGTACAAACTATGTGTATTAAATTGTATGCAATGTCATAAAAACTTTGTACACTTCAGATAGCTGAGATATTAACAATCCGGGTGCTTAACAATACAAAAATAAAACTCTAAAATTTAAAAGCTATAAATATAACAATAAAGTGCACTCTTTATAACATAACATGCTAGGATTCCTAAACAAGCAATTCATAACATCTGGATGGTTTGGGTGCTTCAAATAAACTCACAAATCACTATCAAGGAAATCAACATTTTTTCCTTTCTCGCCCAACCTCGTCTTTCGTAATGCATCCAGTGTTGGACTAACATGGACAGATGGAGAACTGTACAAAATTCCAGACGATGTAGGAGATTTCCTCATTGTTTTTTCAGAAGAGCTGCTTGAGCTGAACAAACTGCTGAAACTGAAAACAAAATAAACTCTTTAATTATATGCACCTATAACTAACACAGCAATTTATTGGGATAATATACTTTGTAATCAAGTTTTACATAAATAAACAAAATATTACAATTAGTCAACATATATTTATGAAAAATATGAGCTCATAAGTATAATATTTAACTAACTATTAAATATTGTATCAAATCTACAGTTAATTGGTAGTTTAATTTTTATGAAATGTTATAATTCAAAATCTAATTAAATTTTCTTTACTCTATATAACCAAATTTAAAAAGTTAATTTAGATAACAATCAAAAAATGATGAAAAAGAAAACTACAACTAATCATAGAAATTAACTAAATCAAAAATTTCATTGTATTTAAAAATTTGAATTTATTCTAATACAGAAAATATTGTAGATGAATTTTCCAATATTAATTTTTCACATTTCTCTTTTAACTTGGAATATATATATACATACTTGCCAACATATAAAATCATAATTTTTTTTTTAATTCTCTCAAATGAGGTGCACAAAACTTTCATTTACAGTAAAATTTTTATCAAGGAATGAAACAACTTTGTTGCATTTCAGCACTAATAAATATACACTATAACAAATACTAACACTTGACTGTTTAACAATTTATGTTAAGAAATAATTGAAACAAAGGGAATCTTCAAGAATTTAAACATCACAGATGGCAATTCAATGAACAATTATTCTATGACATTTACACATTTTAAAAAGGGTATATTAACTATAAAGTTAATAACCAAAATCAATCACCCAATAATCATTATAACTAAAATCAAACTTAATCTCAAAAGAGAATGAAAATGGATTTTAAAATTTAAAAATCCATTTTCTTTAAATATCAACATCTTAAAGGTTTTCTTTAAAAAAATTGGTTGGAATATATTAAACAATATAAACAATTTTTGTGTTTTCCTAAAGGATTTTCACATGCATATATCTTATAATCACTAACATACTAAAAAAATTGAAGTTTTATAGTTTCAAACAAACCAGACAATCTAAATAATTATATAACTAAGGAAAAAGATCTTAGAAGAAAAGATCCAAAAGAATTAATCCAAAAGCAATACATTGTATGGCAAAGATATTATGGTATAAAACTTCAAATCATATTATGTATGTTATAAAACTTTAAAAAAAAAGGGGAGAAGGAAAGGAAATGGATATAAAATTTCAAATTTTTTGTAAAACATTGTATAAAATACACATTTTTATAAAAAAATAATATTAAATTTTACTTATATTAAAGTTATATATATACTTAAAAACAAAAAACAGTAAAGCATGAAAACAAATTGTATATAATATGGAATAATAAATATAATAATTATAAAACTTACAATTTTCTAATGGAAGACTGATTCTTTTTATCTGAGGCAGGATCATTCTTTGATGCTCTAATCATTTCTGTCCATCTCACAGCTTCTTGGAGTTCCATTAATTTTTCTTTATACTGATTGCGTTCCATCAACACACGAGCCATTTCTACCCGAGTAAATCTTTTTCGTTGTGCTAATGGAATTCCTTCCTATGTATTAAAAAATATAAAATTCATTAGTTTTCAAAACAAATTAAAATACTTGCAAACATTACATATTACAATAAAAAGAATAAAACTATTCAAATCAGAACTATATAAATATAAAGTTTTAATAATGAATATCTTATATTTCCTTTCAATAAAAATTAATCAATATGAGCTTGATAATTTACTGGAATAAATTATTCTGAAAAATGAAATACTAAAAAATTGAATTATTTCTATTTAAAAAGTACATAATAATTATAATTCAATAAAATGCAATGAATTTTATGAAATGCTTTATATATAAAATTATGTCCAATAAATCATTAGAAATATTTCAAAATAATAAACACAAATAACTTTCATGAAGAAACATATTAGTATATCTTCTAGTTCTTACAAGATGACTTCAATATTATATAATAACAATCTTTGATTACGGAATTAGAAAAAACAGAACTTTATTAGAGTGAAAATTATACAAGCTTTCAAATATTATTCTTAAGTACAACAATAATAAAAGAAGGATATTCATTGTTTACAAAACATTTAATTGCTGAGAATTAACTGATAAATAAAAGACTAGTTGAATTTACCAAACAAAAAAATATGAAAACCATAACAATTTTTTACCTCTTCTTCAAATTTTGCTCGCATTTTTTCTGCTTCTTCTTTTGTTCTTTTTAGCTCTTCTTCTAAATCAATAACACGTTGCTTTAATCTCTCCTTTACAGCTTGTAATGACTTAATTTCACCTTGAAGAATTTCCATTTCACTAAAAATTAAGGTGAAATTTACATATACTTCATAAATGTAAATCATACCTATTTAGGATATATATACAGGTAAATGAAAACACCTTATAGTTTCAAAAAAATAAATTAAAATGGAGGAAGTAAATAAAAAGTCATAACTTGATACTAATTAGAAGTGCAATTATATTAAAATGATGAAGGATTTACTTACAAATACATCAGTAAATTTAAAATTAATATTTATAAGTAAAAAATGAAAAATTGCAACAGCTTTATTTACCATACCTGCCAACTTTCAGAAAAGTACTTCAGTAAAACTTTATGAATGACAAAATTACATACCTATCAGATATATATCTTTGTAATTTAATTAACTACCGTATTTTCCTGTATTTAATCTGCAGTGGCATATTACCCACACGACCTTCCTTTCGAGTAAAAAACAAAAATGTTGCATAATCCACGGCAATTTTTTTCTCCGTATAGTCTTAAATATGTACTACTGATAATATGGGTGTCACATAAAATTAAAAAAAAATGCACAGTATGATAAATTATATATAAAAAAAAGGCCTTTATTATGAAAAAGATCTATCTGAATCCACCTCATCGCAAAGTGTGATGAACTCAAGATGAAAGCACAAGATCAATCTAGAGCTATAATTTCGAGAAGATTCTTGTAAATCTTATAGATATTTTGCTTCTAATAACTTTTAACACGATGTTAGACATATTTAAAAATATATACATTTGCTTCACTAATAATTAAAAGAAAAAATGGATTATTTATACAAACTGCGTATTTAATACATTTTTCTTTCGTGCTGCGCATGCTTTGTTTTTCATTTCTCATTAACACGTTTGTTACATTTTTTTTATTTGCTTTCGCTATAGCTTTCAATTAATAATCTGCTGAGTAACTTAAATGTTTTCGCCTCCATATACGAATTTGAATATTTTCAAAATGAAGCAGCTCATGTCAAGACAAAGTGCAAAACGATGTTATCGAACTGAAACTAAAATATCTTTTTATGTTTTTTTATCAGATTATTCGCAGTTGCATATAATATGCACAAGGAAATTCAAAACTTTTTAGAACATAATCCGCGAATTATATACAAGAAAATATGATAAATTAATTACTTGATTATTAATTTTATATTAATTAATTAAAATACAGATGATAAGAATTTAATTCAACTAAAGATTTAATTATTAAAATCCATAGATTCTAAAAGGCATTCATAACACAATACCATTCGTGCTTTCTGAATACTAAAATTTATTGTATCCCACAAAAAAGAAAGTATTTTGCATCCCACAAAGAAACTAAATTGCACTCTGTTAATATATATATTTATTTCAATTATTTTTTTATAAAAATAAGTTATCTGGACAGAATTCTACTACACACAATCACTTTTAAATCATTTAAAGTTAATAATTAGAAACACATCAACAATTAATAAAATAAAAAAATCTGGGTAAAAGAATTAAGAAAATTCTATGAAAAATTTCTTGATTAAATACATTTTTTTAACATTTCGTACACTGGAAGAGTTCAACACCATAACACTGTCTTTTTTAGCCTTGTTTAACAAACTCTTACTGAACTCTTGCTCATAACAAAATCTATCACTTAAGGAATGATTTCACAATAAGCAAATTTTATAAATTATTATTAGATAGCGAGTTTCTAAATTCATTTATTCTTTTTCACTAAATTGAAACTTCTTTCACACTCTGCATTGTTATAGGGTATTACTAATTAAGATTACATGAATTTAGATATCACATTTGTCACTTTTAACTAAACTCTTAATTTCAATAATTTGAAACCCCCAGAGAATTAAGCAAATCTCTTCATTTTGATTTTTCAACTTCAATAAGACTTCAGTTTGCAATGAAAAAAACTTTTTTTCTGGCTCATACATGGCTACATCCTCAGATTCACCCTCTTTAACTGCAGCAAAAACGGAAACATTTGATTATTAATTTTATATTAATACAAACACCTCATAAAATACCTCACACTTGAAAATTTGGTTTCATCCAGTTTATCCGCATCTGGCAAATGATGCAAAAAACCTTGTTTCATTGGAAAATTTGATTAAAAAAAAGGGGGGGAAGAAATTTGTTTAAAATATAATTATAAGAATTTGTGTAAGATTTCCAAACATCAGATTTTGATTTAAAAAAATTTTTTTTTTCTTCATCAGATAATATTGCCACAATGATTCATCAGATAATATTGCCACTGTTTCCAATGATTAAATCACAAGATTCTTTTTGATTATTAGAAAAATGATAATCCACTTTAAGTAAAAGTATATTTCGAATCATGGATCGAATAACGAAAATGATAATCCACTTCAAGTAAAAGTATATTTCGAATGATGGATTAACAAACTTAATTAGTAGTTCTTTCAACAAACTATACATAATATCTTTAAGTTTATGAATCTGTGGATGACTGGACTAATAAATCATTATACTTTTCAAATATCTTTACAGTGTAACGTAAAAACAGAGTATAAGCTTTATTTATGAAGATAAGAAAATGAAAATTTTTTTCTTCTCTAGACATATTTTGAGATTTCAATTTATTATCGTTATCAAACGATTTCTTTGTACAATTCTCTGTCTACATTTCACATCTTTTTCATTCTAAACTTGGTTTGACACATCGGAATTTTTGCTTCTATTTTAGATTCAGAATTAGTACATTTTTCCATTTTAATTATATCATGAAAATATTTTAAAAGAGCATCCCAGTGATCTACAAGTCTGAAGACTTTTTTGTAGTGAAAGCCAATGTGTGCAAATATGTTTAAGGATTTTCTGAGTATCTTTGAAAAAATTTCAAAAATTGTGTGACAAACTTTAATTTAAGTAATAATATATATCAATTATGACTTCATCAATTTTAATTGGTAAGCTTGCAGTACCTTTCTCAAAAACAAGATTTATCATATGACAAGAACATCCAATAGCTATAAAATTTCCTTGATTTGTTCTTTAATAGGTTATCACACTATTTTCTTCCCTTACATTACTGCTGCATTATCAGCACCAAATGCTATACAATATTTAAAAGAGATATTTAATCGTTCAAATTTGTTTAAATTTAAAGTGTTTATATTTTCCTTGTTGCATCCAACTGCTTTTAGATTGAAAAAGTTTACAACAATTGGATACAATTTCAAATCGCTTTCATTACTGCTATCAAATGCAGCACAAAATGCTGGATTTTGTAGGAGTTTCTTGACGTTTTTCAATTTGTCCAATGCTAATTCCTTTATAATGGCAGTTTTGTTTCAAGTACATACATAATGCTTTGCAGTTTCACTTTTAGGGAATATTTTCCTAAAAAAGGAGACCAGCATGACCAGTAAAGTTGAGTGGTATGTTATGTTCAATCAAGAATGAAGTAAAATATAATTCTGACCAAGTGACTTCTTGAGTATCATTTTTAAAATAAGCATCCATTTTAAAAGTGCTTGCTGTACATGTTTCAAACCTTTGAGAAATATCAAAACAAACGCAGTGAGATATATTAAAATCACAATAGCAAACTACACAGAGAGTAAACTTAACTCCTTTAGATGATGCTTAATGCATAGAAATTCGACACTAAAATTATTTTTTAAAGATTGTAAATAGAATTTATTAGGTTTACTAACATACATTTTCACAAATTATCAACAACCACATGAATCACAAAACAGCCCAAATTTTTGTTTTCACCCAGGAGACGCTCACAGTTAACTTCGCCCATCTACAACAGTCCACTAATCACAGTAGTTAAAATGAATGGTGCCAAGTTTTAATCAGTAACTAAAGGAGAACAAGATTATACTTCTACTATTTCTTGTCTCTATCTATAGTCTCTCAAACTGGATCCTTCCTCTCCCTGATAGGAAAAAGATTGGAATGTGTATTCTCAGGCAGATCAGAGCTTCTGCAACCAAAGAGTCTGGAAAGTTATTTCACTCCTCCCACAGATGGGTGGAAAGAGGATGCTAAGTTTTGTTCCTAACTATAGTTAACTTGAAAAGGTCGCCACATTGTGATAAAAGTTTTAAAAAAATGTTCTCTTTTTAACTTTGCCGAAAAGCATAAAACCTGGCGATTTAGAGTAAAATTTACACATGATTTGTAAAAATTGGCAGGTCTGATTTATTGCTTGATTTTGATTAGTTTTCATTTAATGTTTTACAAATAGTGGAAATATTAATAAACAAAAAAAAGCTGCCTAATTATGATACAACCAATTATTATAAAATTTAAAAATAGGAATAAATATAAAATGCTAAACTTTTAATTTCATTTCCTTCATATCTAATACAAATAAAATATAAGCAATAATCTTTAGGAAGAATGTAAAATACAACTATTTGATAATGAAAAAATAATTATATTTTATTAAACAAATTATCTAAGAGAAAATCTAATTACCATCATATGATAAACAAATTAAATAGCCCAATCACTAAAGGTAACAATTTAAATATCATTTCACCTTAAAATATTTATTAAAATTTCAAATGGTGCAAAGCATATATAACACAATTTTGTATAATTTTGATAAGTTTCTTAAATAATTTATCAAAAAAAAAAAATTGTTTTTTTATTTTTTCAATAAATTCAATCTATTAATATATATTTGCTTACAAAAAATCACAAGTCAAAATACCAATTATAAACAACTTTAATACTCCAATATTGTTTCAAAATGTTGAATAAGACTGTTGTACATAAAATTTAAGAAAATAAATTTGTGAATTCAGCTTAAAATTTCAATATTACAATTTGAATTTAAATACTGATATGTATTTATGCATTCAATCTAAACAGAAAATAGAATTTCAAAATAAGAAATAAAATCCAGCTTTAGAAATATTAAAAGAAATAACAATTAAAATAAGATAAAAAAATCATACAATAGATACTATTATGAACAAATAAACTGAATAGCTAATTTATTATAGAATGATTTCACATAGTTGATACAACATGTTTGTTAAAATTTGCAATGAGAAAATGTTATGAAAAAAATATCAATTAAGATTTTTTTAAATTTATTTACTATCTATCTAAAACTTTAAATTCAATAAAACATCAATCTCAATAATATTTTATAAAATATTTATTATTTTGGTAAACAATATTATTATTAGTATTACCTAGTGAGTTCATCCACTTTTGCTATAAGATCATCTTTAACAATATTCAGAGCATTTCTAAAAAAGAAAAATAAATAATATTTTATGGAAATGACAAAAGATATAACTTTTTAAAACATTCAAAGCAATACTTGCTCTGAATGATTTTTCTCAGAATTTTTTATAAATACTTAAAAAAAATATTAAAATAAACAAATAAAATTTTTAAGACCATATTTTGAATTAGGTCACGTTGTTACATAAGCATTTACCATATTTTCCAGTATATTATCAGCACAGCAGAGTATTATTCGCAAGACCTCTTTGAAGAGTAAAAGAAAAAAGTAACATAATCCACGTCAAATTTTTCGGCAATTATTTGAAAATATATATATTTAATAATGTGAAATCACATAAAATTCAAAAATACACAATATGTTAAATATAAAATAAATACAGAAAAAAGCATAAATTATGAAAAACATTTGTTTGGATCATTTCATCACAAAGTGCAATAAATTGAGATGAAAGCACCAGTTAAATCATCAAATATGATAATTCTGAGAAGATTCTAGTAAAACTTATCAATTTTCAACTTTTAATATAAAGTTAAACATATTTTTAAAATGAAATACATTTGTTTTGGTAATAATGAAATGGGTTCTTGCAAACTGCACATTGGAAACTTTTTTAAATATGCATGCTTTGTTTTTGACCTTACAATAACATGTTTGTCCCCATTTTTTTTATTTGCCTTCTCTTCCCAGCTTTTAGTTCAAAGTATAACTTATACACATTTGTTTCAACATAATGATATACAAACTTGAATTCTTTCAGAAGGAAACAGCTTATGTCAAAACAAAATTTGAAATGAAGATAGCCAATATCAATAGCAACTGTAGTATCTCGAAGGAACCAAATTTGTTCTTGACTGCAAATGGACACAACTGATTATAGCAGAAATAAGACACCCGAATCCTGACATCATCTCTTATTTATTTAATAAAACATAAACGGCATTTCTTTCAAAACTTTATTGTAGACTTTTCAGATGTAGAAATGCTTTTTATCAGATTATCCATGATGGCATATAATATACAGAACAAAATTTGAAACTTTTGTAATGCATAGTCTGCAGATTATAATCAGGAAAATTTGTTATAAAAAATCCTGTTAAAGTAAAAATGAAAAACTGAATAAAACCAAAAAGAACCAAGGAATCCATGGTATAATATGGCTTAACAGATTTCTTACTAGTCTTTTTTTAATGAGAAATATATACAAATATACATACACAAGATTTTAAAAATCATAATTCAAAAGTTACATAAAATTTTGATAAGCATTTATTTGTTCGCTAAATGTAAATATTTAAAATAAATATTTATATTTAGCAAATAAATGTTTAATTGTGTTTATTTATGTTTATTAATTAACAAATGTTTATCTTTTAATTGTGCGTAAAAATAATTTTACAATGACTTTGACAGAGTATATTTAATTAATTAAGTTAGCATGGTTTAGTTATAAAGAAATTGTCTGATTCAATCATGAAAAATAAAATAATTTGCTAATCCAATGAAAGAACCATAAACTACACAAATGAAATCTAGTCTGATAAAAAAAAAACTTTAATAAGAATAATTAAAAATACCAAGAATAATTAAAAACAAAAAAAATTGTCATTCGCCTAATTAAAATATTAAATTTAAAAATATCAACTGAAAATTTTCTCAAAATTAAAAAAAAAAAGAATCTTTAATTAAAAGTTACAGATATGTATGTTTATATTACTTACACAAAATAGGCTATTTAAAAATGTAAAATTAATGAATCATGGAAAATTGATAAATGAATAAAGTTAAATAGTAAAATTAGGGAAGTTTAATCAAAATTGAATAGTTATAGTAATATAATGTGTTTTTTTCCCAAGCAATTATGAATAATTATTTCTAAATAAATTAATCATTTGATGTATCTGAAAAAGTTTAAAACCAAAAGTTTAAAAAAAAAAAAAAAAAAAAAAAAAAAACTTGAACAAAAAAAATTATGTAAAAAGTATAAAAAATCAATGGTATCAAGCTTATGGACCTAATCAGAAATTACAGACAAATCATAGGAATTAAATATAACAAAAGAGAAAAAAAAAACCTTAGCAAACAAAAATATTTTTGTATTTAGACACAGAATACAAAAAGTAAAGAAAAGCGCAATTTCATTCCACAAAAATGAAGTAAAGGATGCATTGTTCAAATTTCAAAGAAGGAGAATTCAACTACACATATTGCTTTCAAATAAATTTGTGATTAGAATGCAAAAATATAGAAAATGCATAATGAAATGATAATTATTAATAAATTAAAAATATTAAGCCAAATAAATTTAAATAAAATATTAGAAACATTCAGTTCAATATAGCAGAAAAAATATTTATATCCATCATAAAAGTAAAAAAAAAAAAAAAAAAAAAAAAAAATCTGAAAATTATTTACATTTATGAATTCAACTATCTTACAAGGCAATTTAATGTTAAACACAAATATAGACTTGTGTAGTTAAAAAGAGAAAAAAAAAAATTTTAAGGATTTAAAAATAGAATTTTTTTTATTTTAAATACTTGGGGCTCTGTATTTTCTATGGATATATGATAAAGTAATCAGTACAACTTAGAAAAATACAACACCTTTTTAAAAAGAGTAATTTTTAGTTCATAAAAAATTTAATGGGACTTAATAGATTTACGTAAGATCAATATGTATTTCCTTATAACAGATTATACTGAACACTTAATCTATGTCATTCAGTCTTCAATCTAATTCTGCATAACATGAACTATGAAAGCAGCAAATTGTGGATATCAATGATTGCAAGAAATGATTTCAATATTTTCTTTAATTACTTAAGGCCAAATAATCATTCAGGATAAATCCATTAATTGACGATCATATTAAACATAATGAGAATCAATCCTCATAATATTTGATATGTAACTATGAAAAAAGTTGTGATGCTTTTCATTTCTATACTAAATTTTAACAATTCTCACACATACAGAGAAGAGAATAGTAACATCAAGGAAAAAATTACTCACATTTTTCTCTTAGAAAGATCAAAACTAAATTTAAAACAAGTCAGTTTTATGGCATTCAGTTCACAAATATTGAATTTGGGTTGATTAAAATATAAACCTTTTAATTAAATATATTATATTAAAATAAAATTTTTAATTACGATTAAAATAAATCTACAATAAGGAAATGACACTCTGAAACCTTTTTTAGCATCTATTCAATTTCACATCTTGTACTTTCAATCTTCTTTATAAAACTAAAAATATCAATTTTTCCAGATTACCACTTTAATATTCTTTAGTTTTTTATTGCTTCATGAATTAAGTACAAGAATTGAGTCCAATGAATAGTGATGATTACCTTGACAAGGTATATTTTTAGTAAACTACTCAATCAATTTTTTTCATATAAACTAACAACTAATAAATTTAAATATTTTAAATTATTATATTATCATCAAAATATTTCTAATAAAATATTTTCTTTTAATAAACTTTATAAGTACCTATTATACATATAAATACAAAAAAATTAGAACAATCATTAATGAGAATACTGTATATAATTAAAATTTAAATAATTTTTATCTTCTTTAAATAAAATTTAAAGAATTTTATTTTTTATGAAGTGAAAATTGTTTTTTTCCAACAATATTTATAGAAAGTAAAACATTAATTAATGACATAGTTATTTTAAATTAGATAGTAAAAATTCAGCTAGTATAATGATCAAATATTATGCTTATATAATATAATTAAAATAAATTTAAATCATACTTAGTAGCTAATAGTTCATTGTTTTCTAAAATCAAGTTTTCAACTTCTTTGCCCATTCCTATAGAAAAAAAATTGTTATATTTGTTTACATATTTATTAAAAAGATAACATAATTTATGTATACATTATATAATTTAAATTTTAATAGCTAATGTTATTTAGAGGGATATTTTTTTCAATTACTTTTAAGAACTCAACTTTCTTTCAATGATAACAAATCAGAAATATTAATACTAACTCCAACTTCAGAAGAATGATTTATTAGAAGCAGCAATTAGGAAACAATAAAACTTAATTTGAAAACTATTTTAAGGGAAATTTCACTTGTTATATTTTTATAAATGTAATATTTGTAAAATTATAAGCTATTTTTCCCCTGAAAATTTTCTTATTGTTACTACTGACATTTAACATGAAAATCATTCTAAATTAAGTTTATAAAATTTTTTTCTGCAATTCAAAGTTTTTCTCTATGTGAAATTTCATTACTGCTTTTAAAAATATTATTTTTTACAGTTTTAAAGGAGACAAAAGAATAAATTATTTATGATTATATGAAAAATATTATATAATTTAAAAGACCATTCTTATGTTTTCAAAAGAGGGAAGTTCTCATTTGCCAATCCAATAATTTGTTCCAAATAATGCTAATTTCGGATAATTCTTTTTTATTTCTATAATAAATTATATGAGAATGATTTAAAATATGCAACTTATTTTTTATAACTTAACATGAACAACATATACAGTAAAACTTGTCAATGATAATCCTTAAAAAATATTGCCATCAACATTCTAAACCTGGGATGAACATATTTTTTCAGTCGTGGGGCAAAAGTAGAAAAATAAAAGTTTGGGGGGCTAATATATATTATTTAAAAATTTTAAAAAGAACAACAGTAAGTATTACAATTTAATTATGTTCTTATGTTAATGAGATGAATGAAATCAAAATTTCGTTTTTTAAAAGTTCTTTACTATATTATATTTACACAGACAAACAATAAAATATCAATATTTTCAAAAAGTATTTTAATGTACAAAACAAAATAGAAAATCGTATCTTAAAAAGTACTTTAATCATTCAGCCTTAATTTGAAGTTTAATTCATTCTGATGCATATGAACATATTTAAAGGTAAAAATAGAAAAATTAAAGAAATTTAATAATAAAATAAGAGTTTTACATATAATTACAGAATATGAATACTAAGAAGTAGAATAAATTCATGCAATTTACAAACCTGATAAACCTAAAAAATTGAAATTAAAAATTAATTTTTTTCATTTCAAAATTATAAAGTTATACAAATTAACAAGTCCTTTTGATAAAACAAGACAAACAAATGCAATTTAATTTTTACTATAAATAATTAAATGTTCAATGTGCGAAGTGAAATGTGTGAAACACATACTTTCAATTTGAGTTCACAAAGCAATTAAAATTTATTCTATTGATATCTATATTGGTAAATTAACATTAATCATTTTATGAATTATTTTAAATTCTTCATTAAAGGAAATAATTTACTTAGTTTATTGCTAAATGGTCCTTTTTCACAAAATAAGGCTAATTAGACTAACATCCCACTGAAAGTGGATTCCAATATGAATCACTGAGCCTTAAAAAGAATACGAATCTCCAAGCTTTTTCAACCAAAAGCATTCAATGAAATTAGAAAATAAAAACATTAGTTCTTAAAAATTGTGATAAAAATGAAAACAATTGAAAAATAAAGGTTTTTATACAAGGTAGGCCAATGATTAATTTTGAGTTTAAATAACCAATTTTCAGACTAATTATTATTATTATGGGGAATTCACAGAAAAGAATATTTAAATTTTTTATAATAAAAATAAGCAGAAAAAATGGGAAATTTAGTTCAAAATAAAAAAATGTTAACTTTAATAAAAATTTAAGAGAATTTTTATAAACACGTAGAGTTAAATATATTTTTTATATAGTTTAAAAGTTAGTAGAGATTATTTACATTAAGACAAAATATGTTCCTTACTCTCTTTGAAAAATGTTAGTAAAGAAAAAAAAATTAAGATACAAGTAATATTGTAAAGATAATTTATGTGGTAAGCAATTAATGTATAAATAATTAAGTATTTGGGAATTAGGTTGAATTAATTTGTTTTCTTCAATCGAAAATGAGATCATATAAAAACATTAACATAAAACTGAACTTACAGGTAAAAATACCTAAAAATATATTTTAAAATTTAATAACAAGCACTAATAAAATGTTAAATAAAAACTATTGTAATTCTTACCAAAGAAACTGTCAGGTGCAGCTGGTAATGCAGTCATTAAAAGGAATGGGAAAAAAATTAATCAAGTTAGTATATTATGAATTCTCAAGTTAATCAATTCAGAAAAAGAGTTAGAATTATCAAACACAGTTCAAAAAAACTTAAATATAAAAATATAATGCTTCAATGATGAAAATGTATGTTAGTATGTGAGTTATATAATTAGTATATTAAATTGGTTAGAGAAATCTTATGTATCAAAAAAAGTTATGAAAACATTTTTATAAAGTAAAATAACTTAAAAAATTCTAATTTGTACATTGTTTATTTATAAACATGTTGAATACTTTTAAATTTTAATAATAAACATTGAATTGTACATTTAAAAAACTAGACAGAGCTGAAAATTTTAATAGGGTACAAAAACAAAAAATTTCACATTAATTCTAAAATTAGATTTCCTTTTGAAGATGAAAATAGGGTATATGAATTTTACGTGAAAGCAATAAGAAAGAAATCAAAGTTATGTAAACTAAATGCAAATAATATGCTAACAAATTCATAATTATAAACTTAGATGATTAAAAATAATTATTCAATACACTCAATTCCAAAATATTTTTATTTTACTCAAAATGCTAAAAATGATATGAAACAAACATTCATAAATTATGTAACTTCAATATTAAAATTAAATTGTCTCTTTACTGAACTTCTTGAATATATTTCATAAATTTAGAAATAGGTGGAAATAGATTATATAAAAATAAATATTTATCAGGAAAATAATGTAGATTTTTTAACTAAATGAATTAATGCAAAAGAAAAAATACCAGCTATATCATTTCCATCTTCTCCATCCTGAATGCTTTCACATTCTTGGAAACTCAGTTCTTGATACAAAGTATTGGGTCTCCTCTTTTCACTAAGAAAAAAAATACATTCATGTAGATTAAATCAAATTATGAAATGTAAAAAACATAGCCATTTTATGAAAAATTGTCAGCATTGTATTTAATGTTAGAAATCAACTAAAATCTCATACTTAAAAAATTATAACTGATGCTTGATTCAAGAAAAATTAACATTTTACTGACAATTTTCCTGAAAATAAAGTAAAATTATGTATTTTTAAAGTGAAATTATGAACTCATATTGAAAGATATATCCATATTTTTTAAAAAATTATATTTGAATGTAAGACTTAAGAAGGAATTATTTCTTAGAAATGATTACTTATATAACTAAATGTAAAAGTATGAGAATTCTTATCATTACTGTAATTATATGTTAATATGTTTTTTGAAAATGAAATAAAATATTTATATTCCATTTAATTAATATATATTTATTTTTAAAAAAATATATAATTTGTTTCATTATACAAAAGATTCATTAATAATATTATAAAGAAATCAATTTGGTTATTCATGATCAATATTATTCTATATGGTTATTCATGTTATTTTGTTGAATTATTTTGAAATTTCTAGTTATTTAATATAAAAAAGCACATGCATATACAGGTATTGCTTTCTTTTTCCCTTATTTGCTGAATAACATAGTTGACTAGAATGAGAGTATCAATTGAAGTTATAACACAAAGTACATGTTTTTTTATAAAGATACTACATAAAATAAAATTCATGCAATCAAATTCTTTTTGGTAAAACATTCAGCATTAATTATTATTTGCTAGAGAAAAAGTTAGAAAATGAACCACTCAACTGAAAAAAATGTATTAAATATAATTATGTTTAAATGCTGCCTTTTAGAAAGAGTTCTTCCACATATTTAAAGAAGAAATAAAAAAAAATTTTTCCTCTTTAAATATGTGGAAGAACTCATGAATCAATAAATTTTTTAGCAGTAATTTGAATTAAATGAAAATCTATCATGAAAAGTTCTCAAAATAAACTGATAGAAATAATCAAGTTTTTCAAGATGGGGAAAAAGAATTCATGATTGATAAAAACTAAAAATCAGCAAAACAACTGTTACATGAATATTTTAAATGTAAGATGGGTGCTAACATTTTTTTAAAATTTAGATACTCATCTTAAAGCTATTTTGTGTCTTACATGTAGGAATAAACAAAAGTAACTTACATATAAGAATAAACAAAATGTCACCTGTTAGATTATTTTAAATTTACACAGTAAAGTTTAAGCAACCATTATGTACACTTCTATGGCCAAAAGCAAAACTATGCAGAAATTGCAATGGGTATAAAAAGAACACAAATATTTTAAGAAATCCATTTTAAAAACACATTATGGATAACAAAATTTGACTTGTCTTTTAAAGTAAAAAAGAGGATATAACATATTTTTAAAATACACTATGTTACAAACTTTTGAAGCATACAATGAAAAAGTCAACTGAAAAAAAAGTACACAAAGGGAACTCTTGGCTGATACACATTCACATGCCACTTTAACTGTTTTCCCCTTAAATTATTCCAATCCTACACATTTCCCCCAAAATCTAGTCAAATTTTAAATTACTTACTTTCTATCATCATGATTTACTACAAGATACATAATCAGTTACTTTGGTTGTTTCTTATTTTAGACTTGTTTCAAGTGTTTATAACTGTAAATTCCAAAAATTACAATCTAACTTACATGATTTTCAGTTAAGAAAAATGAAACACTCAGTAATTAAATGTAATTTATCTTTAAAACAGATAATTATTCCAGCAAAATAAAAAAATAGTATAATTATGCACTAAAAAATAAACATAATAAATCTAAACTACCATAAACATATAAAGCAATTACTTTTGTACAGTAGCACCAGGTGTCATATCGATTGATGATAAATCATTCATATCGTCAACATCAGGAGCTGAAGAAATGGACAAATCTGTTAAATCAGATCCAAAGCCATCAGTCCAACCACTTTCTAGAAAAGCAATTATAATTAATAAATTTTTTTTAAAAAATGACTTTTAATGTACAACCTATATTTTAATACAAATGAAAATTCCTCAAAATTAAATGAAAAATTAATACCAGTTATCAAACTGTGTTGAAATATATTAAATAAATTAAGTTAATGAAATATAATTAACAATTTAAGATTAATTTTTAAAAATAAAAATTTACTGAAAACAATATTTTCTAAATTACATTAAAAAAAAAATACTAAATACAATATTTAGTGATGGGATTGATGGATAACAATGTTTTGAACACCCTAGTTTACAAACTGTCTAATTTCAAGAAAAAAATTATTAATTCTAGAGGAGATAAGACAAAACTTTCACTGAAAACTTGATTTGGATTAGCACTATATACCCACAGTACATACTCTCAAAATACTT
>JAPDSC010020340.1:41117-62626 GCA_026290005.1 Latrodectus geometricus | reverse complement strand
ATACCCTAAATTATCAAGGATTAAATGAGAACTGAGTGCTAGTTTCCTTGTTAATTCAAATAAAGTAATAAAAAATATTTTTAAAACTGAGAAGCATTTGTTTTATTTTTAATTTTTAGTATTGCTTAACAATATAATAAACATAACTTAGATGTCTTCAAAAATTAAAAAGTTCAATATATTGGCTACTTAATAAATTTAATGCACTTAAAAATAGCCTCATATATTTAAAATAACATTTTCAAAGATATATTTTAAAAGAATGTTAGGAAATCACTAAATATTTTAATATCATGTTCATTAATTACCTGGCTTTAGAAGAAATCATTTCAGCTTTTTCATTACCAAACAAAATCTTTGTTCTTTCTACATAATCTACATGAGTTCTGAACACCTTATAAAGAGAAGCAAATATTACAATTTTAATGTATTTGTATAAATAGTTTATTTTTTCATTAAAATTATTAACATATTTAGGTAATAATTATAATTAAAAAATATATTATAAGTTTGTTTTGAAAGAATACAAAGTTTGCATTATAGAATATAGTAATTTAAAATATTTTGCACAAATAAATTATTTTTCAAACTGCAATAATAAATCAAAATAAAAAAGAATAAAAGTTTACTATAAAATTTCACATAAAATACCTGACTTCATAAACGTTTTTCACAAAATTTTTTGCTGAGGAAATTTTAAGTTGCTTTGCAAATATTATAAAATATATGTTCCAGCAGATGAAGTAATGCATGATACTATATGAAAGGTATAACTAATACAATCACGTGGTCTCAAGACATGAACATGATTGACATTAAAATTTAGATTGGATTTATTGCTATATATATATCAGATTTCCCTGAACTATTACACAACTTTTGATGATGATTATGCAGGTTTTTGGCAATGCAATTAATATTACTTGAAAATTCTTCATCATCAATACTTTTAAATAATTGCATTAAGATAACAAAAAAAATGAAACTATGTAGGTTGATAATAAATACTGATAAAACTAAATTCAATTTTTGTACAAATTTTTATTTAGTTTTTATCAAAGATGTTATCCATAGAAATCTCCATTTAGACATTTATAATTTATTAATTTCATATTAAATCAATCATAAAAATATAAGAGAAAGCATTTTATCTTACTTCAGTATATCTTTCATGAAGTTTAGCATACTCTTTTTTCATTTCAACTTCCTTCTCTTCCAGTCTTGATGCTAAACATTTTTAGAATTACAAGAAAGTAGAAAAATAAATAAAATTTTAAGGTCAAAACTAATGTGTGCATAATATAAAAGAAAATTTAATGAGAAAAGCAAATTTAATGAAATTAATTGTGGTACATTTATAATTTAAAATATTTTTCAGGGATAAATAATTTTGCATTAGATAATAATTTTAAAAATGCAAATCATAAAGAATCATTTTTATTCATTGGGAATTCTAATGTTAATATAATGGAAATTACATACACATTGAAATTTAATATTAAATAAATATTAAAGCAATCATTAAATAGTGCATAGAAACATTAGTTAATTTATAGATGACAAAAATAAATGTAAATAGTTCAGTTGTATTATTCTAGATTATTCTTAAAAGTACATTAAAAAATGTACAACAATGCTTTAGTGTATAATGTTTTTAGAATGAAAGAAGATATTGAAGAAATACTCTAAGAAAAATAATATATGACAAGACAGAAATTTAAGCAGTTTTTATCATATTTTGTAATAATTCAAAAAATCCACAAAATAAATAAATTTTTTTCATACACAAGTTTTGTTTGATTTTTAGAATTAATATTTATATACAATAAAATAAATTCCACCATACATTCAATAACAAATGTTCTGTTTCCAATCACAATTAAAAAGATATGGTTTCTTTGTCACCCTATTATCAAATTTTGCACAAAAGGTTTAATTCAATTGAGACCTATAATTTTATATAGATTAGGAATTACAATAAAACATCAATGTCCAAAATGAAAATCAAATCCATGAACAACTAAACTGAAAGCAACAGAGCCAAGCATTCATCTAACAGCTCAATCAGAAAAATCAGTCAATAATATAAATTGTATTATTTCAATATAAGTTAAAAATCATTAAAATTATAGCTGGAATTTACTTAGCAAATAAATTATATATAGTAACATTTCTAGTTAGATTGAAATGGAAAATTAAAGAATAAGCATACAAACTAGAAAATTTTTTTTTTATTAGAATGACGAAATTACGTACAACAATGAACAGAATTGAACACAATACTAATAAGATAAAATTGAAAAAGAAAAAATACAGATGCAAAATATGGATGCATATGGTGTTCACACAAAAATAAAAGCAAATAAAAGTATATTTATAGAAAGATAATTAAACAGAACTAATTATCTTGATATTTTCAACTAACAGCTAGTATTTCAGTACTTATTTCCCATGAGTTGTCACCAAAAATGTCAATATTGTGAAAGGTTACCATGGCCATATGGAGGACAAAAGAATAAATATGGTTTAAGTTTTATTAATGAAGTGTCAAAATATATATATATATAAGGAGAAACAGCAAATTTAGAATTAATAAAAATAAAAATATATCTTAAGTACAATAAACAAAGGTATGTTTATTGTTGTATTAAATGTATACAAAATAAGTAACAATTTGTATGTGCTTGTTAAACTTTATTTTATTTTGAATGGTGCATAAATATTTCAAATTAATTGCATTTATAGATCATGATATTTTATTTTGGCCAATAAAAAATATATTTTAGGTGAAAATGCGCTTTAGGTCCCCTACTCTGCCGACTTGGCGAAAGTCTGCTGTGGATCCCGTACTTGGCGGGTTTTTAAAAACACTGTTGCCATGGAAATAATGGAATATGATTTTTAACGGTTTTAAACTAATTAACAACCAATGAAAATGATCGATTTTTCAAACTGAAACTAATGAAAATGCTAAAAGAAAAAACCAATTAATGAGCACGCACGAAAAAGCACAAATTATTTCCTCTGGAGGTTGCCATAAAGAGTTCATTAGGTATAAAAACGTCTGGTTTACCACGCTTGGTGCATTTATCGCCAAGTTGGCAGAGTAGGGGACCTAAAGCGCAGATTAACGATATTTTATTATAAATAATTATTAATATATATATAATTCAATGGCCTAAATAAATCAACATAAAAGGTAAAACAAGAGCACCAGAAGAAATTATTTTCATTTAGATGTTTTGTAGGAGGATTGAGCAGACTTTTTTAAAAAAACGAGCTACTTTTAAATTTTCATTTGTTTCTTAATCACATTCAATGATGATCAAGAGTTACATAAGTGTATTTCTAGGTATGCGGATAGTAAAAATTAGCTATCTGTGAACACCACTTATCTTGATTTAAAAGCTGTTTGTATCCCTACTTTATACTAACTTATGGCATACAAGATTTAATTTGACTAAAAAATTATTAAAAATGAATCCTATTAATTATCAAACCAATAATATCAAATCTACAAAGGACTGCATAATTGGGGGAAACACAAATCATTCAGCAGTTAGTTCAGCTTTAAGCAAGAATGAAGCAACACTTTAAACATTCATATTCTATAGTACTGTTTCTAGTTGTGTAGGTGAAAGACAATATCCAACCATATTTTTTATGTTGTCATATGACCATGAGCAAAAGATTAAAATAGTTAAACCTTCCTTTTCAAAATATTAATGAAAAATTTCCTATCAATCCCAAAATTTGTTCATCTGAGCAATTACTTCAAATGAATAAACTTAATTTTCTTCCTTTTAAGGATTCAATTTCTGTGAAGGATATTCTCATTAGCTTCAATTCATTAAAGATAAAGTCTATAAGATGTTTATATTAATTTAAAGGCAATTAACATTCATTTATTTTTATTACATTATTTCATTGCATTATGTTTAAATTTTCCTATGAAAACCATATGTAATTATGAAAAAAATTCTCAGATATCATAATTCCAAAATTTTTATAACTACAAAATATGCTTGTCACAAATGCATACTAACTATTTATGATGTGCTTTATTAAATTAAATTGAAAAATTACCATGATCAGCAGAATTTTTAGCTTTAATTTCTAAAATTCGGACAAGTGATTCTAAACTTTCAACTTTACTCTGCAAATCTCTCCTATCTTCATCCACAGAATATTCCAATTCTAAGAGTTTCTGAATAAAGTAAAAGAAAGGTTATAATTAATCATCAAAAGCATGCACATCAGAAAAATTAAAAAGTGGACTCAATACCTGTTCAGCAGACTTTCTCAGCTGCTTTTCTCGTTCAAACTGAGTAACTAATTGTTCATTGTCTTCACGCAAGAGTTCTAATTCCACTTCATGTTCTTGATTTTCAACAAATGACAAATCCAAATGTTCTAACACACTAATAACTAAAGGCATTAATTGTTTAACAACATCTTCATCATATTTAGCTATCATTCTAGCAAATTCTTCATATATATTATTAGCCAGAGTCTGAACTTTGTCTGACATAACATGACATTCTTCTCCAGGCGAAACACCATAAACAGTTTCGTTCATTAATGCATTCTCGACTTCCATTTCGTCACATTCAAAAATGTCTTTTCATAAGAAAGTAATTCTCACTTTAAATAATTTAGATGATGACAAGTAAATATTTATGCGATAATAGCCTTTCATTTTTAAATGAGTTGCGAAGTAAAATTAACAATCTAAAACATTTTTTCTTTGAAAAATTTATGATTGACATAAGAACTAAAAATAACAGATTGGAGCTCCAAATCAGAAATAAACATTTCGAACTCTTATAACATTTAACCCTCGTAACAGGTGATAACAAAATACAATGGCATAATTTTGATATAATTTATAGAAATGTATCTTTCGATTTACAGATCTTATTTATAAACAGAATTGGAGTAAACACACACATTGAACGACATCACCCTCACCTGACTTACAAGGCATGGCACAAGTTAAGGATTGACGTCATTTGTCATTTATAATTTTGTCAACGTTTGAAATTTTAATTGATTATTTTAAATTCTATTGAATATAACTACAGATACACTTCTAACAAATAAGGATTCTGTAAAATATTTTATTCAATGATAAAAATATTAAAAATATGATGAAAAAAATTATTATTTTTGAGGAAAATTAGTAGAAAATCTAGTTCAAAATTAACCTGGCCATTTATTTTGACCTGGATACTGAAATTTTGTCTGAAAGTGTACATAATAAGGCAAAATCTAATTTAATAGTGAGTATTTTAGTTTTTCTTTATCTGTTTCCATTTCCGAAAAGATACTTCAACTACTATTGCATCATTTGTTTACATTACATAAAGCACATATAAGTAGTTATTGTTTGAGTTAAAATGATTGACTGATTATCTTATTGATTAAAGAATTTTGAAATTATTACGATTCATGAAATTCAAAATGAAGTTTATTAATAAAAGTTTAATCCATAATTTTCTAAAATGCAGACAAACGGGGCTTTTTCTTCATCGAATGTCTTCCAATGTTCGAATAGGATGTGCGAGTGGATTCTGGGGCGATACAGCGATGTCGGGTATTTAATTGGTTTTATAATTTCTGTTAAACTGTGCCGAGTAATTTAACTTTATAATTTTAGTGAATTTTTAAATATCGTATTCTATTTTGAAATAAAAGTTATTTTTATTTTAGTTCCTCCCCTAGTCAATGATGGAAAGATTGACTTCCTGGTTTTCGATTATCTTTCAGAAATTACCATGTCGATTTTAGCTTCAGCTAAACAGAAATCACCTGTAAGTTAAATTTATTTAATATAAACTAAACATGAATTCATATTAGTTTTTTGAAGAAAATTTGAGGAAAAATTGCTTATTTGATAGTTTAGTTAGATGCAGGAAAAATTTTTCTTATTTGTATTGAGCATTTTTGCTTCCTTGTAATAATGGTTCTGGAAACAATATATTATTAAATGTTCTTCAAATAAATGTCTACTTTTTCTGGCATTGAGAAAATAATAAAAATAATAGATTATGTATTTGTACTCCTTACAAATGGATTACCAGGTGCATAAAAATGTTTACATTATGTTGTTTTATGTAAATTTAGATTCTTATATGGAATCAATTGAAATGCATGTATATATCATTTGTTTACTCATTAAATTCGGTGAATGGATGCCTTAATAATATTCAAATCCAAATTTGCTCTACAGTTTAAATTATACTCATAAAAAAATTATTGTAGAGCAACTAATTAAGACTAAGAGTTGGTATAATTTAATTACTTATAAATCAAGCTTACCATTTTCCAACACTTATTAATTTTTAAAAAAATATTAAATTATTTATCAATTGTTTTTTATGCTTTGATATTCTTAGTCATTTTCAGATTCTTGTAACAATTTTAAGGTTTTTATTACAAAATCAGTTTTGTTGTATGATAATATTTTATTTATTAGTTGTTATTATATATATATATATATATATTTGTACTTGCATATTATCCTGTTGACTATATCTAAGAAATAAATTCGGCTGTATCCCAGTGTTTGGTACGCTATTTTTATACAATTAATATAATTATAAAATATACAATTAATATAATTATATAATATAAAATTATATTATTTTATAGAAATAATATAATTTTATACAATATTATATACAATTAATTATAATTGTACCGTTGTATATATGCGTACCGTACAAGAAGCGTACCGTTCCCTGGGAATTAACCAAAAATTCTTTAATGTTGCGATTTAGCATCATACATTAAACATAAAGCTTTTATTTATTTGTTATAAGGAAGACATAAGTAAACTGTTCAAATTTCAATGACATATTTTTTATAGAAAAAAAGGTTGATGTGATGGCATGCAAATACCTTTTTTTTTATTAACTTCAACTAATTGCAATATATAATATGGTTTAATAATGTATAGTGTTAAATTTCTTCCTCTATTTATCATCTCATCTATATATAATCCCAAATAAGGTTTGAAAGTTTTTGGGCACCATATTTGTCTAAAATGAATTGAGAACTTAATAACATTCATAGTACATCTAATCTATTGTCTCAAATTTAATTAAATGTTTTAATTTGGATCAGTCTCATGATTTCTTGCTTTATAATTTTCTCAATTCCATCAAATATTATACACTCTTATTATCTTTTTCATTGTTTAAACTATACTTTGCTGATATTTTTGATAAAAGACTAGGCAATATATGTATGGGTTTGGCATAATTTTAAATTTTTACGTCAAGTACTTCACAGTTATCTATATAATGTAAATTACATCACTGCTCATCAATATCCTGTTATCAAATACTGATTGTGCTTCAGATTCAACTTTGTAATCATACGCTATTTTAAATATTAAAATTTTATACATTTCTTTAGAATTGCTAGAGAAATATTTAAATGCTAACAATTAGAAACTAATTTCTCAAAGATTATACAATAAAAAACAAATATAAATTAAGTATCTCACAGTCAATCAATTGAAATTGGGTAGTAAAACTAAATCAATAATGTAAATAAAATGCATTTTTATGAAAAATTTAAGCAATTTGGCAGTGGCAACCATCTGAAAAAAGTAATAAGTCTATAAATTAAATGAACATTCTTGCAAAAAACCAGTTTCTAATCAGTCAACCTTATTATTTTAAATATATATAAATATTTGAAATATTTATGAAAAATACTTAATATATAGCTTAAAAAAGCAATATTAACTAAAAATATTAAATAAAATAATTCACCTGCAGTGATGGTTGCAGAATTTATGGCACTAGTCGAACAACAGATTTTATTTCTTCCAAAATTTCATTCACAATATTCTCAGTATGATTATGTGGCTATATATACACCCCGAGAAAAATAATGATGAAAACAATATAAAAATTAATTTATTTTATAAATTTTCAAAATAAGTATTTACGAGAGCTTTTAAAAAATAAATATTTACTTAAAATTATTTTGCGGTTAATTTTAAAATTAAAAAATTACCCCGAAATAATATTCAGAAACTTCACTTTCAGAAAGCTTAAGAACTTAAACTTTAAACCATCCTTCTCAAAATCTTAGACTGTATTCTAATAAACATAAATTACTAATGAAAGTTTGGACGGTTGCTAGCTCAAAAATCAAATTTTGCGCATGTATATAATCACATTACTTCATGCAAATGCATTCTCACCTTTCAGTCAATTTGGCAAATTTTATCATCAATACTGGCACTTAGTCTTTAGCCATATTTATTTTTCAATTCACATAATCATTATGTACATTGCTCAAAACAATTAAAGGATATTCTGGTTTTAGGTGGATATTGTGGCTGGGGAACTTTTTAGCTGATTGATGCATGGTCATCAGACGTAGTAGGTTATATGAGAATAAATTACATATGTTTGGCAGAAAAAAATGCATTCTATTGCGCATTTGTGTACAAAAGGAAAAAAAACACAATTTTTGCATATGAGAGAAAAGGAATAAGAAAAGCTGTTTTCTTCAAAGAAAATCATTTTCAGTAGGGGATATGGTTTCCACAAACGGCCAGCAACATTGAACACCTTTGAGGCATGGAGTCAACGTGGCTATTAATCACAAGTTGGGGTATTCTGTCACACTCTTTCAAAAGAGCTCTTTCCAGTTCTTGGAGAAATTGTGGGAGTGGTTGGTGTCCAGCAACTTGTATTCCTAGAGCGTCCCAAAGGTGCTGTATTGGATTCATGTCTGAAGAACATGCTGGCCATTCCATTTGTACGATTCCTTTTTTGAAAAGAAAATCCTCCTCCAGGTTAGCACGATGTGACCTGCAGTTTTCATCCATTAAAATGAAGTCATCTCCGATTGTTGCAGCGTAAGAAACTACAATAGGTCTGAGGATATCTTTATATCGCGACCATTCAGAGGTCACTCTCGAATGATAAAGAGATCTGTCCGCCCTTCAATGGAGATGCCACCATACACCAACACTCCCCAAAAGCCAAAATCTGACATTTTCATGCACAAACGCAGGATTATTCGTACTGCCACTGTCCCACCAGATGGAAATATGTCTATTACCAGAATGAACAAAAAAATGGGACTTGTCAGGAAAAGAACATTGTTCCATTCATTTCTCCTTCAGTTCATATGCTCTGTTGCCTACTCCCTGCGGTCTAGACAATGCCTTAACACATACCATTAGTCAGCGAGCATATAGACCTACATCATGGAGCCGGTTTCGAACTGTCTGAGATGAAACCATAGTGTCAGTAGTCGAGCGAAGATGTGGTTGGAAAAGAGTGGCGTTCATATTTTGCTGTCTCTGAGCCGTTAACACTACATAACGATCTTCCTTGGGCATTGTAGCCCGCTTACGACTTTGTCCTGGTCTTGGGCCTGCAGTTCCAGTCTCTAAAAAAACGGTTCCAGATCCTGGAAATCATACTTTGTGACACTCTAATGGCCTGCTTGAGTTTGGCCCCCTTCTAACTTACCAACAACTCTCCAAGCTTCTGAATGGGTTGAATAACTTCCCTGAGACATCCTACTCATTGAAACAAAACAGTCACTGAATGCTGATCTTCGTTGTCTTTCATTCAGTTGAAAGTCAAATTTCATTCACTGCCACTGAAACGACATTTTTGACATTGAATTCAAAATTAGCATACTCCCCTGTTTGAAAATCAGAAAAAATTTTCATTTGTGATTCTCTTCTCCCATTTTCACCAAAAAATATTTCGCTTATATCTTTATTTTATATGAAGCTTACAACATCCTTTAATTGCTTTGAGCTGTGTATAATAGAAATAAAATATTATTACATACATGATATAATAATATAATATACAATGAAATTACATTTTTGAATTTTCTTACCTTATTAATCATAAAATATTTTGATTGTAAAATAATAAACATAAATTTTAATATATTATATATATTAATATATTAAATATTTTTGTTTGAGCTGTCAATATTTGTCAGAACTATTGTATTGATTATCAACATGGCTATTCTAAAATGTATTGCTATTGGTAAAAGAAATAAATTATTGTATTGATTCCAATTTTTACCTTTTAACTGTATTCTAAGATAGATCTATTATTGACAGTTTTGTATTGCTTGCCTGATTAATATTAGTATTACTTATAATAGGACATTAAAAGATACAAAAATAAACTATGTATTTTTGCATTTTAACAGTATTTTTCTATTTCATGATATAATTTAAATGGTTTATATCTGTGTTAGTTAATTATACATTTGTTTAATATTAAAATTTTCTCTGGAAAAATTATTTAACAGTTTTGAATTTTTATTAAATTATAAATTTTCTAAAATAATAAAGAATTATAAAATGATTCAAGCTGTGAACTTTTGTAAACTTACAAAAGCTAAATGTTTGAATCATTAAAATTTTATGATTCTTCAACTTTTTGAAAATTTTAACTATTTTTAAATGCTTTTAATAACCAAAAATTAATTGAAATTGCAAAATCATAATTTATCATAAGATAAGAAAAATATTTTTTGTTTCTATTAATTGCTGAAGACAAAATCTCAGCCAATTATTCTTTAAAATGAAAAATTTATTTTTTATTACAAATGTTAGCTGACATTTCTGAAAGTTATCAATGTAATAAATTAGTTTTCTTCATAAATATATGAAAATTATTAAATTGAAATGATAGAAATAAACAATATTTTGGTTTAAAAAAAAGTCACAAAATCACTATATTAGAATCTCATTAATTCAAATCTTGGTCATTCAAATTAATCAAAATACAAATCAAGACAAAAATCTATAATTGAGCCTAGGTACATAAACTACTGTACATAGTAAAAATTCTTATTTGAATTCAAGAGAATAGTATATAAAATTGCATAAAAGGAAACTTAGTATGTATCTATGTATTATTTTATTTGCAATAAATATCAGATGAAAAACTACTTATAAATAATGGTCATCTTCATTAACTACATTTATGCTCATTGATTGGAAGAAACTGCTGATCTTTTGTTGTTTTACTTTAGTAGTCATTTGTTGAACGATTAACTGTTAGAGATGACTCAAAAATGCATTATTGCATTAACTTGTCTATTATTTATACAGCAAGTACATACATATGTATGTATATACATCTAAATGTCTGTCCAGATTAAGTGAAATCTGGTTCTGGATGTAAGAATTCACTGTAATAATTGTTATTTAAGATTATTAATATTAACTATTTTTTTATGATATGATAAAGAGCAGCAGCATTGCTGTGAAAAATCATACTTTGTTTCCTTGCTAATTTTGATTACTACCACTATTGTAAAAACTTCACTAAAATAAATACTAAAATTGGTTTTTATCAAAATCATATCTTGTAAAATTTTCATCAAATAGTTGCTTCTCATATTTTAATGGCTAATAAATATTTTTTAAAAAAAAAAAAAAAAACATTGTACAAGTTAAAGGCAAAAACTTTTATCATTCTAAATATTCAAATATATTTTTTCATCCTTATTTTATAATCTGATTTAATTTTATTGTTTGTTAATGATGCTGTAATTTAAATCTCACTTTTGTAAATATAAATTTGTGTGTGCTAATAATGTAATCTAGTTTTCTTTGAGTCCAAACTGAATCAAAGCAAAATGATTTTTAAAATGAAAATTTAAAGAGAGGAAAAGTTAATAATTTCATGATTTTGGTGTTGATTTTGCTATTTGTATGCTGTAGTTTTTCATTGATTTGAAATAACCATATAAGTGAATCAGTAAAAATGCATTCAATGCTCTTTTGTTAAAAATTAGATAAAATGTTCAAATGTTTTCCTGTTTATTTAATATTTTCATTAATTTTAAATTCAAAATTCAGATAAATTAATTTGCAAAAAAGTGTTGAATTATGAGTAATTAACTATTATTTTTTCTCAATAAATAATTTTTTGTATTAGCTATTAAGTTTTTTTAATGAACATTTTTTTAATTAAATGGATATAATAATTTATGATTGCTTTTTGTGTGAAGAATACATGAAATAAATGCATATAATAGCATATTTTATATTGTAAATCCAGATAGGTATTGAAAACATAAAATAAGTTTCATTGCAACTCTTTTTTAACACATTCTTAACAGTTGCATATTTAATAGAAATGTACTATTTAAAATTTTATTTTTTAGGATATGGGTTACACTCCAGATTTTGTAAATTCTGCAATGGTGCCAAATCTTCAAACAATAAAAGAAAAGAATATAAGAGTTGTGACAAATGCTGGTGGAATAAATCCTCATTCATGTGCCGAAGCTTTAAGAGCTGCAGCTAAGAAACTAAACTTAGATTTTAAAATTGCTGTGATAACTGGTGATGATTTACTATCACAGGTATTTATTATTTTATCTGAAATAAAGCTTCTTTAAACTGTTAATCAAAAAAATTCTAAGTTATGTTTTTTATAATATTTAAAAATATGTCTCAGTTTTAAAAAATATGTTTTATGTATCTTTAATTACTTTTTCTAACATTTCAAACATCAATAAAATAAAAGCCAATGATAATGATTAATTAAAATGATTAATTTCTTTTGAAATGTCGACCTTTAAAAAAAAAAGCTTTCCTATTTTGATTCAAATCTTTTTTGTTTTGCAAGTGAAATACAAGGTTATATCATCATATCACCAGATATGATTTTAAATTTTTATGCATTTATTTTCTAACAAAAACAAATGTGTTGATTTTCATAAGATTGCATCACATAAATATAGTTGAAGCAAGTAATCAATCTCTACAAAATACATTGTGAAAAAAAATTAATATTGTATTTTTCTTCTCATTTAAGACTATAAAAAAATACTGCTTTTATGGGGACATTATAAATCATTAAAAAACATATTTTGGATGTAAAAATAAATTCTAACATGAAAATTTTTTTCAAATGACTATTGAAATAATAGTGATTTGAAAAAATTTACTTAACTTGAACTTGAACATAATTTGAAAATTATTAAAAGGCAGTTTCTATATGCATTCCCATTTGACTAATCTGACATTATTTTTTCATCAAATTTCTAATAAACTTAGATGATATCCTCTAAACATATCAAGCGATTTCTAAACATCATCAAATGCATATTCAGCATATTCTTTTATTATGGCTTTTAGACCTATCAAGTCAGATTAATAAAGAAATCTAATAATATTACCAATGCTGATAAATAATATTATTTTTAAAAAAACAATTCTTGACTAGAATGGCAGCCTTAAATGGCCTTTGCTTTCTTCATAATTCCAATGCATTTCTTCCCATTCTAAATTAAATTTTTTTTATTTGCTATCCCAATAATTTTCAGATCTTTAATAATTTTCAGGTGATGTTCAGTCAAACTATCAAATTTTTTTCCTCTCTTTTTTTTCAGGTGCCAGGAAAAAAAAAAAACTTTAATCAAGCAAATAAAATATGTCCTTCTAATTTTTCCATGGTTCAATAATCATTTTAACACATATTTCCCCCCCCCTTCTTTTTTTAATACATTTATTTCTATGTGATTACTAATTTGCTTTATAGCAAAATCCTGTGCCTTTTTAATAACTGTGAATCATATTTATATCAATTCAATAAGAAATTTTAAATAATTCTTATTCCCAAGTTCTATTAATCATCTAAATTTAGATATGTGTACTGTATAATAGCAGCTTTGAAATAATATTTTTTAATTATTAATTTTTTCTAGCTTGATACTGTAAAAAGCCTAAACATTAAAGATATGGATAAAGGATTTCCTGTGCCATCCAATATAACTAGTATGAACGCATATTTAGGGTATACATTTTGATTATTAATAACTTCCTATTTTGTAGCAATTATTACATAACTGACATCCTGTTAATCAAATTTAATATTTATTTCAAAGTGCTGGTCCTATTGCTAAAGCATTAGAATATGGTGCAGATGTTGTAATAACAGGACGATGTGTAGATAGTGCCTTAGTTCTTGGACCACTACTTAGCAAAGTAAGCCAGCCTAATTTATTTCCGAGAAATTTCATTTAATTGCTACTCCTTTAAAATATTTCTTTTAATTTTTAGTTCAAGTGGAGTTTTCAAGATTTAGATAAACTGGCAATGGGAAGGTTAGTATGTTTGCAATGTATGAAATACATTATTTATTATATTATGAATAATTTTATAAACGTATCTAGTTTTTGTAATTGTTTATTATATTGTCATTTTATAATCTTAATTACATTATGTTTAATATTTTTTAAAATACTTTTAATATAATTAATTTTGTTTATTAAATATTAGTGCCTATTTATCTTTTAAAAAATTCTTTATTTCAAGAAAAATTTTAACCTTATTAAACATTCCTCAAAAATGGAAAAATATAAAATAAAATGTTGCTCCATTGCAGTTATCAAAAATGGCAAACTTTTTTTTTTTTTTTTTTAAAAGTTTGAAAGCTTTTGTATCATAATAAATGAAAATGCCATAATAAATATTATGAAACAGCTATGAAAAATTCTAAAACATGAAAAGTGTTGCCCCCTTAAATTTGGTATACTTTTAACTCTAAAACTAAATCTTTCAAATCAATTTCGATTTATTAAATTATTCTTAAATTCCAATTAAATATCCTATCATTTTAGGGAAATTGAAGAAATTATTCTGTATATTTGTAATTAACATCAAATTAAGGATAGCTAGCATCATGCAAGTATTTAGCTATATGCAAGTTTAGAAGGCACTTGCAAATTACAAAATTAATATTTTAATAAAAAAAAAAAGAAATACTGCTCTCCCTATCACTAAAACTAACTATCTAAGAGACAGGTAAGTATACAAATCTAAGTTCATATGATTGTGATCAAATTGTCAGGCCCAACAAACATATCAATCCATTTGAAAAGAAATTATGACACTCAGATTTCCTGGCACCATTGTATCTAGAGTGTACAATGAATATGCTGATTCCATTAAAACCATACTTAGCATAGGCAACAGTGTACATTAGATCTATGCTCTTATCCATTTTGCATTTGACTCTTACTGGCTCCATAATTTCAAACATAAACAGTGCTCCTTATTTTGTTTGACTGATAATTACACCACTTTCAAATCATTTTAAAGCTTACAACTCAAAAGTTGCATAAAGCCAGGTTTCTTTTATTCAACTTCTCTTCAGTGTATATTTAATTAAATGTGACCTAATGTTTGTCTTTATGTAAGGAAAATAAATTTTAACTCTTAAATAAGGAACATGTATCACATTAGAATAATACTAAAATTCATTATATTTGTCAGTTATTCTTACCCTTGTATACAATTAAAGTATTTTTTAATAATTTCATTCCAACAAAGTTTTTTTTATTATTATTTAATTTTAAAGAAGTAAGTTTTATGTTCTATTAATTTAGTATGAGCAAAATTTCATAAATTATTATAAAAATAAATATGTTTAAAACTAGACATTTGAGGTTGATTTCATTGACTTAACATTATTTTATTAAAAATAATTATTTCTGTAAGTTTTTATGGAATTTATGAATGCAAAAAATATTATATAAAAAATGTTTAATGTAAACTATTATGTTATTCTCTAATGTTTTAAGTTAATAATGCTTAAAATATAATTTTGAATACAATCTTTACATATATCATTGAAATTTGAAAATCAATCATTTGTACTTAACCATTTGAGTGCTGAAGAGTTTTCTTATATATATGCTAAAAGTGTGTTATGAAATGCATAGTAATTTAATTAACAAAACAAGAGAAAAGTGCTATCGCACTTCTCCGCATTTTTTACACATGACAAGCGAAGCGCTATCGCGCTTCACTGCACTCTAACGGTTAAGCAAATTTACTTGAATACGTAATTTTAATATATCTTTATATTCAGTTTAGCTGGCCATTTGCTAGAATGTGGAGCACAGTCAGCTGGTGGAATTCATACTGATTGGCACTTAATTAAAGATTGGTATGCCAACTAGATATATAAATAATAAATGAATTACAATTTTAATTACCCATGGTTAACAAATAAAAAAATTTATCAATATTTTCAGGCACAATATGGGATTTCCTATTGCTGAGTGCAAAGAAAATGGTGAATTCACAATTTCTAAGCCTCCTAATACTGGTGGAATTGTTACTGTTGGAACAGTATCTGAACAACTTGTTTATGAAATTGGGGATCCAGCAAATTATCATTTACCAGATGTGCTTTGCGATTTTTCAAATGTCAAGCTAAGTCAATTGGGTGGTAAGATACATTATTGCTATTATAAAAAATAATAAATATCAAATTAAAATTTTTAAAAAATTTTAAATTTTAGTAAATTTTTAATTTAGTGTTGTGTGCATGCATATATATATATATATATATATGTGTGTGTGTGTGTGTGTGTATATATGTGTGTGTGTGTCACTGATGGGCAACTATTGCATCATCTGAAAATTCTACTTAATAGGAGATGACATTGCTAATTAAAAAAAAAAAAAAAAAAATTCATCTGTTTCTCTCTGTAAGCTATTTAACTATGCCTCATAGAAGGCATTGAGCATTTTTTAAGCAAGCTTCTGAAATCAACTGAAGAATAGTAATTTTGGGAAATTGCAAATTATCCTTCAGAAAAGTCAATGATCATACTGGATATAATCAAGCAACTGTTATGAGGTTCTGTAGTCATTGGTTTCTGGAAGGAATTTGAGATGGAGACAACAACCAATCTCACTCACCTTCATAGCATGCGATGAGTGGCATGTGGTTCACATGACAGTGATACATCACTCATCTGCATCACAAACCATAGCACAACATACTGTCTGTTATGCATACCATTTGACGTCACTTACGGCCGAGTGAATTGGTCTCAAAGTCTCCATAGCTGCACTTACTGTTGACCTCTAATGATGCTATGAACAATAGATATGGTCAACAGAATGGAATGGCATTTTTACTGATGAATCCCACTTCTGATTGCAATTCCATAATACTCAGATTCAAGTCTGAAAACACCATGGTGAGAGGCTTAAACTGTTGTGTGTTATGCATTGATCCACTTGCCATGCATTTAGTATCATGATTTGGAGTGGTGTTAGATTTCTCTTCCAGATCCCTCTAGTTTGCAATGTCTGTACACTGAACAGCTAGCATTACATATTTCAGCTGTTGAAAGCTATTTTCCTCCCATATCTTCAATGCTTGCCATTAGCCATATGCCATCAGAATAATTTGCAACCACACATGGCATGCACTGTTCAAGAATTCAATATTTTCCTATCAGATTGAATTGCTTCCTTACCATTTAGAAACATGTGATCCATGCTTACAACAACTCGCTTAGGATGTATCATCTGCTAGTACACCAGGTCAATTTTAGCAATATGTAAGCTTCTACATATTGCTAAAATATAAAGCTGTATGGACTTCTGTATACCAAGGATACATACAAATCCTTTTTGATTTTTTGGCTAGTCAGGCAGTAATTTCAATCAATAATAGCAGTTACATTACAACTGATTTTGTCATCAACCACAATTCACAAAAGGTTATCTTTTCAATTAGATATTTTTATAACATGTTATTTGCAAATAAATTTTATTATGATATATTTGGTCTCAATTTGGATGGCTTCCTGTGTGTGTACATGTATATTGAAAAATCCATGCAAAGGAAGTTGAACCTGGCATTGTATTAAAAAAGTACTTTTAAAAAATCATAACAAATCATTAAATATTTTAATTCCTGCATCTAGGGTAATTCTCAGAAAAAAGAGAGATTCTATAGTATATTCAATGGAATTTTGAACTAACTATTTGCTTTTAGAAAGGTTTTAATTTTATTTTTTATTTTACTTCCTCTCAACTTCTATTTAAACATTCAAACCTATGATTTCCAATCTGTTGTACATATATTCCTATTGGTATGTGGAAATAATAATGATATAAATTATTATCAATAGTGTAACCTAGTTTATAGACACATTTATGTATGATTTCAACTGCTTATTTACATCAAGGTAATAAAATATAGAGATTTAGTTATAGTGCCATGCTTCTCTTTCTCAGAAGTAAAAGTTTGTATTTGAACAGTTTATAATTGTTTCAATTAATTCAGTATTTAAAGGAATCATTTAAAAATGATAAACCTAATTATGTTTAATGGTAGAGGAAGGAAACTGAGAACCTGTGGTTTAAACTAGTTTTACTTGTATTTATAAAATGTTGGGGAAAAAAGTGTGCCAATTTGATCTATTGGATTCTAAATCTTGTTTAAAGTCTGCATAAATAATTGCTTTTGTGTTTATGATTTCCTGTTTTTATTTCAGAAAACTTGGTTTTAGTGCAGGGTGCTAAAGGAAAATATCCTTCAGATAATTTCAAGGTGATATTTAATTACACATATTAAAGTTTTTAACTATGCAATTGAATAAACTGAACATGCTTAGTAAAAATGTAATCTCAATATTACACTAAGCTGTAAATATATTTGTTTTGCATAAATATTTGCATTTTCTAATTTTCACAGTAGTTTGATTCTAAGAAATTATAACTTATTTCTCACTTAAGACAATTCTTCAATTTAGTACTTTGGCTTTTACTTTTCTATTTGGAGGGATGTGATTACTATTTTAAAAAGTAAAAATTCTAATATAAAAAAGTTTAAACAAAAGAATATTTCTTTTTTTTCTGTTAATTATTGTATGGTCAGTTACAAAGTATTTCCTAAAACTAGACTATAGTTTATCATGTGAATCAGTTTAAATCATATGAAATTTAAATTTTTGTGCAAGAAGTTTTAATAATATATTCCTGTAACATTTGTTGGCAAAAAGTTCACTACAATCACATAAACTGCAGGCATTTCTTTTTCATATTGCATAAATTGTGCATTTTTTAGTTTTGGAAACATGCATTTCACTTAGACCTTCTTTTCTTTAAGTTGTAACTCTTCTAACCAATACAACATCATTGCTGCTATGACCATATGATTGCTTTACCCATATTTATTGCCATACTTGAATAGGAGAGCCGACTTTATATAGAGATACTTTCTTGCAATAGTTAATGGTTGTCTTTTTAATTCGTTATAAGAATTAAATCATTATTTATACTAACGTAAAAACAGCGATTGCTGAAAAATATTTCTAATACAAATAGAATGTGTCTGAAAACTAACATGATCATCTGACAATACCTGATTTGTTGATCTGTATAAAATAGAATAATGATCTGCAAAGATCGCATACATGTTGACTTGATTATAGTGCCAAAAAACAGCTAGTGATCTTAAAAATTTGTGATTGACAGTATGCAGTCAAAATTCTAATTATTTTTAATATTTAATTTACAATACTCAAAAGTTAACAAAAAATTTTATGAGAAAAATGTATAAAATAAATAAAACGCATTTCAAGTTATTGTTACAGTATAAGAAATAATTGAAATATATTTGAATTTGTGGCAAATAGTTTGAATCAACATAATTCTAGAAACTTATTTATCATTGTGGCTAAGGTCTTCAAAAAAATTTAATTCAATATTTATTTTTGTTAATACTGTAGAACTTATCTCTAGTAATAACCCTTAAATTATAACCAGCAATTATAATGTTATATTTATAATTACATTGCTTTTTTTTTAATATTTCATTTATTTGACTTCCTTTAAAATATAGTACTTGTAAAAAAATAGTCAGATTCAGTATCAAACTTATGTGGAAAGAGCTCATATTTTGTTTGAAATGTATTCATTCACTGTTAGCATTATATTTTAAGCTGCATCTATTCACTAAAGTTCAGTTTATGCTTTAGGTTAGTGCAACTTTTAGTGATGGGTATCGTGCAACAGCTGTTTGTCCTGTTGTTGGTCCACGAGCTGCTGAAAAAGCAATTATTACAGCCAAATCTATTATCCAAAGGTTTGTCTTTTTAATGTTTAACATGTGTATATGGTTGTGCATGCATGCATATTCCAGAGTTAATTCTGTGAATGAAAATTTACATTTAAATAATCTTAGCTTTACCTCTACGCTCTTTACTAATTAACACTTTTTTTTATTTGATAGCAAAACCCAATACAACTTCCAGCAAAATAACTTTTCATTTTCTTATTCATTCGTTTATGCAAACAAACTAATTAAATTTTTAATTATTTTAAGGGCATTTTGTTTTTATTCAATTGATCATTTATAACATATACTTCAAAATTATTGCTACAAATCTAACCTTGTATCATATGTTTAATTAATTTTGATTAATGTGGTGATGAATAACTTTGATTAAATGTTAGGAAAAAATATCTCCTAGAAATCTATGTAAAATCAAGCATTTTAAAAGAAGAATATTTTAATAATTCTTATTCCTGGCTTAGCAATTGAAGTAAAAGATTCTGTTATTGTTGGAGAAAGCTGCAAGGAGGCACATTAGTTTGCAAATTCCTATTAATAATGAAGGTTACTTAATATTTCCTTTTTAAATGTATGAAAGCTAAATATATTTTTCATTAGTATCCAACTATGTACCACATTTACATATTATACCAAAAATAATTAATTTACTTTCTTCATATATTTTATTTTGTATTGAAATCCATGTTCTTAATTTTCAATTTGTATCATGTTATTGGTGGTTTACTTTTATCGTCAAAATATGTCCATAATATGATTTTATTTTACCTGTTTTTCTTGTTAATACTCAATGATTTATTCTAAGCCCTTATTCTTTCTTATAGAAAAGAAATGAGTTGCTTATAGAATAATTTTACATTTGTCCAGAACTGAAACTAATAGATTTATGCCATCAATTTATTGTATACATTAACTGTTTGTTATACAATATTTTTATGAAATGAATAAGTATAATTTAAATTAAGGAAAATTGTATGTTTTTTAAATAAACTTAAATTTTATTTAAAAAGGCGCTAATCTCGCAGTCACCAGGTTATGTTTTTGGCTTATTATGACCGATTAAAGACCCTTACACTTACTAATAGCAAGTGGGTCATGTAAAATATGTTTTGGTCGCAATGTCCTCTTTCTTTCTATTTCTAATTTATTCGTCCAGGGGTGTTAGGGCCCAGGCTTATGTCTTCTCTGACTATCTCCAAATTGGAATATCTAGATGGTGTTGCCATCTATGAACCAAAGTTGTACTTCCACCACTCTTATAGGGAGATGCTTTGTACAAAAATATGGCAAAAGCTCTTTTTAATTTCATTCACCCTGTCATAGATGGGCGAGCTTTACTTTGACAAGTGTCGTAAGTAAGTGCAACGTAATATATTTTAATGTTAAGCAAAAAAGGTTGAAATTTAATGCTTGGGACTTTTGAAAATTTATGTAACTATATAGTGGTCATAAGTAGAGAATAATGAATTAATTATAATAAAAATTTTCAATCTTTATTCTTTTTAAGAAAAAATCCTGTGCAATTAAAAAAAATTTATTCTTTTACTCTGAGTCCAAATAAATTATCTTTTTAATATATATATATATATATATATA
>JAPDSC010020340.1:0-35858 GCA_026290005.1 Latrodectus geometricus | reverse complement strand
CAGACAAACGGACAGACACATTACACTTGCTTTTATTATTATAGATATATTGCTTTTATGATTTTAATCATTTTTATGCATTTTTTTCATAATATATTTTTTTTGCCAAAATTTTACTTCATATTATTACATGTGTATTCAAATATCTGTGTTATGAATATTGATTTTTTTATATATTTTGTTACATTCATCAAATTAAAAGGGGTTGTGTCAAATAAGGCGATTATATTCTCACCGTTTGAGCCTGATGTAATAAAGTTATTAATTTCATGTTTTGGGAATATTAGAGTCAAGAAAACTTTAAATCGCAAATTTTACTGTTTTTTGTAATGTTTTGTTTTGTTAATAAATGAAACGGAAATTTTTTGATAAATGTATTATAACAATGTAGTAACATAATCCATGCATATAGCAAAATAACATTATAATTTTTTACAGTAGCAAAATAACATATTGAGTATAGCATAATTTAATATTTTGCTATTATTGTGTTTTATGTTATTAAGTTTACTATAATAGTGTGGTCAGTGTTTTACAGTTTAAAATACAAAAATGAAACTTTAGCATTAATAATTAGTATTATGCTTCTATCCTATGGAATATCTGACTACTTGTGTTTTTCATTATAAAAACAATCGATTTATAAAAAAGCCAAAAGTAAATTATTATTTGTAAGAAGGTATTTAACCTTAGATATTACAGTAAAAATATTCTCTAATATAAGTAAATGAGATATAATTTTTGTTTTCAAATGCAAACAATATTTGTGTTGTATATAAATGATTCCTTAACATTGATTTTGACAACATTACTTTGTATTTGCTTCAAGAAATTAGATTATTCAAACTAATGTGATCACAAAATATGTCACTGGCATTTCTTTCTGAAAATTATTGGTACTAAATTACTTAGGAACTTTATAAACAATAAAATTTTAAAGGAGGAAAAAGGAACAATTAAATGATTTTCATTCCATAGACATTTAAAAATGACATTATTCTGATAACTAAGTGCCTTGTAGACATTGATTTTATATTTAATGAGCATTTTATGTATTCATTACCGCAAATTTTAATAGTTTCTTTAAGGATTTTTCATTTGATATATCTGAATAATTATTTTTAAATATTTCACAGTAGTGAATTATAAGAAAATATACAAATTATGGTATTAGTAGATTTTAATTGGAATGCCTAGTTTATTTAAAAGTAAATAATTTTTTTAAGTTTCTTGTGAAAAATGTTAATGTTTACTAATTATTTGCCTATCAAAATCTTTTAACAAAAAAAAAAAAAATCTTTAAATGTTTCTGTTCCTATTGTTATATATTCTATGCAATTCTAAATTATTTTAAATTATACAATTTTTAAAATTTTTTAATATTTTCCTTTTTATGCTTTTTATTTTGAGTTTCTTTTATAAATATTTGTCTTGTATTGTAATTATGTTATTAACAATTTTTAATTCTTATAGGTCAGAAAATTTATTCCAGAAATTAGGATTAGAAAAATTTAGAAATATTCATTTGGAAGTTTTAGGGGCTGAACAAAATTATGGAGAGAATTCTAGAAGTAAAGTGAGTTTTTATGCTACGTATTTGAACCATAAAATTTTATTCCATTAATTTTAAATTTCTCTATTGTCTTAATTTAGTTTTCTATTGATTTAGATAGTATTATTACATTTATAATTAATGAAAAAGAGTGATTAGTGAATGTCTTGGAAATTATATGCAGTACATAATATGATATAACTTAACAAAATTGATGACATTTTGAATTAATTATACTGTGCATTTAAATATTAAAATGACATTCTATAAATTAATTTATAATTAAATATCAAAAAATTTGTATGTTATCCTATTAAAGCATAGTTTCTTTTGCAATGTTTAATTTGTAAAGATTTCAAAAAAGATTATTTAAATTAAAAATATTAATTCTAAAAAATAAGATTTCGAAACAGAATTTAGATGCATAAATCATTTTTACAAACCCAAGTAACAATCAAAAGCATTTAAAAATTTAATATCTATGTTTTGTTTATAAAAAATATTGCATGATGCAAAAATTATTTATTTAACAAAAATACTTGTTCAAAACATTTATAATCTTATATGAAATACTAGCAAATATATAACATTCATTCTGGTATCTCAGTGTATTAAAAAAATTTCAAAATTTATTATTTAATTGTCAGTTTACGTTAGTTTTTTAATAACTGTGGATATTCAAAATAAATAGATATAAAAATCTCTTATCTATTTCTATAATAAATTTATATAAAATAAAAGTAAAACAAATTTTTTTTCTTAGAGTTAGTTATTAATGTTCCTTTAAATAATCAATAAAATGAAATATTGTGAACATTTCACTTATAATAAAATAATTGTTTTAGAATTGCCGGGAAGTTGTCATGTGGATTGCTGTCCATCATGACAAGAAAGAAGCAGTCTCATTATTTTCTAAGGAAATAGCTGCAGCTGCTACTGGAGGGGGTAAGTAAATTTAAACTTTTCTTCAGATATTAAAACTATCAGATAAAAAGACAAATTTGATTATTTATGATCATAAAAACTTGCAAATTTATTCAGTTATAGCTTACTTTTGCCAGAAGCAGATTGTAAAAGGAGAAGCTTGATTATTTTTTAATTTTCATTAAAAAATAACATTATTTATATTAAAGAAAAAATATATAAAATTGAATTAAATTGCAGTTTGTTTAGTTGAAACTTATTCTTGTAATAAATTATGAATGTTATAAATTCCTGAACTGTTTTTAATTATTCTTCATATATTATAGTGCTATCAAAAACATTTCATTGTTGTTCTAAGTTAATTTTGTATTTTATTTTTATATAATTATGAAGGAAATTTATTTTAACATTTTGAGTTCTGATAATTGCTTTTTATTTCTATTTATAATTTTCCGTAGTTGCCATTTGTTCCAACTTTCATGACTTTTCTCGGTTTTCTCTCCCCTCGCCCCCACTTCTTCCAATAAAATTAACAAATACAAACTCGGCTTACATTTTCTATGATTTTATTATTCATTTTTCTACACTTTTTAATTTCAGTATATATTTTGTTCATTATTTTATAATTGTTTGTGATATTTGCTTTTCTCTAGCCACTAAAATTTATATCCAGTTTTACTGAGTTCCACTTTGCAGAAATGTAGAAATAATATACTTTTGAGGAGTGTTTCAAATTTCTATTTTAAACATTCCATTTTGTTCCAAATGAAATATCAAAACCTGAGAAAGCCTACTGATGTTTCTGATTTCTTTTGAACAAAAGCTTTTTAATTTTTAACTTCATTACTTCATTTATGTTGCTATTCTAAAAAATGTTCATTTTTCTATTTTGAATATATGTTAAGTTGTCAAATCAAAAAAAATTATTATATCTCTATGCTAAATTACATGTGTTTAAAAATATCTAATTTCTTTTATTACATTATGCAGAATGTATGCCTATAAATGTTTAATATTCTTCATTGTATGAATAATAATTTTTAGTCTAAGTTTTAGAAATTTATTCTAAGTATGGCATTTTTGGCAACAGCATTTACAATTAGTAGAAAATTTTGAAATGCTTAAATATTGTAACCAATGAAAAGCCCCTAAAATTATATAAATTTAATTTTCTAAAATGGATTAACCTTCCTCAAAAGAAATTCATAGTTATTTCATGCAATGAAATTGTATCAGTTTGTAAAGTGATTGTTTTAGAAGTAGATGTTTTGAAAATTATGGATCAAGTAACAAAATTATGTGGTAAAATATATGTGCTGTCACTAAAAAATAATCTGTATAGTAAGTGACCTTCCATGACTAGAGAAAGGACAAAATCAGATAGAGCACACACAAGTATGTCTATTGGACATAAACTGGATGTTATTTGGATGATCCTTCATGGTCCATTAATGATCCAGTAGATCATCCTCTGAACAACAATTTTGATGGTGAGCTATTGGGAGGCTAGAAGCAGGACAAAGTCAGATGAATGTGAGTCCTTATGTGATTTATGGACTTTGGCAACAATTTCTGACCACTAATTCGGCATCCAGGAGGTTCAGCCAAAGACAACCACATGCTAACATGAGTGCAGATGACCGATATTTGTCATTATGCACATAAAGGAATAGAACTGCAACTCCAGCTAAATTAAGATATTCCCTCTCTGCAACTCTAGAAGGTTGGTATCCAGAATAAATGTGTCAAAGTCTTCACGAACATGGTCTTTATGCTAGGCAACCACTCATTTGCATCTCATTTATGTCATGCCATTTGTGGTAAGGTTTGCAGTTAGCATATCAACTTGTGCACTTAGTATATTATCAAAGGAGGACTATTCAATGATCAATGGATGAGTGAAGATTTACCTTTGAAAGCGATGGTAGGTACATTTTCATTTGGAGATAGCATAGAACTCATCTTCATCTATCAAACATCTGTGAAGAAGATATATGTAGATCAAGCAGCTTGCATGTTTGGGATGGTATCTCTTTGGGTGTATGCACAGACCTCAATGTCTTTGCTAACACATATAGAGATGACATCCTAGATACTTATGTGTGCCCTTATACCGGGACAATAGGTGATGCTATTGTGCTACAGGATGATAATACAACACAATTCTGGGCTCACATTGTCGATGGTTGTCTTGAGCATGAAACATTTGAGCTCATGCTATGTGCAGCTCAATCACCAAACTTTAGCCCAATCAAGCATTTAGAACGCTCTATTACAACATGTAGCTGCTCTCAAAACCCCTCTAGGGTCTAGGCATACTTTTAATTGTTTTGAAAGAGCAATGGCTTACACTTCCTACACAATTAATAGATTGCATAATTGAATGCATCACACATCGCTGCTTAAGCTGTATTGCTTCCCGGAAAGAGGATCCTACTCCATATTTAAGGTATTTTTTCTGTATCAACTTTACACCTCCTATTTATTCATTACATATATATGCTAATCTTTATAACATCAAAAGTGTCTGGTAATTTCTTTTTATGTCATTATGTACCTGCCTATGTGTTGTATAATGTGAATAAGTTTCATTAAATTCCATGCATAACTTTTTGTGTTATCATCATTTATGTGATTTTTCCTTAGTTTATATTTTTTAACCAGTATATATAAGAAATATCAAAACCTTGACTTAGTTCTTTATTTGTTTTATGTAATACTTGTGACATTTTTATCCTGATCAAATGCATTTTTATGTTACTGGAACTGTATATAAGTTTAATTGGAACTGTAAGATGAAACAAACTTCAATTTTCATCATGAATTATTTCAAACTAAAATCAGGAAATTTTATTATTAACTTTTATGTTCTTGAATGACACATAAGTTGTTTTATAATTATTCAAAAAAAATTATTCAAGTAATACTATACTTTGGGAAAAAAGTGCTTTTTCCAAGATAAAAAGTTTATAAAATTATACTTTTATAAAAATTCTATTATCTTTCTTTGCTGCCAAATTTTCTAAACTAAAAGCTTTTGTTCAAATGTCTCTCTTTACTACTTTTCTCTTTTTTTTCTAATAATCTAAGAATTTTTTCTTGTATTTAGCTTCATACATATAATTTGAAATTGGTTTACATAATTCATTTGATAGCTGAAATTTTCTCAGATAAAGTTCAGTTTAGCTTTTCTATTGATTATAAATTTTTATATCTAATTTATGTCTGACCTATTCTTATTTTAAAAATTTATTATAATCATTTGTATAAAGTTTAGTAGATTAGTATACTTATAATTGTCTTCATAGAAATAGAAATAATGAATCTGAGAATTGCTTTTACATTAAAATCTTTTAATGACTGATGATTTTTCTTACTTTTTTTATTGGAAGTATCCAAATGCTTTTATGAAATTGCAGTCAACTTTATCCTACTTTTATAAGCCACTGTAAATGTGTTGGAAAATATAGGCTTTTATCAAATTTCATTTGTCTCAGTCTTCTCCCCCTCCCCCAGAATTAAGGAAAATATAGTTGTTTTTCAATATGAAATTATTGTTCTGTAACAATTGTATGCTTTTGTCAAAAAGAATTTTCTGAGCTAGTAAAAATATGCTATAATAATGTGCAAATAATTATTTACTGAAACATGCATTTCATTTTTTAATTTATTTTAAAAAAACGAAACTGAATTTACATTCCGTTTATGCATTTATTTTCAGGTAAGAAACGTATTTATTTCAAGTTTATAATTTTTCCCATAAAAATGTTCAGCAAATTAACTTGTTTGAAAGTAAATTATCTACAGATGTCATTTTATATATTGATAAACTTTATCAAAAATTTTGTTTTAAAAAATTATGTAAAAGAGAAGTATTTTTAAATATTGAAGTTAAAAAATGCAAGTATAAAATTTTTAATAATTCATTACTATGATTATTAAATAACTTAGTGTAATCATAAATATTTTTATATGCAGTTGCCTTACATTTTTATTTATTTATATTCACTAAATTCAAACAATGTATTTCTTTAAATGATTTTAAATTATTTCATTTTAGCACCAGGATTTACAACATTAATAGGTGGTCGGCCCAAACCGTAAGTACAATGATTGAGATCTAAAAATAAACAATTTTTAAAGAAACTGAAATTAAAGTATCAAAATTATAATACATTAATAAATTTTTATATATAATTATTTGTTGCAGGTCATCAATTCTCAAATTATTTTCCTTTTTATATCCTAAGGACAAAGTACAGGTAAAGTATAATAATAACGAAATATTGCATTTCCCACGGGCTCAAACTTAAAAACCATTTCACTAAATATGTTATGTGTGTTTTAGTCTAAAATATCATATGAAGGTAAAACAGAAACCTATGCTCCAGTTATTTTTAACAAAGAATCCTCAACACAGAAGCATGAAGCTTTTAAAAAGTCTTCTCCAATGAAAGGGACTAATACTTACCGATTGGAAGAGCTTGCTTTTACTAGAAGTGGTGACAAAGGAGATACTTGCAATATAGGTACCTAAGATTTTAATTTTTATCATAATGTAGTATTGCATCAAGTATTTGCAACTATATTCTAATAACTGGTAAAATCTTATGAAATTTTTCTAAAATGAGCTGTATTAGCAAAGAAATTTTATAAATCTTTTGGTGAGTTTTAAAGAATTTGCAATTATAAATTAATCAGAGTAAAGGAATTATTTATCATATCTAAAATCTGCAATACCATTAAAAGCATAAATTTTTAATTTTTTCCAGCAAATTGTAAATTTTACATAACAGAGAAATGTGAGTTTTAATTTAAAAAAGAACTTCTTTCTATTTATGTTATATTTTTACAAAAGTAAAGAAAAGCACATTCTTTGTGGTTTTCTCAACAATAAACTAAATATTTTTGTAAGCATATCTGATTTTAATTATTCTCCTGATATCCCTATTCCAATTTATGATAAAAATTTTTTAATTTTAATAATCTGTTATTCATGCTCTTATTAAAATAATATTTTGATAATTTTGCATATTATAAAATATATTCACTAGAAAATTGGAAACGTTTATAGAGCTAGTTTTTAAAATTGGAGAAATTATTTCTCTTCAAAATTAAATGTTAATGTATACATTACTGTGTTATCTGAGAAACCTAATATTTTGATGAAAATATACTTTTTTTATTAATGCTAATAATTCATTAAAATTTTTGTTGTAAAAACGGAATGTTTGAGTGGTTTATTATCCACTTTAAACTATAAATTCTAATTAAATTAATCATGAAATATTAAAATTTTGTTGGACTGAAGAACAAAGCAAATTATTGATTATGAGAAATGTTTACTTTTATATCATCAAAATCTTCAGTAAATATGCCTGTAGTTTTAAACAATTTGAGATTGATAATTGTAAACGAAATGTTTTCACAATATTAAATAAATATAGTCAATGTTTCAAATTAAATTTGTAAAAATTAATTTAATTAATCTTCAATTCATTGATATTTTGTAATCGTTGAAGTCATAAATTTACTTGTTTTACTGCAGTGTTAAAACAAAACAAAATATTTTGAAAACAGCTGGTGAAATGCAAGTGAGTTATTATATTAATGCAAATTTCTATTTTGTTAAAGTAGATATTTTTACTTTCCTTACAATAATAAAGCCTGATAGTAACATCCTTTTAACTAATTGAATAAGTATTTTGAGTGTTTTAATGTAATCAAATATGTTCGTTTTGTAAATATTTTTTAAATAGGTGTGATTGCAAGACATCCTTCATTTGTACCATATATTGAAGAGCAATTAACAAGTGCTTCTGTGGCTGAGTATTTCAAGCATCTGTTTAATACTGAAAATCCACTTGTAGAAAGGTAAGCTTGTTGTATTCTAAATGCTTTAAAGTATACAGTGTAAAAGTAATTACATTTTCAATTTCTTACAAATTTTTTAAAGTATGCTTAATGGAAATTAAGTATTGTAGTTTAGAAGAAAATTTGGAAGTATTATTGCAGAATATTTATGTGTGTGTAATATCATCTCAATTATTTTTCATTTTCGATTGTTGCATTTCAATTCTTCAATAAATAATTGGAGCTTTCAGTAATCAGCTTCAGGTCATTAAAAATAAATATTTTATTTGATATACCTTCAAAGAGAGTGATTTAAATTTTTAAGCTAATAAATATTACAATCAAAATATAAGGAGATTTTCCTACAAAATATCTCTTTTTGTTTATAATATCATATGCATTGTACCAAATTTAATGTGATAATTTTAACCAAATAAAAATAATTTCATAATTTGTAAGGTTTTTTTTTTTTTTTTTTAATTTTCCATAAACCTACTGAATTTTTTCTATTCTATACCTATTCTAAAAGTGCCTAGGAGTGGTTTGTTGACATGCATTTGCTCTTCTTAAATCATCCCATACTTTCTCAGCGACTAAAATATGAAAACTTTGGTAGCCTCACTATACAGTGAATACCCTCTTTCAAATAATCATTGTTAAGTGCAATTCTGATCAGATATTATCATCCATAAAAACGAATTAGTCTTCTAAAGCTTCTTAAATATGTTGTACAATGGGTTGAAATCTTGCCCCTGTAATATTATGTTGTCATTATGTAAGCAGATAAGGTATTGAACAGTGTATGTCTATTTAACCCCTTAAGGCATTTGCCCGTGTCTGACACGGGCGAATGTCATTGCCACATGCTTGTCTCACACAGGCGCTTTTGTTATTTCTAATGCCCGTCTCAGACCCCTTCCAGTAAAACTAGATAGGCTAAATTATATGTCATCTATATTAATATTAAATTATAATTAAACTTTTAACATAGATGGCATATGGATAATTTTTGGAAGTTTTTTCGAAAAAAACTTGTGCTTTAAGGGGTTAACAAGGTTGCCCTACCTACAATAATTTCAGAATCATAAAGTGAATTTCTTTGATATTTGTAAGATGATAGCATCTTCTGGATTTCTTCCAGATAAATACTCAAAAATGCTTTATGTACTGCCGAATCATCATTGATTGATCAGTATAAAAATGGTTTCATGGTTCTCAAGATAGATGAATTCTTCTGTGAAACTGCAAAAAAGAAACACCATTGCTCTCAAGGCATATAGGTAATCCTCAGCTAGCCTCTGCATGGTTTTATTGCAACTGCAGGGCAAGTAGCCTACCTTATACATGTTTTGTCTTGATATTTTGATTTCCATGACAATATGGTTCATTGAATAGCTGTCCAGAAAATTCATGGCGCTATCCATTTAAAGCCATGTAGTAATCATTTAAAGATGTAATTTTAGAGCAATCTTGTCTAATCCCTCCTGGGAAACTGTTACTAATCTTAAAATCATCATACACTACATTTCTTACTAAGGGACCACTTTCACTTGTGATTTCTTCTAACCTGCTAATGACTCTCCATTACAACTCACCATTTATGTGATTCAGTGTAGTCATTTTAGCAACAGTCTGAGCAACTGTTGATCCACACAGAATGCAATTAAAAGTTTTTAAAAAATTACACATTTCCAGGATACAATGGCGAAGTCACTGTGTCCTGGTTGATTAAGGCATTGTTCTCATAAATGAAAGATAGTGATTTTGAAACCAGTTTAATTAAAGATCTATTATGGCAACAATGTTAAGTCACATGGCCTCCAAGTGAAAGAATACCTTTGATTGACAAGTCAAGTATTGTGTCTGGTACTTGTTTATAAATGACAGACTTCCATCCAGCTGCATCCACCTAACTGGTAGCAGCCAACTATGGACTAGATACAGGAAAGTATGGTACAAGTAGATTAGTAATGGTACAACTCATTTAGTAGTTTAAAAAACTTCCCCTTTTCGACTTCGTAATGAAAGATTGTAATTTGATGTTTTTCTCCATTACTAATTGCTTAAATTGAAGTTGTTTCTGAAATTATTTTATATAATATCAATTTTTAAAATACCAGTGATAAATATTACTGTTTATTGTAAACTTGTATTTAACTTTGGAATCAGCCAACTTGATCGAAAATTAGGAATAAATATGCCCTCAACTACTGTACCTCCATGGAGGAATAATGATTAAAAAGAATGCCAAGAAAATATTCGATATCACTCTGTTTCTCCTCTTAATTGACAGTCAATCATAATTTTTCAATTTTACTGTTCTGAAATCACTTTGTATATTCACATAATTTAATTTTAATAAAAATTCATAGTCTAAGATCTTTTATTCACACTCCATTGCAAATATATTTATTTTGTATTCCATGCATGTAAATATAGGTACTGAAATCGGTTCCATTACTTGATGTAATTTGTTTTTCTTTTTTCAGAAAACAATGGTTTGTATGTTCTAGAAATATCAGTATGTCACGTGTTTATTAGTAAAAAAATAATTTTTAATATGAGAAACCCAACTGTTATTATTAATGATCCCTTTACATAGCTGGGTTATATGGCTTGCACACTTTCTATCATTATATGCATACAACATCTGTTCAATCATTTAACTTACCTATAGTAAATGTATGTGAATTAGGGTTCTAAATTTAAAATATTATATATATATATATATATATATATATATTAGTCTTGCCAGTGACTGAAGTACAGGTGGTTATTTAAAAAAAAAAAATAGACTCCTATGCAAAATCTAAATATCTTACATACCAAAGGTGGTCTCATACCATCCTAATGAAAGAAGGATTTGCTTTATAACTCTAAAATATTTCTTTAATTTTGATATTTATCTGTGTGTGTGTATATATATACTTGTAAATTATAAATATTTTTCTGCTTTTGCATGCATTTTTTCTGGGTGGCTTTCATAATTTCAGTATTTTTTAATTGTGGTTTTAATTAAAATAATTTATACTTATTTTTAGATATCCCCTGCCTGGAATCCATGCTTTTAATTTTGTATTAAGAGAATCTCTTGGTGGAGGTGGTGTAGCCTCTTTAAGAAGTGATCCCCAGGTAATAGTCAAAATTACATCAATAGCATTTTAAAAAACATTTTTATTTTGTCTACAAATAGCCTTGGATTACTTTCAGGGAAAAGCTTGTGGCCAGATGTTGACTGACTTTGAACTCCATAATATGCCAGACATCAGAACACTTAAAAATCAGTAAATAATATAAGAATCTCAGAGCTTATCCTCTTTTTAAAAAAAATGTTTATATCTGTTATTTTGATATACATATTTGTTATAGTTTTATTATAAATATTTTTGCAGATTAATTAGCAAATCTGTTTTTTATTCATGAAAACCACAACACAATAAAATTTATCTTTTTTTATTCAATAAACAAATTCATGATTATTACAAGCTATAATTATAATTTTAATGCATTTGATTTAAAATCAGATCTTTTAAATTTATAGAAATGGGTTCAATACACTCTCAGATCAAAAATTTCTAAACAAAACTCTAAATTACCTTGATTAAAATCTTCAGCAATTCATTTTTATATATAAAAAAAAATCAGGGTACAACAAGACATTAATTTTAATTACATATTTCAACAAAATGCATACAATTCAACACAAAAATAAGACTAGTGTTCAAAAATTTTAATATTATGCAATAGATAAAATTATGAAATAACTTGATGGTTTACATGTTTTTATTCAGAATAAAAATTGAAAGACTAGATTTACAAATAAATGAGGTATTATAAATCTTTTCCAAAATTATTTATTATGCATAAATTACTTATCTTTCATTTCATTATTATGATAAAAAATTAATTTTTAAACTTCATATTATATCTATTTTTGATGTAGCAGATGAATATTTAGGAATTAATTAATTTTAATTCAGCAAAAGTAAATTTATTCTCAGAAAACATAAATATCATGCATTAATTTTCATTCTTAAATATAACATGCCACAAAGTGAGAAGCAAAGCCTTAATAATTTCAATGGCATTGCAATTAGAAAAGTATAAAATTTGATTACTATTAGAACTATAACATTGATTCTATGTTTCTGATTCAGTTTATTTAAAAAAAAAAAATTACACAAACCATCAAAATTAGAAGAAAAATCAATGAGAGATTGATAAAGAAGAATATACATTTTCCTTTCATCACATAATATATATGTTTAAAAATTCAAACATTAAAGCTGAAACTTTTTTATTATTGATAAAATATTGATTTGATTTTATACCAAAAATAAATAGCTCTCCTACTTGCTTGTATTAATAAATTATACTTATCTAATATTCCTTTGAGTATGAAATTTGCTTTCTGTTTTCTTGAAAAAATGCTCATTAAAGTAAAAAACAAAAAGTCATAACAGAACTTTTCTTGTTTATCATAATTAGAACTTGGGTAATTGATAAATAAATGTTAATATCACATATAAAACATTTCAGGTAATTCACAAAATTCGCTTTTAAATTTCATAGCAGCTTTATTTGGCATCAATTAATTTTGCTTTATTTGCTATTTACTAGAAACTTTTTTCATATCTTTGAAATTACATATTTAGATTATTAAAGATGGATAAAATTTTATATGTGTAAAAATTTTATTAAAATTTTCAATTTAACTGTTTACCATATGTTCAATACATTTTAATTTATGCAAAATAAATTATTTCACTGGTCCCATGGCACTCTACAAAATATATTTCAAACCTTATTTAGTTGTATCATATCAGCTTTTATTATACAAATTTTTAGAAATATAAAGTTAAAATTTTTCATTCATGAAAAAAAGAAAGAAAATATTTTCTCACTTATCATTTGCAGAAAAATAGTGTAACTATATAAAAATCAAAACAAATACTTTAATAAACTAAAATTTGTAATTTGAATTATATTCTATAAAATACTAATATATAGTATCTCATTTTAACTAAGTTTATAATCCATTCACAAATTAAAAATATAATGTTTTAAATTCAAAGTTCATGAAATAAAATTATAAAGTATACAAAGCTTTTCTTTGCTTTGCACAAATACAATATAAATTACAAAATGATTTACTTTATGTAAAATATTATTTGAAAATGTAATTTTCACAATGATTAAAATTTTTTGTATTCATAAAAACAATATAAAAATTGCCAGCCTTATTTTTCATGGATATGAAATATTGCACATTTTTTGTAGTTAATAAATCAGTTATTGAATGTACATCAATATCATTATACACACAAAATTTCATTTAAAAAAATAGTAAAGTTTTTATTTTGTATAATTACCAGTAGAGTCTTGTGATGACTTTATTAAACATTAGAACATTTATGATACAAGATTTCTAATATTTAATGTCTTTCATATTTGAGTGTATCATGCTATTAATAGTAAAAGCACATCTAGAATAGTTGCTTGTCAAAGTTGTAATTCTTAACAAAAATAACTTGGCTTTGTAAATAAAAATAAATATTTTCCATAAAATTTTTATAACTGTTTTAGTAAGTATACAAGTTATTTCATTTTTTAATTAGCATGTAATAATGTATATTTCTAAATGCTCAACAATAAAAGTTTTGAAGATTTCTATTGCAATCAATTCTATAATTAAAATAAATGTTTTTGTAAGGTTTTCAATTTTTAAAACATACCAGTTAAATAATTTTAACAATGTAACTTCTCAATTCTTGATAAAATTATCCATACATGTTATAAAAACATAGAAATACAAAAGAAATCAAGACTCTACTATGTTGAATATTTTTTAAACAAAATTATATTTAATTAATAAATGCTGTTTGGCAATAAGTTTGTGTATCACAGATAGTCTCCAGCCAATTTCAAATTTTCACAGAAGAAAATAATCGTACTAAGAAACTACATAGGTACATGACTGAAAAGGTATGATATTGATTCACCATTATGAGTACGACGGATAGCTTCAGCAAGGATCATGGATATGTCAATGCACTGAAAATAAAAATTATTTTTTTTATTATTTTTACAAGGATTTAATTTTTAAGTTATTTTACATAACTACCATTTATTTCAATGTTTTTCTCATTTGTTCTATTTTTTCTATGTTCAAGAGACCATTTAAAACCTATAACTATATCTTAATGATTAAAAATATTTTTATATATTAGACTGATAAATAAGAATGGAACTCCCCAGAGCCTTTTCTTAAAACTGAAATCTCTTATTTTTCACTTCAGATTCCTTATATTCATTTTTAAATCAAAATTAGAAGTGATTGATTCTTTTAATGAAAAATCACTTAAATACTTATTATATTTATAAAATATTTTGAAAATACCCAGTCTATTTTGCACTGGGTCTTGATTCTCTATTATTAGTATTCCATTTTACTGTGACTTTCTTAACAATGCTTTACTTTATAATTAAAACAATTATTAAGTTATCTAAAGGTTATTTCGAAATTAAATTATTCATAGTAATATACAAGATGAATTAATTTTCTAATTTTGTAACAACTAGAAATATAAAATTATATATATTACAAGGACTATAAGTTTTTATATTGAATAAAAGCAATTAAAATTAAGAGATAATGCTCCATAAATATTAATTTATAATTTATTGTAAATCAATATATTAAAATCAGTATGCATTGTCATTTGGTTTTTATACAAATACCTAATTCAATAAAATAAGATATAACACAGTATACCCATTTAAGTCCCTTACCACTATCTTAACTTTGTAATGTCTATTGCGATTTTCATAAAAGCAATACATATGTATAGTAAAATAGCCATGCATTGCTGAATTATTGATTTAATTGTAATTATTGAGGACTACACTGTTTTTCCAGATTCCTTATAACATCACAAAACTTGAACAAAAGGAGAAACTATTCTTTTTGGGGCAAAATATACATATATGACACCGCAATGTGGCACAGTGATATTGCTTCTAGTTTCCAATGAAAAAGACTAAGGAATACATTTTTGTACTGATTCCTTTTATAACTAAAGTATATAATACACAGATCATACTAAAATCTCATTAATTTTAAACTTTTACTAATTTTAAAAAATTAATGCAAAACAAAAATGAAAAATTAAAGCATTCAAGGTAATTGTATTTTTAAAAGTAGACATAGATAGAAAAAGCTATGGTATATTTGTGAATCAAACTTTTCTCCCAATTAAAAAAGCTACAATGTTTCATTATTGTTTTTCCCAGTGAAATCAAATATGTAATTTTTAGTCAAATTATCATTTATTTTCTGAACAATCTGGATTTGTATCCTGATGATATTCGTATACAACTTATATGAAATGCCTGAAAAATACTACCTGAGTCAATTGATGGGTGTTCCTGAAAACCAAACAATGTTGCATCAAGTTTTTTTTTTTTTAATTATTATAGGTAGCAGAATTTTTACAAAAAAGGTTATAAAAAGTAATTTACTGTTTTGCTTAGAGAACACAAGTAAAACATTTTTAATCACGTATAAATAAGTTTCTAAAATTACTCAGATGAAATCAAATATTCTTAAGCATTCCATAACTTTTCTGTCAGTTATTAACTTATCAAGACTTTTGTAAATCCTAAATTAGTATTTAATAGTTATGGGGAATCAAACACTATGGATTATCACTTTTTCTGCAATAAAAAAATTTCTAAGGTTGATTTTTTAGAAAATAAAAATTCGGAAACTTTCAATTGCATAATAATTTGTTTTATTTAATTAAGTATTTTACATGCCTTTCATAAAATGTTACTTTATATGATTTCCCAAGTATTATAATATTTCCATAATGTGACCACATATATTTGTTCAAAACATTTTTTCTGTGAATTCTGTAACTATTTTTATAATTAGAAATAGTAATACATAATATAATAGAGGAATTTTGACAACTGAAAAAAGTTTAAATTGACTAAATTCAGAATTACTGTACACCTAAGTCTGTTTTTACACGGTCTTTTTGTACACGGTTTTGATATAACACGGTTTGAAAATTGAATATTTTTAATTTTTTTACACGATTTTATTCCATTTAGCACGATTTGAAATTTTATGTACTTAAATTTTTTTTGTCAAATTTAATTTTTGCGAAGTATGTTCATATCACAAAAATGTATTTATGAAAGAAAAAAGTCTGAAACCATCGATAGTTTGCGAACACTAGCTTAAAGATTTAAGTGAATTCCCCTTTAGCGCGTACAAACAAGTAGGGGAATTCCCTTTATGTGCATACAATAAAATTTACTGGTCAGAGCAATTGAAACGTGTTAATATTTTGTGAACTGTCAATGCAATAAGACGTGTTTGGTAAAGAAATTTTTTGCAGGCAAATTTGATTTTCCATTAAATTTAATTTTAACGCATTAAGATAAAAGGTAAGCCAAAAAATATTTTGTATTTATTCAGTTATTTACGAATAACTGATGACGACAGCAATTAAATTTATGTTGTTGTATTTATGATTATCACTTATTCTATTTTATTTTATTTTTTACCTTAAAAATTGAATAACCTATTCTTTTCGTTCACAACATAGTTTTTTAGTTCCTGAACTTGCCATACATTTAATTTATATTACTTTTAAGATTAGAGTGCATATCTTTTTTATCATTAATTACTATGCTTGTGAAAATAAGCATTATATATTTGATTTAATAAAATAAACATGAATTCTTGTTCTTAAAAATTCTTGTTTTTCACTAATTTTAATAGGTTTTAGAGATTAGGAACAAATCACCCATTTTTGTATAAGATCAATGTCTTTTTTTACACGGCTTCTTCTGGAACCAATCTACCGTGTAAAAACAGACTTAGGTGTATGTTAATTTAAATTTGCATTTTGAATAAATGTAATCCATTCTGGTAAAATATTAATGATTTTTAACCATATCTGTTGGAATAATGTGAATAAAAAGTTAATGTTTTAATGTCCAAAAAATATTTTTGCAATAAATAGAATATATTAAATGAATTTTCAAAATCTGTGAAGATAAATTTTATTATGCTTCACACTAATTTTATAAAGACATTTTTTAGGTAGATTTGAATTTCAAATATATAAAATATCAAAAACGAAAGATAAAATAAGTTTAGATAAAATAATTTGATATATTTTACAATTTATAATTAATAAAATAATGATTTTAAATGTTTATTAATACAAATATTTTCAATTTCAAACCTATTATATATACTCTTTATTAAAACACAGGCAAAATTAAAATAATTTCTTATGTTACCTGAATTTTAGAGCACTCTGCCATGTGAGATTCTTGAGGTATGCTATTAGTTACAACAACAGCTTCAAAAACAGCATTATTAATTCTTGATATTGCAGATCCAGACAATATACCATGAGTAAGTATAGCATATACTTTCTGTGCACCAGCTTCAAGAAGTCTGCAATTTTGATTAAAAAGATTTAAATTGTATCTCTAAATTATTAAATATAAATAACACAAAAATATCAGTATATTGTGTATTTGATAAAGTAGTGACTGAACAGAAATTTAGAGAAAATAAGTCATAAATAATTTAATTTAAGAACAACAAAATAAAATGGATAATATTTAAAACTGGTTTGAATATATAAACATATTTAGCTATTTGCTCAATTAATTCACAAATGTTCCTTCAAATTGAAGTAGAAGAGTCAAGATGAAACAAAAAAAATTCAAATATTGCATAATGTAAACATTCCTTATAATTATTCAAGAGCATAGGTAATTTGCCAATGCAATTTAATTTATTTATAATCTAAATTAAATATAATCCAATTTAATTTATATATAATCAGCTAGATAGTAAAATTAATTTCCTTCATTTATTTAAAGTGAACTTTGATTTGAAGACCTTCTAAAATGTTTCTGCCCACTTTATACTATATTTCCAAATTATATATTGATAGGCATTTAAATAATTATACCATTGAACATTATGAAATAAAATACAACAATATGAAAATTCATAAATTGAAATTTAAAAAATTTAAATCAAATTATTTAATTTTAAAAATAATTTACAAGAACATTTTTAAATTTTAATAAAAGTGTGGAATATCATAATGCTGTTTAGCCCTTCATGTTAATTATATTCGCCTTAATATTAAACATTTACCTTTAAAAGAGGGATACTACCTATCAGCTGCATGACAAATCGTCCCACAAGTATCAGCCATATCATCAACCAGAATTGCAATTTTGTCTTTAACATCTCCAACTAAAACCATAGTAGAAACTTCATTAGCCTTTTCTCTCTCTTTATGAATCAAAGCAAATTCAACATTCAAGTGGTCTGCTAATGCTGTTACTCTAAAAAATATATGATGAAGTTCATTCTGAAGTAAATGAGAAAGTAATCAAAAATTTAGATAAGTTGCAGAAGTTTCCTGTCACACTGTCTAAAATTAACACTATTAAACTTTGCTAAATGTAAATAAATGTTATTAAAGCTTCTTCATATTCCCATGAATTTGTTTTTATAAGCAGGTAATATTACTTTCATAAATAATAAATTTACCTGCAGATTTTGCAAAATTTATTTAAACACATGAAAAAAATGGATAAATTGTAAAAAAAATAAATCTTTAAGAATTAATTGTGAACTAAAATATTAATAAAATTAAAATAAGATATTCATAATTATATTAATCATGCTGTAAAATTATTTTATATTTTTAATGTGACAAAATTATTCATTTTCTTTAATTTTTATTTAAAAAAAAAATTATGTCCTTTGACAACAATTTGCAATTCTTTGAAAAGAAATTAAAATACAAATAAAAGATCTTTCTTAAAAAGTCTTTGTTTTGATGCATACTATGGTCATACATATCCACTAGAGCTTTATTAATTTGCAGAAAAGTTTGATGTTTTAATTGAAATTTAAACATATTGTTATAATTTTATATTTATTAAAATTCAAATTGATAATTATGTATCAAAATGAATATTTTATAGGCACTTGAATCTCATTTTGTTCAGTAACAAAAAATACATCAAATGTATTTAAAATAATTTTAAGATTAATGAAAATGATTAATAAAAAAATTCTCATGTCATTAAACTTTTTTTAGAAGACTTCATAATTTAAAGCTGAATTTACATATAATGGTATCACATGTAACAAAGTTTTTCCAGAATAAAAATTAATTCTTTTTTAGGTATTTAAAGTAAACTCTATCTACAAAATACCACACATTTTAATTAAGCATATTAAAGATATTTTAAAAATCTAATAGATTAACTTCCAAGATGTGTTGATGAAAAGAACAAATCCATAAGCAAGCTCATTTATAATTTTTCTGTGAATCTAGGTAAGGTTAACCCTCTTAATACCTTTTAGCTCCACCTGCATCTGGTGAAACAATGATGCTATTTCTCCACTCTGGTATATTTTCTTTAATCCATTTTAACACTGCAGGTTCTGCATATAAGTTATCAACAGGAATATCAAAGAATCCCTTGAATATAATAATTTTATATTAAGAGCTAAAAATCTGACACTGTTTTGAAATCTTAATTTATACTGACAATATATAAATCACATTAATATATACATAAAAAAATTTATTTCCATTTATGGAAATAAATTTAAACTTCATAATTAAAGAAGATTGTTTAAGCAATATCTTCATTTAAAATTTAAAAAAATTGCATAATCAAAACTATTAAAACATATTAAGCTTACTTGTATTTGAGATGCATGCAGATCCATTGTTATTATGTGGTCAGCACCAGATACTGACAACATGTTAGCAACTAATTTTGCAGATATAGGTGCTCTACTCTAAAAATTTAGAAATATTTTGTTTAAAAATGTGCATTTATAAAAACTATTAAAAAAATATCGAATAAACTACATTTTTTAAGAAATTTAGAACATGACTACAGAAATTCTTCTACCAGCATCTGGTTACCTGCCAATGCTTAAAAAAATTAAGTTTTAAAATGATTTATTGTAATATAATTTTAATCTACTAGATCTTGAAAAAGCTAAACCATTAAAATTCAAACAATTCTGGAAAATGAGAAATTGAGTTGAATTTAGTTTATTCATATTTTATCATCAGCTTAAGTTGAAAAAATTAATAAAGTTAAAAAATGAAATTATTTTACATTATTAGCTTTTAAATTATAAGATATTTGACTTGAAAGTACAAGGAAACCATACTTTTATTCTTTCTACAATTTTGGAATTTTAATTATCATTGATCGAAACCATAAGTAATTGAATCATTATTATACTGTATTTTTTTCTCTTATACATGAAACAAAATGCACCAGATCTTAGCAATAACTGACACAAATTTGCAACTTCAAATAAACTTAAATCATTTTATGACAACAATGCACATAATTTTATTTCGAATTTAGTAACCATTTTAATACGACTTTTTTATAATTTTAAATAATTAGTTTTAATTTTAATATGCAGATCTAAATATATTTTTAGTGAGTTTTATTATTTAAATTGTTTCTCTCTTCATTTAACAATTGTTATCCAAGAACTGCTACATTGCAGAGTGCCAGTAACTTGAAAGTTCAACAAATGTGAAAGCATTGTAAATTTGTAAAGGCAAAACTTCATTACATATTCCTTTTAAATACAAATATTTATAAAATTATGCAGACTCTTCAAATAAATTCCATCTGACTTGACTGTATGCATACAAATATATCTAAGGACACGTGGAACAAATTAAGAATAGAAATTGAAAATACAAGATTTTTTTCCTTTTGTGCAATTATTTCCTAATAGTCCATGAGATTGAGAAAAAAGGCTATAATGGGTAAGATACAAAACAATAAAAAAAGGGGAAAAAATGTATAAAATATGCATTTGAACAATTTAGACACTCGAAAATTAACATAAACATGCTTATTTCTTAAAGAATAATAAAATGAAACACTTTATTAGATAAAAGTTTTTTTAACTCAGACATTTTTTTTTTATCAAATATTGAATTTTTAAGTAGTTAAATAATCAAGAATTTTATGTATCCATTTAAAAATTTATCAAATTTCAAGATGACAAAGAAACAAATTCAATGACAGGAAAAATAATTAATATGCAAAATAATCACAATGCACTTAATTTACTATCTCATTTTTCAATTCAATAATTTATTTTCAGTAACTACTAATATTTGGTTTGTGATTTTTGAACAAACACAGCCTAATTAGAGTGAGCTTATTCAATTATATTAAGCTAATTTATAAAGCATTTCCTATTGATAATTTTGCACACATTAAATAGGAAATTTATAAAATTAGTATTAAATAACATTATTTAAATAGTTATATTATTATAATTGTTATTATAAAATAGTAATTTAAAAAAAATTATAAATATAAAATCGCATTAAAAAAATTTGAAAATTTTAAGTACTTTTAGAATTGTGATTTCTTTATATATACCTACGAATAAAATTAAGGTGAATTCATATTTATATCATCAAATAAATGAAAGTTCATTGAAATATTTTCCTTAAAAAATTACTATCAAGGGGAAAATTATTAAATTATGAAAATAAATTCACTTAATTTTGACAGAAACTACTTCTAAAAATATTGCAATTGTATACATGAATTATTTTTTATTAGTATATTAGAACAATTAAGGCAAATTAAGAGTTTGTTTAAATTTATTGACAGACTTCTATACAAATATAATGACACAAAAAGTTCATTCTTATAAAATTACATTGACTGTTAAAATTATGTTTAAAAAATAATTTGCATTACATTCAATGATCACTGTGTTACTTAAAAATAAAAGCTTGCAATTTTAATCAATCAGTAAATTTTAGGTCACAGTACAATTATGATAAAATTCCAACCTAGTAGTCCTTCATGATAAAATTCTAAATGAAAATTTCAATTTTTTAATTATAGATTCTAAAGATTTAAATTTCAAGAAGATATTGTCATTAATTTTTTTAATCCTCAATAGTTCTCAAAAATAATGGATTTATTAGATTTAAAATGCCTTATTTACAAAATATGAAATGCACATTTTAATTCACCTATTAATCTAAAGATGATTACTATGCCCATAATATGAGAAAAATGTACCTTAAAACTATAATACATATTTACACATTATATATATATATATATATATATATATATATATATATATAATGAATTAAAAATACTATATACAATACTACAAAAATTCTTTTAATTAATTTGATGAAAAGTAACAAAAAAGCATTATTATGAATGTTATACATCAAATAAGCTTTCAAATATGATTTATTTAAAAATGAAATCAAATGATGCATAAAAATGTCTAGAAATATTATTTGAATAAAGCTTGTGACAAAGAAATTAGAAACCTATAAAATATATCTTTAGTAATATTTTAGAAGCATTTCAAAAGCAGAAATAAAAAATACTATCACTATATTAGTAATTTATAAATATATTAACTTTTAAACATAATAATTACTTACAGAGCTGGCTTCTCTGCTGCAATTCAGCTAAAAACAAAATGACCACCAAAAAAGAAAATGGTGCTACAATGAATTACAAGGTAATATTCATAAACAATTATGATATAAATTAAACTTAATTCTAGAAGCTTATTTACCATACATCGAGGTCATTGAATTAATCAATCAAAACTTAGTTTAATAGAACTTTTTCTGTTGTTTAGCTAAAAAAGAAACATTAAGTTCAAATTTAAACATGGCTAAAGAAAATAAATTTCATAAACAAATGTAAGTTTGAATGTACACATAATTATGAAATTCATTTTCTTAAAGCATGTATAAATTTGAATGTAAATAATATATGAGCAATAATTTTTTTATTAAGTCCTAATATATTTTTTCCTTTGAAAACATAATTAATCTAACACAGATTGACTATTCAAACTACTGCTATCTCATCACTGAAAATATTTCCTTTAAATTTATCCTACATTTTCTTCACTATTGTAAATAAAATATTAAAATTTAATTCAATTACATAAAAATTTAACTTCATATTAGAAATATATTAATTTGTCCCATATCAATACAATAATAGTGTAATGAATATTTGCTCTGTAATTTGCTTATTTTGCACTTTAAAAGCAAACATCAGGCTGAATAAATTCCGACAGAATTTACAAAAAAATCAGATTCAATTTTTTTATTACTATAATTATAAATATAAAATAAAATTTAATAAAATAAAAATAAAGATTTTTAAAAAATAATATAAAATTAAATCAAATTTGGTTAACTAAGCTTATTCATCTCAGCACAATTTATATTTAATGCATTTTTCATAGGCGTAAACTAATATTCAATGATTAATTTCAAAAGTAATTTTATATTACTTACTTTGTAATTGGCTATATATTACATCTCTAATATACAAATTTAAAGATATTTTTAAAACTAAATCTAACATTAGTAAAAAATACCATTATCTCTTATAAATATTTTAAAGTTATCATTTTGAGCCCTACAAAAAATTTTATTAATTATGTTACTTCCTATATACCAAAATACTTAAGTTAAATACCATTTAAACTTTTCAAATAATATTTCTCATTCAATCTGTTAGTGTATAAAATTATTAACTGAGAAATATTTATTATATGAAATACAGCTGCATAAACAGTACCAAATCAAAAGTTATTTTATCCAGAAAATAAAACAAGATTATAATAATCACTACCTTGTCTTTTTTATCTTGGCGTGAGTAAGGAAATAGAGGAATCACAGCAGTCACTCTTGAAGCTGATGCAATTTTACATGCATTTATCATTATGAGAAGTTCCATTAAATTATCATTGATTTCTCCACATCCACTTTGGATTATATAAACATCTTCTCCTCTTACCGATTCTTTAATTTCAACACTAAATATAAATTTTGTATGAAATCATAATTTTTACAAAGAAATATGATAACTAAGTTCTTTTAAGTTACATTAAATAAAATTAAGATAATGAGCTCAATAGATGTATTAAAAGTTACAATATATGTATAAAGAAGAGCAGTTTTTATTTTCAATATAATAATCAACAACTGAATATGCATATTTTCTATATTATATAAATATTACATTTGTGATTATTGCATTTCAAACCCAATGAGAAAGTTATTCTGTTATCTACAATAGGCAATTTTACCTCATGCAATCACAAAAAGTAGTTATTAAAATGTAAATCAATTCATAAAACAAGAATGTAATTCATTATATTTCTAAAACTAAATAAAAATATATACATAAAAAAATTCTTAAAAGTTATAATTTTCATAAAATTGAAAGTTATATAATAATAAAGTCATATATTACAAAAGTAATATCAAATAAATATACAGAACTCAATAAACATTCATTAAAAAAGATTAATAAAGTATTAATAAAATGCAAATCATATGCAAGCATTATATTTCATAATAAGTTTGTAAAAAAAAAAACTAATAATGAAATCTAAAGTTATTGGTAGGAGTAAAAATAAAATTTTCTCATGAAAATACTTTAGATTTACATATGAAAATAAAGATACATCTTAATTATAAAAAATTCTTTATTTAAGGATTTTGAATAAACAATGACAAAATTCAAGGAAATAATTAAAAAGACAAATAATCACAAATTATACAGCTTTGATACACATTTATTTTTAGCACAAGAATATATGGAAATTAAAAGTGAATATACAATATAAATATGAAATACATAACTCCGTAAAAATTAAGTTGACATATATATATATATATTAATGCTATACTAATAAATTATCACAATATAATGTTAAAATTCTAAACTATGCTAAATACTAATGTTTCAAAATCATTAAATAGTATGGAAATAATGTGTTTCGCGGCATTTATTAGTTTTATTTTATATTTTTAATAAATTAAATAACTGGTATAACAGGTACACATTGTAATTCTATCCAGTTTTTTAATGAAACAAAATAAAAATTTTTCTTACTATCTATATACTTTATTAAGTAATATAATTGTCATTATTATTGAAGAATTTTGCCTGTTTAAGGGCAATTTGTATATCCCCTTTTTGAAAATGTTTCATTTTATTTATTTATTTATTTTTTTTTTTGATGCCCAAAATTGATCATCTATGCTTGTGTTCGACAACTTCATTTTTTAATTTTTGCCTTTAAAAAATTTTGTAAGGACAAAAACAAGTGATAGTCAAAGGGTAATAAGAACTAGGAATATGGTGGATGCAGTAGAAGTTTGAAGCATAGCTCCGCTAAGTTTTGATAAGTCTGTGAGAAAACATGTGGCCTAATTTTAACATGAAGCAGTATGATTTCCTTCCTATTAAGTACCACTTGAGAACTACTGAACATTGTTGTACTATTGTACATCACTCTTTTTTGGAATCCAATTCTTAAATTAATCAAATTCTGAAAAAAAAAAACTGTGAATTTAACTTTGCATTTGTCTTTAACAGATCAAAATGTCTTCAAGTGTTCTACCATATGCACAGCACTTTTTATTTAATTTAGAGATGGATGGGGCAGGTTTTTCTGGATTCACCTAAAACCTTTTATTTAAGCTTGTGCAAATAATCCACTTTTTATCCATAGTTACGATCCTTTTCAAGAAAGGCTCAATTTTGTTCCAAGCAAGCAAGTGCATATGATGACTCAATCATCCAAATTCTGACTTGATTCATGTGGCACCAATCTTGTTTTTCGAAAAGGATTTGAAATTGTTTTGCTGAGCAGAGTTAACACTTTTGTTATCTTCGTTGTTGTCCAATGCTCTAACATGATTATAACAACATTGTCATCAACCAACGACCATCGCCAGAATTTAACTTGTCAGAAAGAATAAAATCACCTGATTAAAATTTTTTGGACCATTTTCTGCATATTCTATCAGAATCTGTACCTTCACCAAAAAATTCAATAAATTTCTATATGCTTCTGTAGCATCACTTCCTTGTTGAGATTTGCATAAAATGCAGTGGTATAAATAAACTTTATCAGTACCCATGGGCACTATATCGCTTCACACTTAAGACTAAGTGAATCAACTTTTCTTTCTTTAGTTTGCTACATCAGTATGTAAACATTAAGTGATAAAAATAGAGAGCAGAACATATGCTTGCTAGCCAAAAATTATTCTATTAGAAATAGACAAAACTTCCTATATGTACTTAGCATATGTACTTTGGCACTACAAAGCATACAGCCTAAGATACAAGAATGTTGAAAGGTATTTAAACATCTGCTGAGAATAGACTCCTGAGAATAAGTAAGCCATGTCCACACGTTAAAAAAAAGATTAATCCATAAGACTTTAAGACCTCTGGTAGACAGATATGTGAAAAAAGAAAGCAGAAGCCCAAGATTCATGTCTTGTTGTTTTATAAAGGCTGGTATTGAATGCAAGCTTTTCCACTCCAAAGATTATGATGATGGAGAAAATATAAATCCCAATGGAGAAAATATAAATCCCAATGTCTAGTAGTCAATAAACTAGTGTTGTTTAACTTGTTGATCTTTTTCAACCATTTTTTCGGACTTTTGTTTTGATAATCTACAATTATTTTTTGCACGCAATGGCTAATTCAACTAAGACCTACAGTTTAAAATAGGTTTGAAACTTCAGAAACCTTTGTTCACAATAGGAATGGGCCCATAAACTATTTGTTAAAAAATGACCTTCCACCATCAAATGGACTCATCTTGTTGGGCAAAAATAGAATTATACTTTCTTGATATAATTACAATATGTATCTACTTTAGTATGCAATGGAATATTTTTAATAGTTTGTTTAACATTTTAATTGATTAAAAGTCATCGTTACTGGTATTTTCATACTTTCTCATACACTAACATTTTCACTATTAGTTATATGATTTCCAGTAAATTATATATAAAAGGGAAGTACAAAGACTACACATATAATACCTTTTATTTTATCCTACTAATTTAACGAATTTTTCATAATTAGAAACATTTGTTTTGCCAAACAATAGAGAGAACAATTTAGTGACATAAATAAATCTTTTTTATAACATTTTTCTAGTATATGTCAAAGGAATTTTCAAAGAGGGTAACAAGCATGTCACAAATGACAAAATTAAAGCTAGTTAGAAAACAAACACCGACAAAAAATTACTTCTGCTTTCTCACAAATAGAAGAAACAATTTTTTCACATTATTCAATAGTATCAAAACCCATATTTTATATTTTAGAAATCATATTCATTAGCTTATAATGATCATTAATAGCTGATTTATTTCTTAAATTATTTAAAAACAAACTAGGAATTATTTAAATATGTTTAGAAACCTTAAGTAAAAGTTTGATTTTAAAAAGTAGTGTTAAATTTTCAGGTTGGATCTTATTTGGATCCACCTTGACATTCAAAGTAATAAAACCAAAAAGGGCCTCAATTTATCGCCACTAACTATGATCCAAAGAAATTCGAAAAGAGTTATTACCTTATTATCTAAATATTTTTAAAACGATGCAACATATTTTTTTAAAAAAAAAATTAATTTCTCTGTTTAATGTTTAAATGAAATAAATAGATTATTTTTGAGTAATGCATTGGATACATTTTTTACATTCATTTTGACCATATTTTGTGTACTTTACATTGACGTTTTTCCCCTTTTTCCAACTGTCGTCGACTGTTGAGCCAAAAAAAATTTTTCAAGTTTTCCTTATTCAATTAATACCACACATTTGGTAATTTTTTCATAACATTGAAGTTTAAACTAAGTAGAAGAAATCATTCTTTTTTTAAATCTTAGAGATAATATAAAAGTGTGGCAAACTGGTTACTCGATAAATTAAACCAATCATTCATTTGGTGCATGAAAGTATTTTAGAGACTTATTCTAACTATTTTATTCACTTTCATATAATTTATTCTCCACACAAATATCTATCTAGGCAATGCTGCAAATTTAGTAGGTCTTTTTTCAATGGATAAACATTACTTTTTACATGTCACTAAATTACGCAAGAGAGTTAAATGTTATTAAATAATTAATCAACTATTAAAATAAACCAATTAAGTAAACCTTAATAATTCCAAATAAAATTGTTAATGTTTGCTAAATTAAATATTCTCCTTGTAATATTTTTAATAATTTGTTTTTTGAATTGGAATTTATTATTTGAGGGTTGATGAAAAAATTCTCACCATGTTTCTTTATTACTAAATTTTTTCAATACAGCTTTTCCAAGATTTATCCCTAACCGATCTACAACTTTTTGTGCTAACTCTGGATGAGATGTTCCGCTGAAAACTTTAATATTCGGCATTTTATTCAACAAAATTAACCGATGTAATAAGAATAAACTTCAGTATGAATACGGATCACTTAATTTAAATGAAAACAAACAAGCTCTCAAGTTCATTGATTTAAATAATTTTAAGGCAAACCGCAAAGTTGGCTTATAAAAATGTATTCGAGTGATACATTTATAATTTTATATTTAGGCAAAGAATCATTATGTTCATTAAAAAATCTACAATTTTAGAATATAAATACAATATAAATTTATAATTTACTAAAATTCAAGGATAAGGAAATTGTTCAAAAAAATCATTTAAAGTAATTTTTAGACGAATCAATTTTAAGGATATCCTTTCTATAACAAAATGTATAGCAATGACGTGCTTTACAACAACTGATTTAGGGTTCAGGAAAAGAAGCATGTTGATTGGTATATTGGGAAAGGTAGAAAGATTTAGTCTGCTCTGGCAACAGTTAATGATGAAAACATTTTCGGTCTCATTAATTTAGTTTCGCTTTTTTCTTTCCTTTTTACGTTGTTGCTTTAATTGTAAAGAAATTTTAAATTTTCGATGGGAATAATTTTATAGAATGAATTTGATTTACTGTCGTTTAAATTAAATTCTATTTTGAAACCTGCAATTCGGATCATTCTTCATCCTTTGTTACGTTACCATTATATAAAAATTTTGCTGTATTTTCTTTTTCTGTTTTATACTCATAACAATGCAATAAAAGATATTTCAAATTTAAAAATGAGGGAGTTGAATATCTGAAAATACTTTGTCAGCATAATATTAAATTGCAGTTCTAAGAATTCGACTCTAGTCGAATAAAATTCGAGAGTGGACAATAGTAGCAATAAGAAAGGGAAGTATAAAATCATACGATCTAGAATAATTATGATAAATCTTTGAAAAATTTATGTGCTTTGCCTTTTCAGATCTTTTAAATTTCTTAACTTGACATACTATTTCTAGAAACATATGTTGTAAAAAAAAAAATCTATGATACTGTAAGTTAACCCAATATATCTCCTACTCTTACATAAAAAGCGAGACTCGGCAAAAATATTTCAAAATTACTCTTAAACAAATATGCTTGTTGAGAAGTCAAAAAGAAAAAATCGGTTAAAGCCTTCAGCTTCAACAAACTTGTAATGGCTTAGAAAAATTTATTTATAGAACTATAATACAGTAGTATCAAAAACTTAAAATCAATTGGATTTAATAAAAAGACATTTGTTTTACGTTCAATAGTAAGTTTTACGATATTGTTTAAAATTGACATTATCAGTAATTTATTTTAAGCAAAAACCATTGTTCTTGATTCAACTTTTAATTTCGTCAATAAAATTTAAATTGATATTCTAAAATTTAGAAAAATTGTAACACATTTTTAGACGAACCATAAGTAATAGCACATGCAGGTTTAATGTTTTTCATTTCATTTCTCGAGAAAGGAGTTGGAAAAAAAAATATTTGTTTCGAAATATCAGAAAATAAAGTTATAATAAACCTGATAGAAGAACATGGGTTTTTTTTTATCATTGTGTATAAATAGAAGACAAATTTAAAAATACATTAAATCTTATTTTTGATTTGAAATTAATCCCTAAGATGAAAACGTCTGTGATGTACTTAATATATAAAAATTTATTTTCATTTTATAATTAATTAAACTGTATCTGGCAACAAGAGAGACTGGTTTTAAGAAGTTATTTGAATGTGCTAGAGAAAGAAGGACGATCTGATGGAATTAACTTAATATTGTTTTGGTAACTAATAAAGTTATGTTTAATCTCTTGATTGTCTGTCATGAATAAACAACAAACATTACATGGTGTCAGAAGTTAAAAAAAAAATAATAATAATAATTCGAAAAGAAGGAATATTTAAAAATAAATAATTGTGTAAAGAAGAAAAGTTGTTTTTTTTAATTGCTAGGCCTAACATGGCTGATTGAAAATACTGTGTGTAATATTGGAAGAGAAGTCTTTCTTGTTTTCTGGGTGAAACTGATAATTGTCACCGTTCTGCACAGGAAGTTACTTTTTGTCAGAAGAAATGGAAACATTTAAGAAGCCAAGTGAATTTAACTTTAGCACCGGAAATGTTGTTGAAAATTGGAAACGTTGGCGCCAAAAATTCGAAAACTATATGTTGGCGACTGAAAAGAATTTGAAGCCTGATAAGATAAAGATCGCTATTTTGCTGAATCTTTTAGGTGATGAAGGTGTTTCAATATTTAACACATTTAAGTATGAAGAGGGGAAATCTTCGGAAAAGTATGAAGACGTCCTTATAAATTTTGAGAACTATTGTATACCACGTCAAAATGTTGTATTTGAAAGATACAAGTTTTTCTCCTGTTCACAGAAAGAAGGTAAAAGTATGGATTCATATTTGACACTATTGAAAACTCTACCCTAGTAGCAGAGGCTTATTGGTATTACACTGGCCATTCACCGGTTCCATTGGCAACTCACTTTTCACCAAATTTTCTCATCGGTCCGAGCCCGGTATCTTATACATGAAACGGTCACCGTTTTTTCTACCGTACATTGTGCTCGACATCGTCATCGGCTGTTGATGCAGTGGCCACTAAGCGGTAGCCGTAGTATTTACCAAAGAGATTGAAACGAATCACGAGTAGAATAAGTAAAAATTCTACGCATGCGCGGCCGCCATATTTGAAATTCATTGTGTTTACCAATTTTTTTTTTCTACTACTTGTACTAGTTATATTTCGTTCTGGAATTAGCTATTTTTTATTATATCATTTTTAGCAAGCATTATAACAGAATATTTTGGTAAGTACTATCAATTCTTTTAAATAAATAACAAGTACATATCTTTAAAATGCCTATTTATTTAATTCTGTAACTTTGTAGACTTATATTTATTTTGTACCGGTAAAATGTAAGTCCGAATAAGAATTACAAGCAATATGTTTGAAATAATATTAATTTTATTGTGTACTTTAGTCTGTTTATCGTTTTTAGTTTATAAATATGCATAATAATAATAATATATAGTAATTAAAAACCAATAATGAAAATTACATGGACCCAGATCAACAATGTAGTGCCACAGTTAAAGATTTCAAAATACTTAACTCTTTATATAATGAGTCAAATATCTTAAGCAATTCAGTACCTAAAAAGAAATTAAAACAATGTTTTTTGAAACATAATTTAATTTGGGTTGCTATAAATGGCATATTAAATGTACTTAAACCTTATCATACAAAATTGCCAGCTAGAACATTACTCAGTACACCTACTTATGTTTCTGTATCTAAAATTCAAGAAAGTGAATATATCCATTTCTCTTTAAAAAAACACTATTAAGCAAAAACTCTAGTATGGATTGAAAACTAAAACAGTCTACTATAATCATAAATTTACATATTGATAGATTTCCTTTGTATAACAGTTATATAAATTTTGGCCAATTTTAGGTAGCATTAAAAAGATAATAGATATACCTTTTCTCATTGGTATTTATTTGTTGAAAAGAAACCTGATATCAATGAATTTCTGGAAGAATTAGTTAAAGATTCAAAAATTGTTATGCTGGTCTTGCAATATTGGGTAAAAACTTTTCAAGTTTTGTTAATGCAGTAATTTGTGATATCCATCAAGAGCTTTTGTTCCTTGTACTAAATTGTTGATTGGTTACTATGGTTATGATACATGGTAGGTGACGAAAAGGTAAATGGTATCGATAGATGACTTATCCAGAAATTAATGCTTCTTTGAGAAATGATGGTGAAAAAAAACAGCCATTTAAAACACATTGATCTTTGGAAAGCTACTGAATGGCGATAATTTTTTCTCTATACAGAACCAGTTCTATTGAAAAATATGTTATCTGAGAAATATTACAACTGTTTCCTCTTGTTACATTTTTCAATATGAATACTGGTCATTGAAAAATCTCTTGCAAAATATTTTGAATATGGTGGCTCTTTGCTTAGAGTCTGTTGAGAAGTGTACAATTTTGTATGGCAAAGAATTTATCACTTACAGTATCCATGCACTATCACATCTTATTGAAAATGTAAAAAGGTATGGCCACCTAGATAATTTTAGTGTTTTCCAGTTTGAAAATTATTTAGGAAAGCTGAAAAAACTTATTAGATCTTCAATCTACCCCTTTGGCAAGTGTATTTAAGATACAAAGAATTAAATGCTGTGCAATTAACAGATATTTCAGAAAATTTTGAAATATTAGAATCAATCTCTTAGGCAATCATCATTAATGTTAAGACTTAGTATAGCTGGGTAGCACTATTTAAAATTAGGAGGAACCTATTTCACACTTAAAGGTTCAAACAATTGTCATGATGTGACATTAAGACTCATGATATAATCTTAAGTGAAAATAAATCATTTGTTACTTGGTAGGTCTTTTAAAGTCTCAAAAGAATTTCATAAAACTTCATGTGAGTCTACTAATATTCAAATATTTTTGGTATCCAAATTTTCCGAATATAAATTATGGTCTTTCACTAACATAATATGTAAAGGTATACTTTTGCCATATAAAGAAAATTTTTTGTGTTTCCCATATTTCATATGTTAAACTATATTTCCCATATTTAATCATGTTCATGTAATAACTAATTTTGATAAAATAATTTTCATGATTTATTACATGATAAAATTAATAAGAATTTTAAAGTCCTATTTGTAATTAGATTGTTTAATTTCCAGCATAAGAAATTGTACAGTTTGCATATTAATATTTGTATTAAATGTATAACCAAGATATTAAGTCCAAGTCAAATAAAGGTGGGTTGCTTACTGTCTATGAATTTTTCCTTTACAAACTATTGAAGGTTTGGAGTCTTTTAATGTTTATTTAGTTGATTTTTTTGAACTTGTTTGAAGAGAATTTTAAAAATCTGGTGCATAATGTTTAATATATGACAAAAAAAATTAGTGATGTATGTAGTAATTATCCAAAAAGAAAATGAGTTTCATTGTTCTCCTTGTTAGTCAATGATAAATATTGTGGCATAAATAAAACAATATATTAAGTTATAATAGAGAGATTGTTTGTATAATATATAAATATTTATATTACACATATTAATACAAGGAAAAATAATCAAACCGCTTTAGTTTAAATGTATACAATATGCAAATTGTATGTTTGAAATTTAAAGATATATGATATGTGTTTATATATTTTTTGCAACAAAAATTATGTTTATAATTTTTACTGTAAAAATGATTTAAAAAGAAATAATTCCAGAGACCTGGTTTGGGTTTCATCTTTCTTGGAATTTTTCCTCTGACATAATGTAAATTTCAAAGTAATTCAAGCAATCTGAATGGTATATAAAAAAAACAAAGTTTCTAAATAAAAATATTTAATTGATAGGTAAAAAAGCAGTAACATGGTTAGTTGGGTTGAGGAACTAAAACTTATGTTGAAGTTTATATTTCTAATATTTTGTTACTATTTTCAGCTGACTTTTGACTAATAAAGGTGGTACAAGCTCAAGTGATGTTTCCACCCTCCAGAATGTTATAAATTTGATAACAGGTTAGTATTTTATATTTAAACTATTTAAGTTTTACTGCTTATAGAAATTTTAAAAGTAATATAGTGCAATATGAAAACATCATTAAATTCAAATGTAACAGTTTATTTATAATAATTGAATTTAATCTAAATATTTCAGAATCATAACCATTGTACTAATGATAAGAATACAATATTTTATAACTTCCAGTTTTAATCTTTAATTACATTTTTTTTTTCAGTTTATGTCGTATTTGTTACTTACAGTTAGGGAAAATGAATATTTACTATTTTTTGTTTATGCTTTGCTTATGTAATTTTTAAAATGCTAAGTTTATCATTAGATCAAAAGAATGATTGGAGTATATGGATTAACTTTACATCTTATCTTTCTTAGTTTAAACTTTAATTTTAATAATATTTTAACTTTATATTTATTTTTCATTACATTCCATGTAAAGTTTAAAATTGTTTTTTACAGAAAATTTAATATTAATAATATCAATTATAAAAATGTTTGAAATGTTGACCTTACTTTGTTTCTTAATATTACATTATTTATTTGTTTTTAGCTTCTACTCGCCATCATGATAACCATGTTAATGTTGATGTACAGCAATACTTTAAAAAATGGCTGTGTGTATCTGACAGAGGTTGGGAAATGTTTAAGAAGAGCCTTAAAAAAAAAAAAAAAAGCCCAGTCTAATGTATAAATAAATATAACCTAATGTGTGTGTAATAATATGTCTGATATATAAAAAATAAAAATAATAAACCTTTATCTTTTGTGAACATTTTATTTTTGTGATTAAGTTTGTAAATATTGAAGTTGAGAGTGTAATAAATATTAAAATACAAAGTGCAAAAACGCACACAAATAGGAATATATATATATATATATATATATATATATATATATATATATATATATATATTTATCTGAGAATATAACTGAATTTCTAATCTTATTACAATAAAAAATTTATACTTACATTTGAAACATATACATTTGAAAATTTCAAGAATATTCATGTTTAAGTGAACTTTTCTGCTATTTATATAAAACTAAAGAATTTCAAAAATGAATTCAATTAATACCATAGATATAAAGTAGTCTCTGTTCTAAATTAAAACATAATCAATGTATTTTAAATGTATCAAAGCCTGTAGTTTAAAAATGTTCTATGATAATATTTTTCTGTGTATCAGATATATTGGAAGAATTAAATGAATAACTTATTTTAATCTCCATTTTCAAAACTAAATTTCTAAATGAATTTCACGAGGACTTAGTAAAATATAAATCTTATAAAAGCAATATAAATAATAAATTTTTTCAGACTTATACAATTAAATTTCAATTGGAAATTTAAAAAAAAAAAAAAAAAAAATTGGAAAATCTCTATCTGCTGAATTAAATTTTATTTTTCTGAAATAGGAAATTACTTTAGGGGAAAGAAAAACTTGATGAATATGATCTCTAGGAAAATTTATTGAATATCATTAAAAAAAAAAAAGTTCTAAAACTGAAGTTATATGTTGAATCTGCCAACTTTGTGACATTCAATAAGTTATTGAAAACATTGGAATGTGTCCAAGAGTGAAAAAATATTAGATCTGCAAAATACATTTAAATTTCATTTATAAATATACTATCCAATTTTTTTT
>JAPDSC010020332.1:198568-234636 GCA_026290005.1 Latrodectus geometricus | reverse complement strand
TTCCTATTTGTTTAATGAACGATTCGAAGGAGAATATACTGGATATTTATTGACGATAACAGGCGATGAACAATCCATTGCATCCCCCCTCTCAACACAAGAAGTTGTTTCCATATAAAAATTGTCTGAAAGAGTTTGTTCAAATTAAAATGTAAATTAGATAGGTTTTAAATTGAATGAAATACAGTTTGTAAAACACATCTTCTGTATATTCAGAAAAGTTTATTAGCGAATTTGTAATTCAAACACATCAACAAATCAAATTTAGTTTTTCATTACCTAAAATTGTGAAATTTGCTTAAACGAAGATTTTCAATCAAGTAAAGTATATTTGAATTGGAAGGAGTTGAGGTACTTGAATATTGTTGAGTATTCAACTATCTCAACTATATTTCAAGCATATCTTTTATTCTAGATTTATTTACATGCAAAAATAAAAATAAATGTCCCGAAATCATGAAAATAATTATTAAATAAATGTCCTGAAATCATGATATTTTAACTCCTAAATTTTTATCATAAATAAATGTTTTAAAGTAATATTATAATTATGATAGATAATTTTTTTAAATGGTTAAGCAATAATAGCATAATTACACTACTCAGTTTGGTGTAAGGGGATTAATTATTTGTTTTCTTTGACCATGATATAGGTTATAAAAATTTTATTTTAAAAAAAGTTTAGAACACTTCTATAAACATTTTCTAGTCTTAAGTAATTTTAGAATTGCATTCAGTTTGTCATTGAAAATACAATATGTTTCTCCATTGTAAAGTATAAAATTATAAACATGAATATATAACGATATATTCTTGTGAAAATAACAAAAATTTGCCTGCTATGTAATCTTAATCTAAAATTAGATACAAAATATTTTAATAAACTGATTAATTATTGGTTTAATCATTTGTTGATGATCAATGACAAAAGATTTCTAAAATAAGATTGTGAGATTAAAAATGAACCTCTCAATCTTATTTAAGCACTTTTAAAATAAGTACTGTTTTAATCAATGATACGTTTTCAGATACAAGTATTATTGGTTATATTTGGAACAAAATAACAAAATAAAAATTGTCGCCTGTTTGTCGCGGTAGTGCAATTCTTTTGAAGAATTCGCTCCTGTGACCTGCTTTATTGAAATAAAACTTTGAAAGAATGATTTTAAAAAAATGAACAATGCATTTAATTGATAAGAATAAAAGACAAAAGTATTCTATCAGATTTTTTTTCATGTGATTATTTTTGAAAATGATTATTGATAAAATTGCGACATTTTATAAGCAGCTTAGTTTAAAGATTAAAGATTATAAGCTATAACAATTATTGTTTTCCGGGGTATTTTTTCTATTGAAATCTGTATGAATAAGCACTTCATTTTTGCAGTTGCCCACTGTAACAATATGCAATGCATATAATAAGTATTAAACTGCTATATTTGATTGTACTGCAATACTAGCGAGTAACAATGAAAAATATTGTATGTTGCATTTTGACGTGAAAGCAGTTTTCACTTGACTGAAACTCCATAAGTTTTACATAAAATCATTTTGTTAAAAATAAAAATTTGCTTTATATTTCTAAACTGTTATATATGTTCTAATAAATCTTTGTATAATAATAGCTAGAGAAAATTTCCTTTAGATTGAAATAAAATTTTTAAAATAAAGTGCTTTGATAATTGGAATACTAAGTTAGAATCCAGATGGACAAATTTTTATTCGTATTTAATTTAGCAAAGCATGGTAAACGTATGTTTCTAAGCTTGAATTAAATGGAGGTGAATAACCTTATAAAACATGAGAACAGTTTTATTGGCAATCGAAAATATTTACTTTTACAATTGATCTTTTTTATTTTTGATAAGGTTGTTATATAAGAATGAAAATAAATAAACGATTCTTTTTCACTCACATTTCTTAATTAAACACTCTTTTTTTTAAGTAAATTTTAGCTTTAAAATCCATGTGATTTTGTAACTGTAACAAACATGTTTATTGAGAGCAAATTTTTATGTGTACGAAGAGTGTGTTTTAATGGAAATTAAAAAACTATTTCAAAAGTTATTTCATTTTGTCCAAGAAAATTACCTTTATTTGAGGAGAGCTTTTTTTGAAATAAATAATTTTTAATATGGTTTTCGTTGATTTATTTTGAGCAGGGTATTGGCCTAATGGAATTCAATTACAATTGAAATACCATTTATTCGTTGTTGATAAATTTTATATTTTATTAAACATGTAATGTAATAAAATATTTTATTGTATTAACGTTTTTTTTATTCTTGCAATGCAGATATCCCTGTATTGCAATAATTTATGCAAAAAATTTCTTTAGCATTAATAAAATTCACATTTATGGATGCAGCCAATAGTACAAAATTTTAAACAAAAAATTACCATAAAACATTGAATCAATTTACTTCAAGGCTTTCTCATATTTTCACTTTACCACTCAAAAAATTTTTTTTTCTGAACGCAGACCTGGAAATGAGTAACAAATTTCCTATTTATTGTAAAAAAAAAAAAAAAAAAAAAAAAAAAAAAAAAAAAAAAATTACGTGTCAAATAAAGCAGTAATATTTTCATCTCTTCATTTTTTTAATGCTTTAGAAAAAAATATATTATATTTTATTTAAAATTAAAATCAGAAGTTCAACAAATTACCAAAAACATACTACATTTTTTTTTAAACATTAGGATATATTCTATGAATGTATAAAAAGATGAATTTGATTTTCATATTTTACATTTCGTTCAACGATTTACATAGAAAAAATTGAATAAAAAATGATAAAAATCAGAGTTGTAAATATTCGGATAAATAAATGAATATGTATTTTCCTCCCGGTTAAAAATTATTTAAATCATGTTAACAACATTTTGAAAAATAAGTATCCATCATCAGTGAGTCATATGTTGTTTTTACAAATTTTATTTCTAATTTTTTTTATAAAACTCAATTAAAGATAACCGGAATTTCTCCTCAATAAAAGTTAAAAAGTGTATTTATCACAAAAATAAAGATTTTATTAAGTTTTAGTGATGAATATCTAAGCTATCAGATAACATTTGCAATAAATACTTTAATTTGAGTAAAATTGAATCGACTTCAACAATACCCTCGAAGACGCAAATGAAGAGTTAATGAAGCAAACATTTAACAGCGATTGTCATGCAAAGTTTAACTATGCATGTTTTATTTCAACTTTTATTATTTTATTAATTTTATTATTTTACTTTTATTAATTAAATTAGATTACTTAATTAATAAAAAAAGGCATTCACACACACACATAATAGTATACCATCTAAACTTTTAATGAAGAAATAAATTGGTACATTTAAGAATTGTATATCTGCATCGAATGTGATTACTTCATATAAGACATATATACGTGATGAAATTTCACTTACATATTAAATGAAATTTCAATTTCATAGAGACTTTACAATTAACTGAAAAACCTGTGCCCTAATTTTTTCATTTTGAATAAATAGCTCTACAATTGGCTGCGTGCTCATATAAATATAATGCTAAGTTATCAGTGCACAAAAAAGATCGAAATGTACGGTCCACGTATAGTACTTTTAGACTAAAATATTTCAGAAATATGGTTGGTATAGCATTCTACGAATGGGATGCATCAAAGAGATCACTACATTTTAATAGTAATTTTCGATTAGCTCAGGTTTTCAGAACACCACGTTAGAGGTAAAAGAAAGATTCATTACTGAAAATAGTTCTTTATAGTATTTTGTTTTCGTACTATGCTAGTTTTCACATAGTACAAAAGCAGTGATATTGGATTAAGAGCCAAATATGCTATGACAGAGTAGGTTTGATCCTGTCACAGCTCATTTGGTTCTTAGTCCAATATTACCCGAGAAATTTTCTGACACATTCTTCAAATTTCTTCACTCGAATATGAAATGCTGAATTATTCTTCTGCCTGAACACATTTAGCGATTTGTAGGAGAGATAAATAAAAGTTAAACAACTGACCCTTTTTATTTATAGTATTTGATAACTCGAAACATCCTACAATCAAAAAGCAGAAAATTTAATTTCCAAAGTTTTCTGCGGCAAATGATAGTAAAACCACACACATATACTTTCATTCAATTTAAATTCATATAAATCTAATATTAAAACAGTGGTGTCTAATGAGCACTTAAATATTAATTAGCACTTAAATATGCTTTATTGTAAACATGTCGTTTCCATAAGTTTATAACTTTGCCTCCTTGATAGACAAAATTTCAATATTAATCCATACGAAAACTATAAATATTGAACCATAAAACTCGTGATACTATACAAAGCACGTTTCATTTTCATTTTCATTACTGATATATCAGGCAAATGTAAGTTTGTTTATGAACTGATGGCCTTTAATGTTTTTTTTAAAATTTAACCAAAATCGAACGTTAATTTTTTTTGTTAAAATTTAGAATCTTGTTTAATTAGACATGTGCTTGGTCGCCAAGAAATAATTTATACTTACTGTAGTAATTTGCTTTAAATGTAAATATTGCATTGTTCCTCGTAAAATTATTTCCCACGTGTTAAAGAAAATCATGCTCTGTTTCCTAGTGATTTTTGTGTATAATAATATCTACTTAAAGCATGTCAATAGAAGTGCTGTTGTCCGAATCCATAATTCGATAAGAAGTGAGAAAAGATAAAATGCTTTACATTGTGATAAAGAAATAATAGCGATTGTTGATATTTTCAGATTGTTTCAGAATAGCGTAAAGTTCAGAACTTATAATAATGCATCCTTCCAAAGAACATTTGAGTTAATGCACTGCGTTTCAAAATAGGATATATTATCACTATCCGAACTAAATGTTCTATTTTATATTTCCGGTTTAATATATCGTAAATATTCGATTATTTTCAACTAACATGGCGAAAATAATCGAGTATTTGTGTAGTAAATTCTTCCTATAAAGTCATTTATCTGGTTTTGTAAGAAGAAAACAAATAGTTTTCAAAGTTGTAAAAATATACATTTAAGGAAGTATAGAATATTGTCATGTGTAGTTTTTCAGTAATAAACTTTAGGTTAAATTTATATCAACCAATTTCTTAAATTACGAAAAATGTCTATAATTTCTTAATTTTGGAGTGCTTTTTGTTTATTATATGCTGCCTATTTATAAAACTATAAAAATTATGTAATGCCTGTTATGTAAGACTAACATATTAAAATCTACTCACGTGTTCAATTGCAGAAATCTTCAAGACTCCCAATCTTGTGTTTTTTCTTTTTAATCTTTGTTTGTCAACACAATCAATATCCAACAAAATACATCAATCATGATGCCGCTATGAAATCTAGGTATTATTTATCATATTCATGAGATTTTTGATAAATTTAAGTACTTTAAATTCTACCTAACAGAAACCGTAACAGCCCCAGCTATACTTTTATTCGTATTTTCCACAATATGTTATAATAAATCATTTAAAACAAGTAATATATATAAAAAGTCAAGTCCTACTTATGTCAAGAAAGAAAAATCTTATTTTACTTTTTACTAAATTTCGCATTGTTCCTTTGTGAAGCAAGGGTTAATACCATTAATCTAGTTTGTTTGTTAAGTTTATTGCTTCGATTATTTTTATGCCTCAACGAGATTCAATAAATAACATGAAGATTCTATGCCGACGCTCTTCCAACTTTGCCATTCCAAGACAAATTTTTCATTTCGCTATGTTGCAAAATGTCTTAGTTAATTTTTTTAAATTAGTAAAAAAAAAAAAAAAAAAAAAAAAAAAAAAAAAAAAAAAAAAAAAAAACTCTTACACTCACACTCATAGACATTTTCCATTTCTCTCATTAATTTATTTCAAAACTACAAAGTTGAATTTCAAAAGAAGTAATAAACTCATTTACTGGATAATAAAAATGAATAAATTTCAGAATGTAAGAAATTTGAAGGTTATATATAATAACTGTTGATGCCAACAGATGGCACCACTACACATAAGTGTATTTTTCTAAAAATAAATAAATTTCCGAATGTAAGAAATTTGTAGATAGAACTGTTGATGCCAACAGATGGCACCACTACACATAAGTGTATTTTTCTCCTATATAAAACTAATCTTAATGAGTTAACAATATTTGAAAAAACTGTATCAACATCAAGTGTCATCGGCTACAAATTCAAAAATGAATCTGACTTTGAATGGATAAATAAAAAGTATTTTATTAACAATTGAAAATTTGAACAAAATTTGAAGAATATATATATAAAGAGAGTGTGAACTAATAGTAGGAATTGAAAAATATCAGCATAAGACAGAATGTTAGGAAAAATCTAGATGAGTTATATAATAATATTGCATAAAACATTTGCTACTGATTTGTACGAATAGAGTATAAGCTTCATTTTCGTATATTTTAAATTAGTTTTGTTATATTTATATTGCACCTTAACTTTAGTTTAAATGATACTCCAAGAAAAATATTAATTATGTATTTAAATAGCTGTGCAAAAGATACAAAAATATTTTAGTTACCGGTTTTCTGCTCTAATGACTAATTTCAGTTCAGCAACAGAAATTCAATTCTCGGAAAGACTTCTAAACGGTAGTTCACAACTCCTTACACTTTACACTAATAATAATTGTAAACATAACTATAAAAGTGAAATAATTTCAAATAGTCTGGTAAAAATTAACACATAAAATTTATCATAAAGAAGAAAAAAATTGTACAATTCTTATTTAAATATTATAAAAAATATTAATAAAAACGCGAATTAAAGACTTATTACCTAACACATTTCCAAAATTCTCGCTTTCTTAGAATTCCATATTGTAAAGCAGGATTAACAATCCATGATTTCATATTAATAATTGGTTTTCAACTTCCTCTATAACTACTTAAATTAAACTTATGAAATAGACATTAATGGTTTAACTTACTTTTCATGTCTACTTAAATTAAACACGTGATATTAATATTGTTTTTCATTTGATACAGCGAATTTAATGCACATATAATATTAATAGATGCTATCGAATGAAATTTATTGAATGTATCGTTGATATTTAAAAACTGACATGCTGAAATCAACATAACATTTGATGCAAAAGGGTCAAAATTCTTTTTTCGTATACATATGCATATTAGGTCAGTCCCAAATATTCGACAGTGTTATGCATCTCTAGATTATCTAGTGAAATATTTTTGTTTTAATAAAAATCTATATAAACAGTCTATAATAGTGGTTTTAAACTATGAAGAATAAAAGTAACCATTTTGAGATATATTTCAAAGAATTATATGGTAAATAAGACTAAGATGTAAAATACACTACGTAAAACTGAAATTGAGAACTTCTGAAATCGATCTCATAATATTTAGTTTTTCTCTAAAAATATAGAACATCACTGACATTCAAATAATCAAAAGTACCATTGTGGGTAGGAAATATAACCTGTATCACAATGTCATTTTGTCACATATTTATATTATTAACATTTATTTTATGTTATTTGTATTGTTAATAATAGTTACTTAAGAAACATATATTTTATTGTTTTACTAACCTTAAACTTTTCTAAAAAATATTAATCCTCTGGTGTTAAGGATATTTATAAACGTATTTTTAACCAGAATCATTAAATAACGTCTGTTAGAATTAACAATATTCAAAACCATGTTATAAATTTAAGCGAGAAAGTCGATTTTAATGTTCTGAGGAGATAGCAAGTGAATTAATGGAAACCTACATTAGTTAATTTAGTTAATTTAATTTTTAATACCTAAAAATTAAATAAACTAAATTTTATAGTGAAAAATATTATTTTTTTTATTAATATGCATTTTAATATTACATATGATATTCTTTATCTGTGACCATGTTGATAAAATGTTTTTAATATGAATTCAGTTTTACTTAGTTTATTGATCATATACTGTTAATTTCATGAGTTCTTCAAATTAATTCTGAAACGTTTGTGATTTAGTTGATTTTATTTAAATTACAATTGAACTGAAATTTGATGATTCTAATTCTCGAATGCTTGATTGCTTGATATAGATGAAACGCAATAAGCGTTTGGACTGAATTATTTGAAAACGAATTACTACGACGTTCAAACTGAATATTTTTACAAACTTTCTCTTTATTTAGCATAATTAATTATTTGAGTGAGTATTTATTTTTGTTTTTAAAATTTAGGTAAAATATTGCTAGCATAAAATTATTAAAATATTGCTATCTGGAGAAGTTACTGGAATTCAAAAAACATTTTAAAGTTCTTTTATTTTCCAAGATTTCCCAATTTTAGTAAGTAGAGATTTTTTTCTTAGATCAAAGATAAAAGAATTTTTTTCACAATAAAATGATGAAATCGGTGAAGTGATAGTTTTATCTCTAAATATTCACTTAAAATTATTTGAAGGGTATTAGAATATTATAAATTTAACATTCAGAAATCCGAAAAATTCGAGGTTTGTTAAATGGCTACTTATAATTGCAGTGAGAAAGATCAGATGAGACTGAAATGGTGAATTCTTAAACCAAAAAAATTATTGCTGTAATTCAACTTAAAAAATATTTGTTTAAATCCATGTTTTTGGAGAAAGTTCTGTATAGAAGTTGTAAGAAACAGAAAATGAGTACTAATTGCTTCAATAACATCTAAAAAGTAATTAAATTTATTGATAGATAGATTGATGGTTGGTTATAAATGCACGATGCTATAAGAAAATGATTGTTGAGCATATGCCTTGATTAATGAAATGATTTTGCTGCGCTCACTGGAACAATGATATAGCTACAAACCATGTATAGGTGCTTAGCTTATAGGAGACTGAAAATCATCTAAAGAACAGTTGCGTGTATTCCCTTCACACAGTTTCTCATGAATCTCCATCTATCTGAAAATCAAAAATATCAATGAGATAGTCCATGATCGGCGCTATGTCTTTTTAAGTGAGTAGTGGAGAATCTGGATAGAAAACGATTCACGGCAAATTTTCATCTAGTGAGAACCTGGGAGATTATGATTGTGCAAACATCTATGAAATCAAATACTTTGGTAGTGTTAACATCTTTCTTTGTATAAGAAGGATCGTGTTTGATACTCATCTACAGGTGCTCATCTGAGCGTACACTTCGCCATACCTTCTCTGCTAATATAGTGCCTGGTCACTGTTATAGAGATTGAGATTCATAGAAACTACTTATGATTTTTCCGGAGAGCTATGGGGACTCATTCGTTTTTATGGATGATAACGCTCGAATAAATTGAACTACACTGATCGATGGTGATGGTTATCTGGAAAAAGAGGTATCCATCATGTGATGTAGCTTTTGAATATTGGGACTTGAATGCAATAGAATATTTATGGGAATGTTCTAGAAAGAAGAATATATATATAATGCTAACTATCACTTTGATAGAAAAGAACAGCTATATATGATTGAGAGTAAAATAATCAAACATCTTAATTACTCATTAACTTTTTTAATTACTCATGTAACTTTTGTTGATTTTCAATTTTGTTAGCGGATTCGTTGACGATAACCAATGGAGTCCCGCAGTATTTGAGAGAAGGTGTCTTCACCATACAGCTCTCTATATAAGGAGACCATTTGTATGTGTTCCCTTCACCAGACGACAGAAAAGGGCCCACTTGTCTTAGACAAGAGTACACGTTTCGTAAATCAGACATCGATTGGCTTCTGTACTTTTTACAGACGAATTCAGATTCACACGGGAGAGCGATTCAGGACGTGTGCTGTTCAGGGCGTGCGAGGAAACAAAGCATCAAATACCATCAATCCAACATTGCAGAGACAGACACAGTTAAAATGGTGATGGATTAATGTTTTGAATAGGGATCTCATCTCTCTGAGCTGTATGTGTTCCAAGGAGAAATTGTAATTGGTAATGAGATCATATGTCTGCTCATATGACGGTGCAATTTGCAATGATATCATTTTGAAGGATAATAAACGCACAACCACATCAGGCTACAGTTGTTGAGGACTACTTTGAGGGAATGGAATGGCTAGGTTGTTCTCCAGAGCTTGTGTTGCTTTATAAATAGTGCATAAATGATATCGCAGTCGTCCATGATGGTTAATTTCAATAATATTAATTGTATATCAAATTCATGTATATCCAGAGATTATTAGTATTCTATTTTAATGCGGTACGGGGCTTAATGATAGACATGTCTTTCGAAATAAAGTCCTGAATTCAATTCCATCCTTTGTTGAACAATAGAACATTGGTGTTGCTTTTCTGCTTTTTCCATATATACCTGCCGAGATGTATACATGAGAATTTTTTAGATTTCCCTGTGTGTGTAAATAAGACTCGCTATCCATAAAATATTTCCTGACTGCTGTCTGGTGCTATGGATGCCAAAAATTGTCAGGATGTCATGAAAGTTTTACACTAAACATTTCTTAATAAAGTTAGACGAATAACATGAAATACTTTTAATGCTGGTAGTAAACATCATCTAAATCTATAATTTTCTGCTACCGTTTTGGTAGTTTTTCAAAGCATTCGACAGAGAAACTTGGTGGCTGCGAGTCCAAAAACAGGTCAACCTGATTGTGGATATTCTGTGCGAAATCGAAGATAGCAAACAAGATGTAACTGCAGGTGTGAAAAAAGATAGAAGTCCGAAGGAACAATGTCGAGGTTATATGGTGGGCATGGCAAAAGATATCATTTGAATCCATACAAAGTTCTGCTGATGAGAGCAGCCACACGCTCTCTTGTTTTATCTTGATGAAATAATACTTTATGCCGGAACTCAATTTGACTTTTGGATTTAATAACAGCATCAACACGGACTATCATCTCGCAGTACACCTTATTGTCGATTGTTTTACCTTTCTCTTATACACTTTGTGGATAATGCCATGCAAAACCCACCAAACATAAAACACGATATATTTGTTAGTTAAATTAAGCTTTGTGATGCTACCGACAGACTCACCAGGTGCAGACCAACCCCCTTTTCACCTGGTGTTGTAGAAGTAAATCCATTTTTCCTCACAAGTGATTATCCAGTCCACAATTGTATCATTGGATTGATATTTGAGCAAATTAGGGCAGGCCTAAGTACGTATGTCTTGCTAGTGGGGCTCATTAATATCAATAGGTTGACCAAAAGCTCTGCTTCTTGAATGCCACCATTCTTGTTTTTGAAACTCCAGTACCGAACCTCTTCACAGTGTTGTATAATACAACAGTAATACCTAAAGCTGTACATATGATATGATGAAATTATATAACTGACATTTTGCAACAGAACAGCAAAATAAATAATAGCCCTAATCTGATAGCTTGATAATTCCATTTCAGGAATCTTGAATCTAATGACAATATTTTTACACATCTCACAACACAATGTTCTGAAGAAAGTTTCTTTTCAAATACCAAAAATGTCTGAAAAAATATAAATAAACACGGCAATGTAAACTATTTCCGCAAAAAATATGATTGGTAGTGGAAAACGTTCTTTACAACTTGATATTCTTATACTAGCAGTCAGCTGTTAAGCTATTCATTATGAGGTAACAGAATTCCATCTTTTCCTTTTATATTGGGCATATTTCCCACATCCGAATGATTTATTATTGATGTTTCATATTCAATGGTTAGTAATATAAGCAATTGAAAGCAAAACGGATGTTCGACAAAGTAAACTTTAATATTGTGGCAAAGAAATAATAAGCGACAATACAAATGAAATGTATTACAAAAGTATTGCATATATAGTAACGAAAATTCAAGAAAAATGAGCTTAATGCTTAGCTTTTTATAGATATGTTAAAATTTCGATAACTGTCTTTGATAAATAGACATGATACTTTAACCTCATATCTGACTGAAAAAAGATTTTTTTTTCAAATGAAAGTTTTATATCAATAAAAAAGTAATTTTTAATTCAGTTTTATTAATACTCTAAATTTAAAAGTTTTTTTTTCCTAATGACGGGGCACTAGGTGACTGGACCCGTCACTCACAACAAGGCTTGAAACTACTACTCATTTTAGCGTTACTCGGTGGTGGTTACCCTGTGGGCACCTGTGAACCAAGTGACGGAGGTACGAGTAGCATTGCCCACGTCACATCACCACAAACCTGTTTATAGGGTGGGCCATATTCATCCATCATCTCAAAAGAAGAAAGGACAAAGATATACAGAGAGAAAAAAAACGTCCATGCCCAAATCGTGATTCGAACCCGGGACCAACAGCCCAGGAGTCAGGAAAGCTAACCACTGAGCTATTGGCCAGCCTGAATTTAAAAGTAAAGTAATTAAAAATTTATTAATTCATTTACTTTCCTAAAGATAACTAAAATTTTCACCGTCATAACATAGATAATAAAACTCAATATTCATTCACTTTCCATAAGATAACTGCAATATTTTTTACAGTCATAATACATATCTATCTAACAATGTTCATTTACTTTCCTAATGGATTAGTACTGCGATATCTCTTACAATCATAACACAGTAAATCTAAAACAATGCTTTATTACAAACATACATATTGGTTCCCGAAAATTGGTGAAATTTTAAAATAGTTGCCACTTTCTTAAGCACAATTCGATTGATCCTGGATATATGATAATTGAGAATTCCCTTTCTGTAAATTACTAAATATAATCATCATTTTTCTAGAACAAATGTTATGTATCAATAAAACGATAAAATTTTATTTAATCTTTTAAAATGTATTATTAATTTATCTGATACCCCCAAGGACGATTTAACCAACAATAAAATTTATATCGATTGTGGTGGGGAAGTGATAACAAATAATTTCATTTTTACACAAAGGGTTATTTATAATAGTTAAGAGAAAGGATAATAGTGACTTAGATTTTCACACAACACTTTAATCTCATATATGTAAATAAAAATTATTTTTATTATTCTTATGCATTATATTAGCATATAATTCATGGATTGTTTTTGTATTAAAGAGACTTTTCTTTATCATTAAGAGAACAATTTTCAAATTATTATCATGTCTTGTATATAAAAGCATTATTTATATAATATTTCTTTTATATACATTACATAATTTATTCATATTTCTATCTTGGCTCTTGATTTAATATTAATAATTAAACTAGATATTAATTATTAGTTAGGAAAAATGAATTATCTAGAATTTTCTATTTAAGTGCTTTCTAGAATATTAATGTAGTTTGCTTGTATAATGATGTTATGCTAGGTGAGATCATAAATTTGCTTATTTAATACTAATAAATATTTGAAAAATATTTAATTTTGAAATATTTTTTAAAATAATTAATGCATTGTTAAGATATTAATTTAAAGTTTAAGTTTTATAAATAAAGAGATAAAATCAGTAAAAGTTTTTAACTTTTCTTTTCATTGAATCAAGAGTGCTCATTAATATGTATTTTTTTCCATAAAATTCTGTGATGCATATAATTAAATTCTAAGGATACAATATTATGCGACAAATTTGTTTATTTAAAGCTTGCACATGATAAATTTTTTTTATCTTTGTTTCTAATGGCAGACACCCTTGAGCAAGTAAGTACATTAGCCCATTTGCCTCAACAAGGCCGGATACTGCTACTCATTTTATCTTTACCCAGTGGGCACCTGTGAACCAAGCCACGGAGGTACAAGTAGCATTGCCAACGCCACCCCACCACAAACACGTTTATAGGGCGGGCAACACTCATCCATCATCTGAGGAAAGGACAAGAAACACAGAAAGAGAAAGTACATCCATGCCCGAGCCGGGATTCGAACCCAGGTCCTCCCCATCCGTAATCAGTTACGCTAACCACTAGACAGGTTGGGGGGTGCACATAAAAAATTAAGACAGATTTAATGCAGTAATAGCTACTTTGAAACCAAAATAATATGTTCCTATCTTTAAATAAATATTGAAGTTATTTTAAATTTGCTTAAAAACACTTATAAATATCTTCCGAATCTTTTGAAATGCTATGATGTATTTATTTACAATTTTTTCTCTACCATATTAACTAAGCAAAAAACAGTTAATTATAAAATAAATAATTATATTATTGTTAAATTATTTAAATTCCTTGTTGAAAATACTTTGTTATTTATATATTTATTTAATGAATTGTTTATTTATTATTTATTATTTATTTTTGATTCAAACTTAACTTGGAATTTTATTTTTTTCTCTTTTCTCACTATTGATCATTTACGTCTGCCTTTCGTATAGATGTCTCTCACTCAATGAGTTGTTTTGACTTAAATTTAATTATATCTCCATATGAAAGATTTTATTACCTCCTTTACCTAAATGAGTTTCATTATATACGTCATTTTTGAGTCACCGTAATCCAGTGATAAGGCTGGAATCTACAGAGAGTAAAATATCAGATGCGATCATATCTGTTGTTAAATAAATAAAGATCGATGCTGAATTTCTGCTTTCAACATGCACAACAATCGAATTTTGAGCTTATGAAAGTCGGAGGAAAAGACAGCTCTTTCCGTTGTAAAAATTTCCAGGTTCCATCCTAAGCATTGTTGAATAATACGAGTTATATCATGCAGATATGTTATCATCGGAGGGTAGAGACATAGGTTTTTGATTTTACTCCTTTTCAATGCATAATTACAATTCAATATATCAATTAAATATGTTCTCAAAACTTATTATCTGCTGGGTATTTAATTGCTTCACACCAGTTTTTGATTGTTAAACTATTCTTTACAATGGTTCAATGTAAATTTTTCGGGGTTGGTGCTGAGGATTTCTTAATTTCTACTACGAGAATACTGCCTACCATCAAAGTGAAGCTCTCTTGCATGTGCTTTATATTAATAAAACTTATTGATGTTTGGCAATCCACAACATGGAGTCGTATTATGATCTTTTTGATTCCTATAAAATTATTTTAATTTTTTTTATGCACTAAAATAAAGTGTCTTATATTTTATTCAAGATTTAATAATAAGAATGAAATAGTGTGGATTATAATCATGTATAGAATGTAAAACAAATCATTTTCATACGTTTCGGATGAAAATATAGAATATCTGCCAAGAATGAAATAAAAAGAAAAATTTTATTGATTCTTGGCTGAATTTTTTTAGTTTTGTGCCTTAGCCAGTACGCCACTGTGGAACAGCTGCTCCAGAATTTGAGAAAACAAGCCGTAAAATATCGTTGTAAATTGATTAATTTTATTTTTTAAATTATTTTTCTGACTTGCAAGACATAATTTCATTGCTTATTCTTTAATTGTTCTATTTTAACCAAACACTTTAGGCCATGTTTATCGTAATTATAAAGGCTTATTGATTATTATGGAACTATAATAAACATCAATTGTTATTGTATTTATTCCATGTTAATGAATTTAATTATTATTCTTTTATTTCTTATTCTTATGAATTTTCCTTGTTAATGACTGTATTCCATGTAAATTATTTTGATTATTTCTAAAAAAATTAATCCCAAATATTAAATCTTAGAATTGCATTACTAACCACTTAATCTAAAATATCTTGAAAAGTGTATTGGAAATAAATTTTTATTATTATTTTTTAAGGTTTTTGATTAGAAACAAATTTTTTTATTTGTATATATTTTATTTTTTTATTGTGTTTGTTTCAAGCATTCTGTCTGTATGCATTAAAACTCCTTGAATTGTCCAAAAACGCTTTAAGGACAATGTTGACTCCTGAAGTTGAGCTCTTCTTAACGTAACATCTGTGGTGGGGCAATATGCTCTATGTTGTAACATGTATTGCCATTCTCAGCATTATAGTTTTATGCGAAATCAAATATCAATCCTGTTGTTTTTTCTAAAAAAATTTTTTGTTAAATTCTCTGTAATAGTAAATTACACTCTATTAATCCTCGCTTTATATACAGAGTAATATGTTTATTAAAATCAAGTTAAAATGGTTTACATAAAGAGTTTGAAACATAGAACTAACTAATTAGTCTATACCCAACGCTGTGTGTTCTACAAATAGTTAGACACCAACGTTTCATATATTCTTGTCACAGTTGTCAGTAATTCATAAATTGTAGCTTAGATTGAATCTGATAAGGCATCGATACTGAACATTTCATCATTGATTCAATATCCTAAAAACTATCTCAACGATGTGATGTCTGGATAACTATGAGCATTTTTCTTACTTGTATTGGACAAAAATGAACAAACACTCAAAAATGATCACAGCATTTTGTGATTTCGAATCATAATCTGTTGATGAGTCAATATAATCAGTTGATGAGTCAATTTTTAAAACTTTCTCAGTTTTTAACTTTTCCCAATAAAACATAAAATCATGATTTTGAAAATCCATTATTGAATTGTTTAAGAATTCAATAATGAGCATCTCAATTTGTTCCGATAACTAAATTTGAAAATACTCATTTTCTTTATAATTTCTAGAGTTAGGAATTGCATTATTTTTGGTGGCCTGGGATATTTCTTTAAAAGTCCATGAAGGTCAGTTTTTACTTTTTTTTTATTAAAAAAGAGTGCTGTTTATCTATATTTGTACATCATTAAGAAAAGGCATGAAGGTTGATTAATTGCACTTCAGGCAATTACGTATGGAAGTTTTTGTATCACGTATGTTTCTCTTTAGGTAGTTGTCAATATTAATTTTGGAATTTCCAGTACGATATTTAATTTATAATAATTAATAATTTAAGTTTTGCTATTCCTATGTGATGCGAATTCAGACACTAACAGGGTAAGTGAAATATGAACTACTCTGCCAACTTTAGAACCAAAAAATATATTTTCAAGCGCACGTAACAATATTTTGGTTTGTCAAATTTTTATACATAATTAAATTTTTAAAAAGAGCGATTTTTAACGAAAGGCATGACGTCACACGAGCATGCATTATGGTGCCAACGGTGGCCGTTCTCGAATTCTTCTGAGTTAGATTTCCGAATGCATATTTGTGATTGTGAGTCAGACGTTTTGTGGAGGAAGCGGACGTTTTGTTTGACAGACGCTGTCACGTGTTCGCCGAAAGTCGCAAAGGGGGGAAGTTAGTGATTAATCTCCACTTTTCCATACACCACTTATTCTTCTATTAAGCAAACGAGTGAAAAATCGGAAATAAAGAGCTTCCGTCCAACTAGGATTCTACTGTTGGTGGCGATTGAATTTTCCACAATTGGCTTTTCCGACTGCCCTTGATATGTAAGTAAATAAATTTTTGGCGTGTTAGTAAATTTATCTTTGCTAAAAGATGCGCGAAGTCTTTTGTTTATAAAATTTAATGTAGATATTTTATAAATTTTATCCTGAGCAGTGATCAATTAATGCATAATTTTGAATTCTGGCGTGCCACCTGTGAGAGAGGCCGTCAGTATTTCAACAATGTAAATTGTACTGAGATTTCAATTGGCAACATTTTTCTATTTTCTTAATCTAGATTTTATCTGCATCATGTGAACCTTTCTATTGTTTTCTTTCTCAATTCGAATTCCTGCATTGTTAAATTAAGAACATTTTAAAAATATAGATTTCGTCAAATGACCACCGCTCCTGATTTTTTGCCTTATAGTGTGTTTACAAAATATAATTGCATATAAAAACACATTAGAGATTTTAAAATTAAAGAGTTTAGAGGTTACTTTTAACAGTAATTTTCATTATTAACTTTAATATTTATAGATGTTCTTGAATTGTATTATGAAAATAAATAGTTTATTATATTACTGAAAATAATGCAATATGTTATTAGTTATATATAATTGCAATATGTTATTAGTATTCCCCAATCTAATTATTGGAAATTTTTTAAGTAAAATTTGAGAGCTTGGAATAAATCTCTTTAAATTTTAGTTTTTTCCCGCATTTCGGTGATATTTACTGTAGTCCTTTTCATGAGGTAGATTTTACAGGAACAAAATTAGGAAAATTACTTTTCGAAATTTTTCTTAAAATTAAAATTTAAAAATCTTTATTTAAAAGTTAAGTTTATGAATGAAACTCTTATAAGCAGATAAAACATAACATTTAAGAATATTTTGTTTACTAGTTTAGTTGGTAAATAGATATTAGCAATTTTTTACAGTTGTAACAATTCTAAGATCAAAACTGCTTTTTCATACTTTATTTCTGTAAGTTTTATGTACATGTTCAATGTTTTTAATTAGGCTTAGATTGCTGGGTATAATTCAATGTTTGCAAGTTTAATTTTTTTAACGACGTTTCTTTTACAAATATAGATCTGTAAGTCAACTTTTGAGATTGATTAAAGTAATAGATTTCAATAAAAAAAATAATTTAAAATTGACAAAATACTAATATCCTGTTTTTAGTGTAAACTTTTACGGTAAATTTAAAATCTTATAAAATTTAGTTAAAATTTTTAACCAAGAACTCTCATTTTAAACTGTGATGTATTGCTTTACTTTTTTTTTCTAATATCTGAAACAAATTTCAATCTTCCTTTTAAGTGAAAGTTAAACTCAGTTAAGATGTTATTCTAAATTTATTTGATAAAGATCTGATTGAAGTGCGAAATCTTTAATTTGAATATCTGCGGTTTCATTTAGTTTTTGTTTTGTAAATATAAGAAGTTTTCATTATTAGTTTTGATGGAAGTAGAAAATAGTAAAGTATATATAATTATCTTGGAACATACATTTTATTAACATAAATTCTAAAAATTTAATCCATATTTTAAATTTATCTTATTTCAATTTAAGATAATTCGAAATTTGTCTTTGAAATCTTAGTCTTGAAAAATTTTTAAAATTTATATTTATAACTTTAAAATGTGAAAATGGATTTAGTAATTTTAGTTGACTGATTAATATTTTTTTTTAGCAAAGTTAATATTTTAAGTGTTTAATCCTTTGTATTCATATTATATACATTTTTTGAATTATATTAGGTTGGGGAAAAAGTTATCCATTATTTTTTCGGTAGACGTCTGTTGTGATCGCTATCTCGTGAGCTATCTATCAAACAATTTCAAATTTATGCTCATTGGAAAGGTGACATTTGACACTAAGATATTCTCTTGCGGTTTTTTGTTTGATTAATTCAGTTATGAGTACAAGGTTTTAAAAATAGAAGACAACAAACAGAAAATTCGATACATTTTAGTTTTTCTTTTATAATGGCGAAAATGCTAACCAGGTGGCTAAAATTGTGAAAGGTGTTTATCGTCCTATATATGACTGTAACAACCAGTTACGCAAAATTTTGTTTCATCGATTCCGTTTGGGTATTTAGATGCTAAAGATGCACCTAGCATAGATACAACATCGTCGAGAATGTCTATAAAATATCAAAAATTATCAAACTTGACAGCATGTCAGCAGTCGTAGCTTCGCACAAGACCTAAAAACCTACATGAAAACTGTTTTAAACCTTTTTACAAAGCGAATCTGAAAGAAGTTACAAAAAGTTCACGTAAAAATAATGGATTTCTTTTTCCCCAACCTAATATATCAGATTTTTGAGATCCTATTTTAAACACTTGGACAAATTTTTCATAGCTTGTTATTTTCGTGAAAAATTAAAATTTTTTAGGTTGCAAAGAATTTTGTAAAAAATAAATATTAAAAAAAAAAAAAAAAAAAAAAATCCAATCCAATTTTTTTACGATTGCAACGATGTAAATAAAAATTGACTATCTTTTATTTTACTTTTTCAGAATATTTAATATAAACTTGACTAATATTATATAAAAGTTCAATTTCTATTTGATAAATTTAATTTTGCCTATCATGGCTTATTGAAGAATTTGTTCTGCTCAATTTTAATACTCTACACATTTGTAAAATGAGTTATGAGATGTGTAAGTAAAATCATTTACTACTTAACATATTTTAAGAAATTACTGGATATATATAATGTAAAAATATAAACTTTCTAAAAGTTATACCTGAAACTTAAATTGAACTTTTAGTATATTTAAGTTTATTCATTATTTATTCATTTAATATATCATAATTTAGTATTGATTTTTGTTATAGTGAAATTAATTCTAATTTTTTTTAATGCAAAAACATTTTACAATTGCTCTTACTTGTCATTAACTGATTTTAAATATTTGATTATTAGGATTTTGTTTTTTATACAGCTTTTATACTTTCATACTTTTTTATACTTTTATACAGTGTTTGACATAAAAATAAAGAAAATAAAATAAAAAATTTTGAGTATCTCCCTTTTCATGTTTACATACATTCGACCAGTTCATTGTCTATTGTCTAGAAAAGTGATTACCTGAATCCTTTTTATTGATTTTTAAAATTCAATCATTACTTTTGAAGATAATTTTAAAATTTGATTCCATATTTTTACTTTGCTTTGTATCTTGTCAACTGTCCAAAATAACTTTAAAATTTACTTTGTAAAAATAAAATTTAACAAATGAAATTAAGAAAATAAATTTTTTATCAGAAGTCTTTTATAAAAATTTCTTCAGTTTTTTAAATTTCTAAGGTAATGGAATTGATTTATGCGAAGTTGAAATACATTTATGAATAAGTTTTAACTGGTGGAAAAATGAATGAAATTACGCATTGTAGGCTAGAGTCATCTCATTAATTGTAGCTTTGTCATTATGAATGAACACATTGTGTTGATGTTACAAACGCAGCGGACGGACGTGATTGTAGTATTTTTTGGTATTGGGCAGATGTAGGAAAAACGTAGCGTACTTTTATTCTTGTTTTGTATGATTATGTGGTAATTGGCTGCAACGCAATTTCATTTGTTCTTATTTTATGTGAAGAGTTTTAGAAGGTCGTTAAATATATATTAAAGAGATATGGCAAAAATCGTAGTATACATTTTTATGTGTATACATGTAGTTGGATATTTTATTTTTAAATTTTGTACAAAACAAACTATATAAATAGGAATTGAACTTAACAAACTTTGCATTATAATGACTTCTATTGTGTATATTTTAATTAACTAATATATTTTCAAAGTTAATTAAATACTTGCCGTTGACAAACAAAAATAACAAATTTTATACTTGTAGAATTACCACTTAAGTTGTCATTCTAATGTTTCGAAACAGCAATACACATTTTTAAACTGATCCAAAACTATCTCCAGCTGAATGGTAGTCGTTTTTACTTGCGATTCAATAGTTTGTAAATTCGAATCCCACCTTGAGTTTGTTTGTGTCGTAATTCACTTCAAACGTATGTCCCCGTCAATTAGCCATCGTGTACAAAAAATGACTGTTGAGCGATGAACAAATTACTGTCGAGCTATTTTTTTTATAACAATACTCTTAGATTTCTATAAAGCTCATGGAGTAACAAAAATAAACAAAATTTCCTTTAAAGTTAAAATCCATTAAGATTAAATTATTTTAAAATAATTATTTTGTATTCCCTTATTTACTATAATTTTGGAGTTAGAATTCAATTATATGACCTACTTGTACTTTATACATTTAATGTCATAATTTGCATCGTGAACTATCAATAATTATTTATGAGAAATCATTTTGGAATTAATTCGGAGTCATTTCGGAATTAAAAATGAGTAATCCTCAACAAATTTTTTTTCAAAATTATATCAACAAGAAAATACGTAAAGTTATAAAACAAGTATCATTGCGTACTAAAATTGCATTTTTTTAGAAGGCACTATATTTAATAAAATTGGTAAATACCTCTTGAAAGTCAAATGGTAAGTTATAAAGCATTTTTAAAATTGAGCAGATTTTTGCTTTTAACACTTTTTCATTAAAAATAGTTCATTAAATTTTTTATTACTGAATTAATAGCATGTAATATTAAAATAAGAAATAACGACATCTTCACATTAAGTTGAGCAAAATATTAATATTTCTATACGTACATTTCGACAAATTATAAAATTTATTTCTATTATGACACTTATTTTCATCGTTAATAAAAAAAAAAATTAAAGCAAATACATTGTAGAGGTTCTGTAATAGCTATAAGTTCAATTATTGCTTAGTTTTTCAATTTAATTTGCATATTTAAAATGTCAATAAATTTTATTCTCATTTGAGTTCTCAATCGAAGTTTTATTCCTCTTTAAGTTCTTATTACTCTTGCATAAATTTAGTTAAAAAATGTAAGTTATTAATCTCGAAATTTTGAAAGCTCCTCAGCACTTAGATTCAAGAAATGAAGAAACCTGCATCACCAGACTTTGAGTACAAAAAAGTTAATAATCTACGTTCTAAAGATCACCGAATATAACTCAGTCTCTCATGAAATACTTTGGAAAATAAATTTTGAGTTTATTCTGAAAAATCTAATTTCATTTTAGATTTCTGAAATGATAAAATGACTGGATTGTATTCATCTGACTTCCCATTTAAACAGTTTTTCAAAAATTCAAAACATGTAAGCCAGTAGTCTTGAAATTACAGAAATCTTATCTTTGTATTGATGTCTGGGGAATCTTCCCGCAGTCTGTTACCGAAAATACTGATAACTTATTGGGGCTAACTCAAAATGACCAATTAGTTATCCAAGTCCACTAGTAACCTTATCTTTTATAAATGATGACTTAGCTCACAAGCTGTAATCTATCGGCGTACTCTGACCACGCATGCCACGCTCAGCCAATAGGAAGCCGATTGGAGTTTGGTTTAGCTAGTTTTGATTAACAATGCCGATTGTTCTTTCCGATGTCTTCGAGTGGTAAGTGGAATTTTTAATAGAGATATGTAAGATTGGAATATTTTCATATTGCTGGTCCTATCTGTTCTCAGTGTTCTTTATTCCATTTGATAATCGATAAATCGTATCGTTATTTCATTGTCTGATCGACATTGAGGCGAAGTGTTTTATCTAGCTGGAAGGAAAGCATGTTATGAGAAGATAAGCACCCATCAATACAATACCATGAAGTGCTGGGAACAGTTAAGAATCTATTGTTTTTCTAAATTCATGCACTGATTAGATATTATTTTTTCATATTAAGTTGCATGTATCTAAGCTGTAGTTTTTTATTTGCAGATCATTCCCGGTCTTAGACTCCGCTTTATGGCTTATGTAAATAAACAATAATCGTTGAGAGGATTTGTGTTTGGAATGAAGTTGAAGTTTTCTTTGTTTTATATTTAAGTGTAAGTTTATTTTGTATGTAATATTTTATGGAAGGGATTGTGCGTGTTATTTGTTTTTATGTCGGCACTTTATTAAAATTTTTTGCAGATTCATCAAGTTTGAATAAAATTTTATTCCAAGAACTTAAAATTTTCCTTAATATTTCTGAATTTAAAATATAAATTTTTTTATAGTACACTTATTTTTAATATAAGACATTTATTAATCTATTTTTGTTTCATAGTTAACAAAAAATTATACATATCCAATATAAAATGTAACAATTATTCCCATTGGTTATATTTAATTTATTGGTGCAAAATATATATCTTGAAATTGGCTTTCAATTTTCATAAGGTTCAAAAATGTCAAAATATAACTTTGATTAATTTAAATCAAAACCTGATGGAGCTAGAGTTCTTGTACATGAAAATAGATTTGTATTTACACATTTTAATTATTTACTACAAAATTTTCTTTTTCTATGCATTTTAACTATCAACGATCGTAGTTAATACTTTAAAAACGTTTTTCTTTACGGTTGCTTATTGTAATATTTTTTTAACTATTAATCATAGAAAAATAAGAAATAGTCAATAGCAATGTCAAATTTAAGGGTAATTTCAATTCATTTTCCAAAATTTGTGAGTTAAAATGTCCAGAATATTAGTTTTAATAGTCTCTGAACTCATTATTCAAACATGTAATTTTAAAAATAAGATTAAGTAATGTTAACTTTGTATAATCTGTGTTTTCTAATTATATAAATCAACAGATATGAAGAGAGTCGTGAAAATAGTTTGAAAATATTTCTATGTTTAATGCTTTAATGTTAAGCTAATAGTGAAAAATAAGTTATCTATTTTATTAAATGATTTTCCATGTAGTTCTTGAAGTATGACTATTAAATAATAAAGCTTTGTATATTTTGTTTATCGATATTTTTGAGTTTCTATTTGAAGTTTAATATTACACAAATGACTATTTTCACACAGAACTTTTATTCTACTCAGAAATTTTTCATGTGAGACTATATTAACTTCTTAAAACAAGAGTTTTTATTTCAGTTCATCTTTCAAAAAAAAAATTTTAAGAATAATCGATTTTGTTTAAGTTTTATTTGGTTTTATAAGGCTCATGTAGACGTAGTCTTTGCAATCCCCCCCCCCGATATTTTTATGAATTTTTGAGCATGAAGAAAATAGTTATTAAGCTAAAAGAATAAGATGGAAATTTCTTAAACTTCCCATTGAAAAGTCTTATTTTGAAAGGTTTATAAATTATAAAACTTCAGAAGTGTGTACTGAATTTTTTATATTTTAAATTGGGCATAATAGTTTAACTATTAAGAACACTTTCACTTCCTGACATGAGGGCATATTTTAAAGTTTAGCTATTTTTAATTAGATAAAAACATTTGGTATCATGCACTACGTATTTAATTTTTTATAAATTTGTGGAGAATAGAAAATTTTTTCATTGTTTAAGATGTTTAGTACAAATATACTATATAAATCGATTCAAAGTGTGATTGCTTTTGAAATTAAACTTAAAAATCTATTTGAAAGCTAATTTATTTATATTCCGAATTTTGCAATTTACATTTGCCACCTTTATTATGATTGTCAATTATTTTTAGTAAATAATCAATTAATATAAAATATTAGCAATCACTTTATGCATTTTAAAAATATCACCTATTAAAATTGCCTATCACTTTGCCTTTAAGAAAAAATAGTAGAATTTTAGTCTTGTATAATTTTTTGTATTTATTACAAATGTTGTAGTTTATACTTAAAAACTGATCTGTAGTAAATGTTTTATGAACGTCAATTTTTAATTCTCAGTATTTCATATTAGCCTAATCCTTTTTTAAGAATTCTGATAATATCAATTTATAATGCTCAGTAAACTTTACTTAAATTAATAGTTTTGCGTATATTTGCATTATTTAAAACTATGTTTAAACTTCCTCGATAAATTTTTCTTTGAAATTATTAATAACTTGAAAAAGTTCTCAATATGAAAGTTTTTCAAAAAATTTTCTTAAATTGGGAAATTTAGACTTAATATGAAATAGAACCAGAAAAATTATTAACCGTTTGAGTGCTGAAGAGTTTTCTTATATATATATATATATATATATATATATATATGCTAAAAGTGCTGAATGAAATGCGTAGTAATTTAACAAAACAAGAGAAGCGCTATCGCGCTTCTCCGCATTTTTGGCGCATAACAAGCGAAGCGCGATAGCGCTTCGCACACTCAAACTGTTAAATTTTGTTAATAAAATTCATAAGTAAAAAAAAAAAAAAAGATTTTTAATATCACAATATAGTGAGAAAAACAATTTACGATTACTTTGGAAGCGAAAAAAAGTAATACAAAATTGTAAATTTGAATCATTATTTAACTAATGTGAAAAATCAAATGAAGTGAAATCCATGCTTTTTGTTTTTGTTATTATAAGTATAAAATTAATGTTTTTAAAGTTTTAAACTTCAGTTTGTAATTTTCCACAGTTGTAAATATTGCGGTCTTTGAAATAATCTGACCAAAAAGTCTTAAAATCATTGGAATTTAGCGTTGCGTAATAGCCTTTGTTAGAAATATGCTCATAGTTTAACTCGTGTAGCTTATTAAAAGCAATTTATATTTTCCAACTTATAATATAGTAAATAAAAATGGTTTTTCAGATACATTTTTTCTAAGTATTAATATTTATTTGCAAATAACAAATGTACTTAAAATTAAATTCGAAAATTAATTGTTAAAAAATGTTTGAAAATTTAAATATCTAATTATTTTTGTACTTTCTCCATTCTTACCATATCTTGCCTTCAGATCCACCGTTCGTGGGTTTGAATCCCACCTTGGATTTGGATGTTTGTAGTGGTTCGAAATCAGCTTTAAAACGTAGGTCCCGGTTTAGTTAACCCTCGTGTGCATAAAATAATCGTTGATTTTTTTTCTTTTTTTTTCCCCCTTCTCAATCTCCATTTCATATAGGTGCCAAGAATCACAACTTTGTGGTATTTCTACGAGAAAACACAACGGAATGATTTGAATTTAAATCTCTTCAGGCTAAATGGAGTTTTGGAATTTTTTCTTTATCGGAAGGAAAAACGTATTTAGAAATTCATAACACAGGCCATAAAGTTTTATATTTTAAAGTTAAAACAAGTTTCAAATTCGTGTTAGATTTGATTTAGAACATTTATGGAAATTAAAATTAAGGTTTCATATGAATACTCACACTTTTTCAAATAGAACATCTAAGCATTTTATGAAGATAAGTGGTCTCTCAACTCCGGATTTTTTTTTTCAAACTAACCGAATTTTCTTTGACTTTTACTGTAGCGTATTTTTTGTTTTGATATCCATTACAAAATTTCTCTTTTTGCAGCAGATTTAAAGTTTTACCACAGTAATCTCGCTGCTAGATTTTGAAGATGCCAGCCTGGAAGAGTGATCTCTCTGGTATGGACTTCCTGTGTCCTGCTCTCTTCATGGAACGATCAACCAAGTTGAACGGCTCTGAAGACGACGACAGCGAGAGCTCTCTTCCATGGGACACGAGCATTGATGAGCTGGATGCTTACCTCCACGAGAATCCACCAGGCTGGAGTCCTCATTGCGAATGTGACGACGGCTTCTCCCTATGTTCCTTCTGTTTATCTTCATCGTCTGTAGATAGTCTCTTCTCTTTACCTGCGGATGACAGGTGAGAATCATGTCATACTATTATAAATCACTCTTCAATGATCTCATTGAAAAAGAAATGCAAATAAGTTCTTATATGTAAAATGTTTTAAATAGAATAATGACGTAATAAATTATTTAGCTGAATAGAATTCTCGGATCATGTATGGTAATTATTTACTAAATTTTTCTACTTGTGCATTTTTAAGATTATCTAGAATCAGTAAAGATCGAGTTCTATTCTTACTCAAAAAATATTTTATAAGGTTAAATTGGCTTATCAGTTAAGATTATAAGACCCAGTGAGTCTTTATATTTCTTGGTAATCTAATGCTGTAATTTAGGAATTACGATAGTTGAGAAAGAATTGATGCGGTTGTTGATACCTGTAAGATAATCTTATTTCTAAGTCATTAAACTTTAATGGAACGTAGACTTCAAACATTTAATTTCAATTAAGCTAAATCAGAAATGAAGATCTGAATCTAGCTCCATCATAAATGTCCATTTTCTATACCATATTTTTAATTAGTTTAAATCTTTTGTTAAAATCGATGAAATATTTTGATTCTGTTGATAGCAGTTTTGGTTTTAATAGTTAAGTTAGTTTTGGATTTAATAACTCGTGTCTCGTTTAATGAGTCTTAAAAACGAATTTCTTATTCTTTACAAATCGAAAGTGGGTTTTTTTTCCTGAATAATATATATATATATATATATTATATAATTAGCTGTTAAATATTTTACTGTCATCTTTGAAAATAAAATCTTAATATTTTCACTGTCATAAAAATTCAGAGAGCTGAATTAAATTACGAGCAAAAATTGTATGCTTTCAAAGTTTAAGGTTTTTATATTTATGGTATCTTAATGATCATAATTTGCATTAGACATAATGCTTTTCTTTGAGATAAATAACATTAAAATATTCTATATAATATGTAATCGTACAAAGACTTTTATAGTACTTGTTTTCATAAAATACTTGATACAATAAGGGAATAGTTTATTAAAGTCCTAAAAAAGAAAATGAAAGCTTTCTCATGTAAAATTATTAGTGAGATTACTAAGAACTGTGCTTATAAAATGCCTTTTTAATTAGCTCAAAACTGTTCCAACTAGTTTCCATTGCATTAGTGTTCCTAATAATTTAATTCATGTTTTAAATATTTCATTTTGCTTATGAATTTTTTAGTTGCATTTCTGTCTTAATGATCTTTTATTCTTTAAATATTAGGAATATAGTAATTTTTTAAAGTAAATAATGAAGAATGAAAGTGTAATTGAGCTTAAATGTTCTATTAATTTGTATACAAAAGAAAATTATGTCTGCAATAATTACGAATTACGTTATTGCAGAAATGCACTTCTCCACATGTTATGAATGTTTTTTTAAGTATATGAAACATGTTATGAACACAAATATTTAACTTCACTAATTTTAATGAGATGTTAATGTAAGAACTTGATTTCATAGAGCAGAGTCTTTTAAAAATTTAATCCACTCTAAAATAATTTTCTAAAAATATTAAACCTTTTATGCTCATGATATTCTGAAAACCCGTCGACAAGATGATAGTTTTTAGAGTTGCATTTCTGTCTTAATAATTCTTTGATTATATAAATGAGTGTATCATAATTGACCATAATTAAATTAATCGATTATCTTAATCTAATCTATAAACCTGTTAATGAATCTATTAATTTAAAATAAGTTTAATTTTGTGTACTACATAATAAAAAATAGGAAAGTGTGAATAAAAACATTTTAAAAATTCGCTGTTAAGGTGTTTTTAAAAAATTGCTTTTATTATTGATTCCTTAGATTTTACAATTGTTTCATTAACCCTAACACAGTCTTCTTTTAATTACACAATATTTAAAACGAATTCTAAAACATTTAAAACCAACTGAATTAAATCAACGAAAATTCTTAATATTCAATCTCACTGTTAAACTTAAAGCTCTGAAACAGTTAACCCGAGAAAAAAAGTATTCAATTCATGAAATGTTTTTCAATGATATCAGTTTGTGAGGATATTCAACTAATATATTTCCAAATCTAAGATATTTCCATAAAAAATATATCTCCAAATATATAAGCAATCGTGAAGAAATAAAACTTAAATTTTTGCGAGTTATGCCGCTACGATTATAAATCTCAAACTTTCTTGGAAATTTAAAATCCAATGTGCTCACTGTTTGTAACCACTGTCGTAATGTTTATCGGATATACTTATGCTGATAAATTGCTTTTTCAAGATAATTCTGCAATAATTGCTCTAAGGAAATTTCGGTTATTAATGGAGATGCAAAAAGGAACTTGACTATACCTTTACTCGTATAATTTTGATTATGAAATTTAAAGAAACAAGTTTAATGTTAGTCTTAAAAGGGGGACGAACAACTGTTTTAGCAGAAGCAACAGGTATTGCGTTTCATGCGGAAAAGGACAAAGCTAATTTTCGAGCTTGAACAAAGACTGCCATGTAGTAGAAAATTGGGATATGCCCCTTCAGTTGATTAGAATATAAGGAGAGAATCTCTCATTATACTCACAAACTTCACATTATGTTGCAATCAACTTTAGCACAGTTTCGAGAGTCGGCAGCGTTTCTCACTTCAGTTTCATGCTCGCTTTGAGATAGATTTAGAAGACCCTCGAAATATCTTTTAGACAAAGTTTACTTTTATTTAAACAGTGCTGAAATCTCATTGTGAATTTGAGTACCTGAAAATTCGCTTTCAATGTTTACAAGCTCTACTGCAGTTATCAAAAGATTTTTGAGGAATTGAATGTTTGAGATAAAGTAGCGTGTGTGTGTCCTTAACTATAGGGAAGCGATATGGATTAATATTAAAGTATTCTAGATCTACAAGCACATATCAGCGCTTTTTATAGACCAGTTTTTTGAAGGATAGCTCTCCCCAATATATTAGACCCCCTTTTTATTAAAGGGAAAAGTCCTCGCATTTATACTATAACATTAAAAGTTGCTACTTTCGTAACCTGTGACTTTTAACTTTGGGAGTACTTGAAAAATCTCGAAAATAATGATAGTCCAAAAACTTACAAAGATTGTATTTCAAATCTCCGAAGCATTTCCCAGAACACCCTGCTATCAACTATGACATATTTAGCTTTTAAATTATCGTAAATGTATTATTCGTTAAAAACAACCTTCTGACAGTTTAATTTTGAGCTATTTTTATTCAAATTCCCATTCTTTCGATATTCCTGACCAAAATTTCCTAACTTTCTAAGTAATTACTCGTACATTGACAACTTTAAAATAGAGTTGCTTAATTATGATCACTGTACATGTTGCTTGGGATAAAAATCTAGAAAAAACATGCAATGATTACTCCTGTGAGTTTATTACAAAACTGTAAATTTGTCCTTTTGAATTATGTGGTTATGTTTCTATTGTTAATCACTCGATCTTGTACCTCAAAGAGTTATCACAAGGACATCCCTTTATCAACTAAAATTAGATAAATTATAATAAAAGTATTTTATGAGAGAAATGGGAAAATATACTTAATGGTTACTTTAATGTATTTTTTTACATGAATGAGGTAAAGAAATCTTATGGTTATTAAAGTACTTCCTTTTAAAACTTCTACACTTTAAAAAAATAAAAGCCGTTATTTCTTACACATGAGAGATAATTTGGAAAGGAATTGCAAATTAAAATAGATTCATAAAAACGCAAGTAGAATCTAAGACTTGTTAAATTGAAGGTCAGAGCATGGATCATTCAGCTACCCTCATTGTCCCAGAATGAAATCCGTTGATTGAAATACAAAGCAAGTTTACTACTGCTACAAACGAAACGTAAAAGACGGTAGTTTCGCGGTTCATTGTTTTTGATCACTGCATGTAACTTAGAGGTGGTTTAATAAGATTTAATTCTTTTTCTAATGTAATTTTAAATTGGTCCCATTACAAAGTGTTATGAAAAATTATTCATAGTACTCTTAGCTTAAAGGGCAAATACTCTTATACCTTAAGGCAGTGTTTCTCAACCTTTTAGTATTCACGGCCCAATTTTCAATCATAATTTTCATCGCGCCCCCCCTCCCCACCGCATACAAAAAATATATACAATAATAATGTATTTTGAGTATTTTGGCGCTAAACTTACACTACAACCTTAATTTTAAACTTTACAAATTACCAAGAATACCAAAATTTATTGACATTTTGCAACACCGATCCTCAGCATTGAAAAAACAAGAATCCTATGCTTTTTTATTGCTCTTGCATCCCGCTATGTCTCGGCATTCTCACGGTTTCGCGAGAAGTTTGGAGTTGTTTGGAATTTGTCTGGTCAGCAAAAAATTAAGCTAGGAGCGTGCGCAGATGTGAACAAATGTTTTCTCATAGGGAGAAAGTTCTATGACGCCAATTTCAATTCCAGACAATCTCATTCGAGTTGATCCTTCTATCGCTATTGAACCTATTCTTGATGTGTATATTAAATATATTTTCGTGCAATTGCAATTCACCGTAATAAATATTCACGGCAGCAGACTTATGCAGAATCATGGATAAATTTTTAAGCAGGCGTAAGCGAGCATTAGACGATAGACAAGCATCAACAAGTACACAGATAAGCGTGGTTCCGAAAATAAAATCAAGAAAATATTCTCAAGAATACTTAAATTTTGGGTTCACTAGTACTGAAGTAAATGAAGAAGAAAGGCCCCTGTGTATCATTTGCTCAAAAATGTTGGTGGCAGACAGCATGAAACCTAATAAACTTAAACGTCATTTGGAAATGCTTCATAATGAGTACGTAAACAAACCCAGAGAATTCTTCGAATTAAAATTAAAATCATATGAAAAGCAAAAATCATTGTTTAAAAAAACTTTGTCTGTGAATGAAAAATCTTTAATTGCCTCTTACAAAGTTTCACATAAAATCAGATGTAAAAAGCCTCACACCATTGGTGAAGAGCTTATTTTGCCAGCCGCGATTGATATTGTAGAAATTATGTTTGGAGATAATTTTGCAAAACAAATGCAGTCTATACCTCTTTCAAATGATAATGTTGCCCGTCGAATTGCAGATATAGCTGAAGATGTAGAGTGTCAGCTTTTGTCGAAGTTGAGTTACAAATTGTTTTCAATACAACTCGATGAGGCAACAGATAGTAATAAAGATGCTCATTTCATTGCCTATGTTAGATTTTGTGGTGAGTCAGTAGTAGAAGAATTACTTTTCTGCAAACCAATAGAACTCAAAGCAACAGCACTCACTTTATTTGCTATCTTAAATGATTTTATGAACGAGGCAAACATAGAATGGAAAAATTGCATCGGAATATGCACGGATGGTGCTCGTTCTATGTCAGGAAGATTCCAAAGTATTCAAGCACTTGTGAAACAAAAATCGCCACAGTGCGTCTGGACACATTGCATGATCCACAGAGAAGCTTTGACTTCCAAAGAAATGAGTCCTGGTTTGAATATTGTGTTAACTACGGTTTTAACCGTAGTAAATTATATAAAAATGAGACCCCTGAAATCAAGAATCTTATCCGCACTTTTAAAGACATGGGTGCAGTACATTCAGTGTTTATTTGGGTACAGTACATTCAGTGTCACTATTTTATTGCGAGGCAAGATGGTTATCACGAGGGAAATTTTTGCAACGTGTTTGTGAATTAAGAGAAGAAATCACCGTTTTCCTAGAAGAGGAAAACAGACCGGAAGCTGAGAATTTTCGCGATAGTTTATTTGTGTTGAAATTGAGCTACATGGTCGACATATTCGAGAAATTAAATAACTCGAATCTTCAACTGCACGGAGCAAATACACATATATATTGATGCGAGTGATAAAGTTAATGCTTTTTGTAGGAAATTGGAATTGTGGAGCAGAAATTTAAAGCAAGAAAACTTAACAATGTTTGCAAATTTGAATGATTGTATTAAAACTTACAAGGCTAAAGAACAACATGTAAAAGTTGTTTTTGTAACCATTGAAAATCATTTAGCAATGCTAGCAAAGAATTTTAAAAAGTACTTTCTTGCTGAAGACAAACTGATATCAAGTTACAAGTGGGTGAGGGATCCATTTCAAAATACTCCCGAAGGACTCTCAATCGAAGAGGAAGAAACCTTCATAGACTTCACGGCAAGCGGCGAAACCAAAAGACAATTTAGTAATAAATCACTCTTTGAACTTTGGGCAAGAGTGGATGATGAGTTTTCTGCACTAATAACAAGAGCATTTCGCATTCTACTACCATTTTCAACATCTTACCTTTGTGAAACTGGATTTTCTGTGGTGGCTTCTTTGAAGACAAATTATAGATCTCAGCTAAATATAGAAAAAGAACTGAGAGTGTCTATTTCTAATATTAAAACCTCCTTCGAAAAACTTTGCTCTCAAAGACAGGCCCAAGGAAGTCACTAATAATTATTAAATTTGTTTTAATTTAGTAAATTGTTTTAATTTAATAAGTTAATTATTAAATATGTCGAAATGTATTTTGTTTTGTATGTGTGTGTGTGTTCTTTCCTTTCAGTCACTTAATCAATTTTTTTAAATAACATTTTCTCTTGGATATGATCGCGCCCCCCCATTAGTGTGCTCGCGCCCCCCTAGGGGGTCGCGCCCCACAGGTTGAGAATCACTGCCTTAAGGTAAGTTATTCATAGCTTTAAGTATAAAAGTATTTGTAAAACAAATATAGCTGAATGATCGTAAATATTCTATACACACCATAAGATATATTGGTGAATCAATACGTTCGTGGCCTATCGTTTTCTTAAGTAATGTGTTATTGTTAATATTTATAACTACTTTAATCCATTTTTATTTAGTTCCTGAAGAAAAGTTAATTCTAAATTAAATTTATTCCCGTTAAAACTTAAATTAAATGGTTCTTGAATCGCGAATAGATTGACTTGCTTATGTCATTGACATCCTGCGGAAGTTATTGAGATAATTTAGTAACTTACAACCAGATTAAAGCTTCCTTGATCTATTACAAATTAATAAGTAGGCATTGTAAAACGCGCGCGACAATTTCCCAGTTTCCTTCCGGTAGCCCCTTACAAAAATCTCTAGGCGGAAGTTATACTTCCGTTTCTATGTTTTAAGAAAATTTCATTGATTGATGTAGTCCGTAGAGCTTTTCTGTTGAAAATGCACATCGTACAATTACTTCATTTTCATTTTGTCGTAAGTATTTTTTGTCTCAAAGTATTTTGTGTTTAGTTAAAAACAAAAGGGCAAAATGTGTTTTAATCTTTTAATGTCAATAAAAAAAAAAGGGGATTGTTCATGACTTTTAAAAGAAATATAAGCAAAAATGTTTCGAATTGTAACATCTGAATGAATTTATTTAACGAAATTTTATTTCATTTGATATCTCTACCTTTATTCTTGTTACAGACTTAAAAATACCAAATTTAAAATGAATACAAAAAATCATTTTAAATCTGAATATCCTTATGACTTAAATTATCTTAAGCAAATGAGCTCAATATATTATACACTATGAGGTTTCAAATAGTATTTTCCAGAGAAAATTTAATTCCTATTTAATTTTTTTTTAAGAAAGAGAATCGTGAAATGTTAGTTTTGAAATATCTTATTATAATACAAAACGAAATGTACTTAAACTTGAGATATTTTATTGTTAGAGTGCTCTCCTTAAAATTGTCTTAATATTCGTATTGCAAGTGATTGGTTAATTTACAAATTAACCAATCACTTGCAGTACGAAATGTTTGGCCATTTTTAGATTTTCTTGCTATGCATTTCTTAAATGATATATTCTAATTGAATTGGATGTAACCTCTAAAAGAAATGATAAATACATACCGATAGAGAGAATATTTATAATTTTGTTTTTTATTGCAAACTTTATCGGTATGTAAATGGAGCAGGAAAACATTTTTGAGTTTCACACTAAATTTCTCTACTGAAGAACAAGTATCAGAGCAAAGAATGAGGTAAAAAAATTTCAACTCTGTTATTCAAACTAATTTAATTCAGAAATTTGTTATTTGAATTTGCTTCAATGTGTGAAAATGTAAATCACTGTTCATCTACGACTAAATTGTAGATTTATATATTTCTTTAAGCCTTCTCTATTTTGACATTCAGCTTAATGGAAAGTTTTATTTTTTATAAAAAAAGTACTCACAAAAAATTATTAGAGCATTGTAAAAATTTTTAATTTGGAAAAGGAAAATCTTTAATTCATCGTTACTAAAATTTAAATCTTTTATTCAAAAGTGTAAACAACTATGTTTTTTATGTTTACACTTATAAAACATCGAATGTTTTTGATTAATACCTTTAAATTTCATAATACTAGAAGGTATATTAGAGGAAATGTTTATTTAATGAAAATTTAATAACTATGAAGTGTTTGGATTTATTTTAATCTAAATTTTGCTCTTTCAACTTGTAGTAGAACTAATAATTTGCGACAATCCTAAATTTAGATAGTCAGTGTATAGGAAAATATGAATCTCTTTTTACATCAATTTATATGTATTAATGTTATAATAGGTACCAAGTCACGAAGTTTCGCGTTTTTGTCACGAAAATGTGAACAGCTGCTCGGCATCTTTTTGAATTCAGACTCGTGCGTGTTTGCTAGAGTACTGCTAGGTACTAAGAATGTCACAAACTTCGTATGCTGAATGCTTTTTCTCGTTTCGATTTTTTATTTGTAGCATCAATTGGAAACTGTAATCTAACTTCCTTATAATCAAGTGATAATTTTTTGGAAGTTTTTTCAGCAACGAAAAAACTTTTTATATTTTAATCAGCCGTGTTTTGTATGTGTAAAATAAAAATAAAAACTGCAGTTATTGTAGTTTTCGGATATTAAAATGTTTGTAATGCAGAAAATATTTTCCTTATATAAATTGCTACCCGAATTTATTACAATTCAAATCTTGTAATATCAAATGAACTCTAAAATATTTAACGATTAATTTTCCAGTTTGAGTTGGGGAAATTTTTCAAAATCCTACGAATTTTTCTACTAGTTTGCATATGCATAAATTTAATCCGTAATGCTTCAAAGGAGACTTTATTAGCTTACATTGTTCTTGAGCTTAAAAATTTGAACTCATTTTTTTTTACTTTAAAAATTCATTTAATAAATTCAGTTTAAAGATGCAAATACAGAATTGTCTTTATTTCAACTCTAATTTTGTATCAAATTTTTGCGATTTATAATTTTTGATATTTCATGAAACCCATATTTATTTTAAAGGAACTATCTAAGATTATTTTTGAA
>JAPDSC010020332.1:156297-198558 GCA_026290005.1 Latrodectus geometricus | reverse complement strand
CATTGAAACTTTGTTACTGGGCATTTTAACCATATATAATAAAAATGAATTGGTGATAACTAAATGTTCTTGCTTGTGTCTCTTTAAAATATTCTTGCAAATTTTTGTTAATAAATTTTACAAATATTGCATGATATTACTCATCTATTGAGTGATAATACACAATATCTGTTTCGCTGTACAAGAGTTGTTCATAAATACAAGTGATTTGCTTTCTGCTTGAAAGTTTTTCATTTAGGTATATAAATATTCTATTAGCATACATTAAATGTGAAAATTAGTTACAAAGTCTTAATATGAACTTCCGCATCAGTGATAACTCGCGAGTTTTGGATCTACAATTATTAAACACAAATTAAAAAAAAAAAAGTTGTACAACTGAAAAATAATTATGTATGGTAAATTCTTCTAGTTAATTCCTATAGTCTCTTAAAATTGTTAGCCAATCAAAATGCTTGAATAACTTCACGTTCAGAATATCTGAACTTAGTTTGACGTCTTTAAAAAATCCTCTTTTACATAGAGAATTCCTTGTTTACATAAAGTAATACTATTAACAGATAGTATTAAAATTCTGAATATCTATCATTAGCTGTTATTTTGAAATAATATAAAATATTTACATGTTTAAAATTTTAATGCAAAATCTGATTTTCAGAAATTAACAGCTATTTAAAAATTGTCACTATAAAATAAAGCGGTAAAATTTATAATGAAATATTAAACTTGTAAGTGATCAATGAATTTTCAAGTCTCTAGATTTTTTGTTGAACACATCCATTTCTTTTGAATTTTTAAATTTATATGCAATATTTGAGCACAAATGAATTCATTATATTTTGTAGATTGGATCATTGCCGGTCAAAATTTGTAACGAGAAATGTTTTGTACCATAAAAGTGATATCGGGAAATTCTTTACCAGACAGCAGTACAAAGAATGTATCATATATCTAAATTTACTCTGTTACTTTCAAATTGATTGCGGGTAATTTTGACTTTTCGTCAAAGGGCAGTTTTTAAAGAAATTTGAAGAATCAAAAAATGGTTTGCTTACATATAATGAAGAAGAAAAATTTCTGGTTTCATGCTATAAATGTGTTTTGCCTAATGTGCTTAGTTTTATAACAAATAGTTGAAATATTTAAATATTTTTTTTTTTTTTTTTTTTTTTTTTTTTTTTTTTTTTTTTTTTTACCGGAAGAGATTAAAAAATGAAGTTTTAATTGCTCTGTATACATATTTTGGTTTTACTTTGTTTCAAAGTTGCCTCTAATTCAGAATATACCAGTCTCTCGTGAAAACAAAATTTATACTAGGTTATTTTTCAAATATAATTATTGAATACTAAAAGAGTTAAGGCACGTGAAAAACTGCTTTAATATATACTTATCTATTAAAATACTTTAAGTTTTACTAAAAACTCTTTAAATCCGCAAAATAAATATTTGCCAAAATTTATTTTAATACAAATAAACTTGCGCAAATAAGTTTTAGGCTGAAGTTATGCGATACTTTATATCTAGAAAAAAAATTATCTTTACATACTCGAACTTATTGAATTCAAATATTGATATTTTTTTATTCAGTAATTTGCTTTATAATAAATATTATACAAAAAAAATCAAAATTTGCCTATATAAATATTATACAAAAAAAATCAAATAATACTAATTTGTTAGTCTAATTTTTCTAATTTTAAGTCTTCCTTAAATTTTATTAAAAAAAAAAAAAAAAAAAAAAAAAAAAAAAACAGAAACTGTTTAAAAGCTTGAATGTGGCAATTCCCACTAAATGCTTAGAATTGAGCTTAGCTTTAAATTCGGTGAATGTGCAAGTGAACACGTACGTGTATTGTTCACTGTATTCAAAATTTAAATAAATTTCTAATTGATATGCTATCTGTGATTATGAGAATTTACAATAAAAAATTTTTCTAAATATTTAATTCTAATGTTTACATGGTCTAAAAACTAAAGTTTTAATATTCCAATTTATAATAAATTTCCAGAAAGCTTAAGATTTCTCTAGTATTTTATGGTTTGATATAAAATGTAATCTTAAATGATGAGAGCAAGAGCGATAGTTTTATCCTCATTTTCCAAGAGTTTTGGTTTTGTAAATGAATTAAAATATAAAAAGCACAGTATAAAGTAGAGTAAGAATTACCCGAACACGTGGCTTTCAGGTCAACGCAGTCTAAAATCTCAGCATGCATTGTTACAGATTCCACTGTAATTTGTAAATAGAAACATTAAACCAAATTAATTCTTCACCGTTGTTATGATCTTTTAAATATTGATTATTTAATCAAACTGAAATTGCTTAGAAGGAAAATTCGAGAGTGAGAATTGAAAGTTTCTGATCTTAATATAATTTGGAGACGAGACCGATAAATATTCTGAAACATACCTTAAAAAAATGTAAAATAAGAAATATTTTAGCAAATTAAAGAAAGTCAATCGGAGTTTCTTGTATAATTGTGAAGAAAATAGTCATATGGTGTTTCAAAATTTAATTTTGATAACATTTTTAACCATAACTGGACTGGGTCTGAAAAAAAAATTCCTTAATATAGTTTAATTTTCTAAGATGCCGTGAAATTTTAAGTGGGATCTAAAAATATTTGATTTCAAGAACAGCTAAAAAGTTTTTCCAAATTGATAGAAGAATCTGAAATTATACAAATATGACTAATTCATTTGAATTCGAAAATAATTACTAGAAATCTTTATTTAGTAAATTCCAAATTATTAGTTACTAAACTCCGAGGCTGTCGTAGATAATCTACAAAATTATGAAGAAATTAATGCACACCAAATATCCATTTGAATGAATTAAATATTCATGAATTTCTCAATTTTTTCCGACTTAATGCTTAGAAAAAAGTAGTTAATTGAAAAATTCTGAGTTGCTTTAGGAATTTTTAAATGGCATTTCATTGAAATGCTTTGTTAGTTCGACTAACTCTTTAGAACAGCTTGCTCTAAAGAGGAGTTAAGTTTAAAAAAAAAAAAAAAAAAAAAACCCTCGTACTTTTATATTACAATAATTTACATTATTGAACACTGAAAGCGATTATCTCTCATTGCTTCGATTCAATAGTTCGATGCTCTTACTCTGACGCGTTGGGGTTAGTTCTTTTAAAGTGGATTCCGAACCATTGCAAACCATAGGTCCCAATCTAATTAGACTTCACGTGAAAAAAAAATCGATAAGCAATAAACAAACCAAATGTTACATTAAAAATAAGATCATTTTTGAGAAATTTTTTAATTTTTAATTGATTTAATTTTCTTATTACATAAATTTTAAAATTATATGTAAATTTTACCTAAAATATCAAACAATTAAGCAGTTTTTGCCTACATTTTATGAAGAAAATAAACTGAACTTCAGATTCACACAGATTTAGATTTGAATTTCGTAAAAAAAACATTTAAGAGTATGGACATTTTTTTTGTTTCAATAACGTTCCTCTGAAACCAAAGTTACCATTTCAGAAAAAGATAAAATGTTAATATTCTTATATTACGTAGATGTCGCTTGTAAATTTTTATTAATGTCGCTTGTAAATGATGTTAAATACAACATCCAAAAGTGTACTAATTTAATTTCGTTTCAGGACTGAATTTCTTGAAACGGCTTTACCGACTCAAGACTCCAGTCAGTTACTAGTCGACCGACTCTTCCCAGATCCCAAGGACCGAGACGATCTCGTAGTGCTGGGTGTGGATCTTCAGGCTCTGTCCTCTGCCGTATTTGGCGGTGAGGACATCCCAAATCCATCTTGTCCATGTTCTCCACCAACCACCATTCCACCTGCATACTCCCAAAATGTTTGCGGACAGCAAGATTTTACCAGGTTGCTATGCAACAGCGGCAACAAGCCAGTGTATTCTGCTGGATCCAGAAACCCTGCTCTGCAAGAATGGTACTCCACTTTAGGTGTGCCACCGTCCAATAACGTCCAGACTTTCAACCCCCCACCAATGCCGAAAGCGCCGAGGCAACGCCGTGGGGGTGGTGGCGGTGGTCGACGAGCTACTGTTCCCGAGGAAGAGAAAATATTTCCTTGTCCTTATGCCGGGTGTGCCAGAGTCTACTCAAAGAACTCACATTTGCGAGCCCATCTCCGAAGGCATACCGGCGAGAAACCATTTGTGTGCCAGTGGCCTGGTTGCAAATGGCGTTTTAGCAGATCGGACGAACTTGCACGTCATAAACGATCTCATTCTGGGGTGAAACCCTATCAGTGTCCAGTTTGTGGTAAGAGATTTGGACGCTCGGACCACCTTGCTAAACATGTGCGAATCCACCGAAAGCAAGGCTACGTTGTTCCTCCCAAAACGAACTCGCGAGGTTCTTCTGTCAAAGTGCAAATTTTAAACCCACGTGCATGAAAGTGTTTTCTTTTTTTTTTTTTTTTTTTTTTTTGTTACAGTTGCCAAAGAATAAATTATTTTATTTGAATTTGTGGGTTTCTCAATATAAATGTAACATACAATATTATAAACTTCTACATAATCATTAATTCAATTCAATGTTATGGTAGATATAAAATATTGGTTTTTATGATCCACAATTAAGAAAATATCATCTATTTCGGCGATTTCTCAAAGATGTCACGTAATTCTTTTTCCAAATTATGATTTTATTGAAGTGTATATCAGCCGTTCATATAAATCTGTGTGTCAGCACTAGATCAGTTGTTTAGTATAGAGAGTGTCAATATGCGTAAAAATTTCATATACCTGCTACAACTTTACGCATAATCAAGATTTTTACATCATAACATGATCGTGATAAGTAACATTTAAATAACATTTATGTCAGTAATCTGATCCCATTAAAAATGAGAATTTACTAATTCTTTGAGTATATATATATAATTTAAAGTGATTATAAAAAAAATTATATTTAGCAAACATTCTATTCAATTATGGATCATCTAAGAATTTGTGCTTTCATAAAGCTTTCTTAATACGTACAGTTGTACGATATCAAAGATTCTTGTGCATTTCTAAAAGTAATATGAAATAACTTTTTACTTATTTAAATATTCATAAAGTCTTTATAATTAATACAACACAAGCTACGCGACCCATAAATAAATTCTAAAAACCTGCATGCTAGTTTCAACAATACTGAAATTCTAGTAGGAACGAACACACACACACTGCATACTTGTTAACATCTACATATGGACACTAAATTATCAATATCATTAATTTAAACTGCATAACGTTGCTCAGTATTCATTTTCATGTTTTAATGTTCATAAACAATGTCTGTTAAATTGAAAAGTGGTATTCTTACAGACTAATGTATCAAAACAGAGCATGGTGACAGCCCAGTATATTTACAAAATGTGTAACATTAAGGAAAACTTTCTTATATGAAGAACAAATTGCCTGCCTAATTTTTTACAGAAATGCCAATGGCGACCACTGATCTCCTTTAAAGTAATTTTACACCAGAATTTAAGTTTGTATTTATGACTTATAAGTCTAAATGTCCTTTGCAACTAATTATTTATCAAGTGGTGTTTTGCTTATATATTAAAACTGATTTTATTATTGAACTTTGATGCTAGCTTATGGTGAGCTCGATAAATTATGATAATCCCATAGCATTTAATGTAATTGAAAAAAATTTCAGATGAAAAATAGCTTTTGATAAATATCGACAAATATTTGGAAAATGTCAGAGCAAGAGATACAGAAAAATGTAAGCATTTCGTTGTATTTGGTATCAAATACTTGGTGATAAACATTTTAATCTTAAATTCGTGACTTCGACTGTTATCTTGCTCTTGTTGGTTCTCTTGTCTTCAGTTAAATTGCTTGTGGATTCGATCGATTATTCTTGGTGGAAGTTAATGATTCGGTATCCATTTCAGTCACTTTACTCTTTACGTGAAAAGTGGCTTTAGTTACAATCTAAAATACTATCAATAAACTATTCGGTTCGGAAAGTTATTTCATTTTATATGTGAAAATGAAAAACGTGTAGTATAAATATTTTATTGAATTGTATATTGTCAGTTCTGGTCCAATACTTTTTACCATCTTTCTGATCGTAGCATGATTTCATACTCATAAAAGAGTTGGTTTTCACTAACAAACTAATTCAGGTGGGAAAAACAAAATTACTTTCTGAACAACTCAATAATTCTGCCGACTTGGCACCAATATAAATACAATCATGGTTTATTAGATTATATTTCAATGTCTCTTCAATTTGACTGTGACCATATTCGAAATTTCTATGTTTGAAAAAGTATTGTAACATTCATCTATAATGTCATCAACACTTCATGCCCTTTCGAATAAATTACAATAAAAAAACTATCGATTTCATAAATAGGCAATTGCGCTATTTTGCTCAATAAACAATTCCTTTTTTAAACCAATTTTGAAAAAGTTTATTGAATAAAGGAATTTGCTTGCAAAATTCAAACGTTGTATACTTAAAATGAATCTTTTTGTTCACCAAAACATTAGACATAAAATTAGATTTTAATCTTATCTTAATGTAATTATGACTCCATACACATAATTACTTACACTTTCTTGAAAAATTTCAAAAAGATAAATTTTTACCGTTTTAATTGCACACATTATTTTCAAAATTTTAGTTTAATCGAAATGCTTGACTGACATATTATAAATGCTTATCCTACGTTCATTTTATTTAAAAACATTTCTCAAAAAAATTAGCTAATTAATTCCACGCTAAATTTCAAAGAACATTTTATACTTACCCTGTTGCGTTTGAAACAAAATATTTGTGGTCTGAGGTGATCCAGGCATAATTGAAGGAATTTACAATTAATAAATGTCTTAGACTTTTCAATTTTGGAATCCTTATACACATCAGATATTAACTGTGTGTGAGAAATCATACAAGTCTTCTTAAGTGTAACATTTTATTTACTAAGACTTTTTTGATAAAAATTATGTTTACATATTCTTTATCTTAAGTGTCGTCATTTTATATAATGTAAAAATTGGAAAAAAATGTATGAATACAAATGTATAACTTCTCGAAAGTTTATCCCAATTTAAAATCATTTAGACACTGGTATTTTTGGTATATCTGCCGCGATGAATTTAAATTTCTGCACAGTCCCTAGCAAGTGCACCTAGTACTTATTATTCTTTAGTTTTAACCCAATTGGGAATTGTGCAAATATATAATCTAAGTGAAGAAGAAATATTTTACTTTTAGCCAAGATGTTTAATGTTATAGTTAATGAAATAGCCAAATATGTTTAATGTTTTGGCCTTCGGTTCAATAGTTCGTGGGTTCGTTTTCAATTTCGCAATTATTGAATGCAATTATCTAAAAAAAAAGTGAATGCAATTATTTAGAATCATATAATTAGTAAGTCTCAGTCTAATTACCCCTCTTGTATGAAAGATGACTATTGTCATCTTTCATACAAGAATAGAGCGATAACCCAACCAAATTGGTATTTATACAAGCACTATGTGATTTTATGATTGAAAAAGTTCTTTGAGAATTAACTTAGTTTGTTACTCTAAAGTCACCTTATGTACGCAAAGACCAATTCGATAATGATTTATTGTTTAAAAGTATTTTCCTAACCACACTACAAATATCCAACAGGGACCAAATATCCAAGTGGGACTGTAGTTCGTTAATTATTGGGCTGTAGACCAAAATAATATTCAACTGCCACCGTGGTCAATACCTAATTCGGACATTTAAATTATGTATATGCATATATGCAAATAAAATAATATCGAAAGTAATCAGCAGTTAAACAAAATTAATTTAATAATAAATATGCGAAACGCAATAAATTGTCCGATTTAAAACTCTACAACTCTAAAATAATTTAACGCACTAGTACAAAATCTGATAAAATAAAACAATGAAATACATCTTTCATAGACAAATATTGATAATTCAAGGACGTGACACAGATTTAACTTCGAAAATGTAATTTTATTAGTTGATAAACTCCCACGCAACAATTTGTTTTTATATTTTTTTATAATGAAACATTACTTGATTAAAAACCCTTTGTTCATACTTACGATAAGTTATCTTTCACTACGACTAGTCATTTGAATCACTCACTTGTGACGGAAATGAAATACCACCGTAACAAGTAGTTTTTATGTAACAAAATATGCGGTTCTTGAGTAACAATAGGAAAAGAATTTTTCCTTTATATTTCTCTTTTATCAAACTTGATTCTTATCTGTATAAATATCCATTATTCATTTTAAATTTAGCTCTATTTGGTTTTTTCTTAGTATGATCTTCTAATGATGTGCGTTTACCGCGCAATCTCAGAAATTTCTACATTATTCTGCTGAAAGAGAATGGAGCTAAGTCCCGAATTCCTTGTTTTTCTAAGGCCATTGTATATATCTCAGTAAGCTAAAATATGCAATTTTTTCGTTTAAAATAATTTCGATTTGTTTATATAATACTCTGAGATTTCAAAAACTCTTTTCATGAGAGAAAACAATTTTCCATTGCTCACGTGTACAACAAGGTGTACAAAAGGTGATCCCTTAGTGTGTAACTATTCAAGTAACGCTAATATTTCCTGTAAATTTTCTGAAGATGTCTGAAGATTAGAACTGTCAGGATTATCAATTTGAATAATAATTTTATATTTTTATCTATGAAATAATAATTCTTATGTATTCTTTTTATTTTTGCGATATATTCAGTAATTTTATTTATAAATTCTTCTTGTATTTAAATACAATTGATAATCATAAAAATTTGATAATCATTTCATAACGAAAATTGTATTTATAGTTATTAAAATTAACATAATGTCAATCTTAATTCATTTCTCATATATAAGAGCTGTATAAAATAATGGAAAATCAGTACAAAAAGTAATATTTTGCACATAATAAGATGGGAGCATCTTTGTGGCAGTTAAAATCATTAGAATCCTCGTTGAAATGAAACATAATTTTAAGTTCTGTATGACAGTCAATTATATTTATAGTTATTATAGTTAACATAATGCCAATTTTAATTCATGTCTCATATATAGGAGATGTCTAAAATAATGGAAAATCAATACAATAAGTAATATTTTGCACTTAATAAGATGAGAGCATCTTTGTGGCTGTTAAAATCATTAGAATCCTCGTTGACATGGAACATTTTTTTTCAGTGGCGGACACTTGGGTGATTAAGCCTCTTTTTAGCCGCAACAAGGCCGGAAACTGCAACTCATTTATCGTTACCCGGTGGGCAACTGTGAACCAAGTCACGGAGGAACGAGTAGCATTGCCCAGGCCACACCACCACAAACCCATTTATAGGGCGGGCCACATTCATCCATCGTCAGAGGAAAGGACAAGAAACACATAGGAAGAGAAAGTACATTCATACCCGAGCCGGGGTTCAAACCCAGGTCCTCCCCATGCGTATTCATTTACGCTAACCACTAGACACGTTGGTCGGCATTTGAAGTGGAACATAATATATAAGTTATGTATTGCAGTGAGAGTAGTATCATACAGGAACTGCTTTAACCCCTATGAGACGCAGGAGAATAACGGGATCTCATTCCAAAACAGACCATAAGAAATATATGTTGTCCGGTGATTGGACAAGCCACATGAATGATGTGCAATTGAGTTCTCGTATTCCCAAACCATGATTGAATATTTCGACTTCTGTGAATAGGTAATTATTTTGATCGATACACAATCTCCAAACGGAATTAATGCCTGCACCATAGAATGCAGTTGAAGAGTGAGAGTCAGTACTCGAAACCTGATCATGTAAGGTGATAAAACCTACTCCAAACCACGAAATGAGCTCTCAATCATAACGAAATCACTCGCGTTCTCTCTTAGAAAAGGTCTGTGTTGCAGGTTTGTGCGAAAGCTCACTTCATAAACTCGACCTGTAGTGGGAAATAGAGAAAATTTGAAATCACCAGAAAGCAAGACATGTTTTCATTGATTTGAAATCAAGGTTTTATGGTCCTTGTACCTCTGTAATCTCCATTTATGATTTAGACTTGCCACAAACGGTTTTGCAATAACAGCTCTGCCCCAAATATTTTACTTATGTGATTCCTTTTAAACTGTACGGCTCGATACTGGGTTTTGTAGATGTTCATTAATTCCAGCATCTGTTGCCATGTTCTTCTGACAGTCACACAATTTTCTGTAATATCCGCTTGTTTCATGCAGTGAATTTTGTTTTCCTTCCATTGTTCTTATGTTATTTTGATATAATCGTTATATGCTGTCACCATCTTCGAAATGCTGCCTATTAATAGCTGTGCCACTGTCCTTTTGACCAAATGGGATCCTACTATGCACCTTATTTGAAGCTCTGACTTTGACTCACCCAAAACCAATTAAGTAAACCATGATGTTTAATCTTCACACGTACTCTTGACATTATTTGCAATTATGCAGTAAAAAAAAGAAAAAAAATTGGAAAAAAGAAAGATAAATTAATAAAGAAAATTGGTATATATATACACTACTGGCCATTAAAATTGCTACACCAAGAAGGCGACATGCTACAGACGTGAAATTTATACGAAAGGAAGAAAGTGCTGTGATATGCAAATGATTAGCTTTTCAGCGCATTCAGACAAAGCAGGCGCCAGTAGCGACACCTACATTTTGTTTAAATGAGAAAATTGTTCAGCCGGTTCCTCATACATAAATTGCATTTGAACGTTGTTGCCTGGTGAAAAATTGTTGTGATGCCTCGTGTAAGAAGGAGAAATGCGTACCAACACGTTTCTGACTTTGATAAAGGTCGAATTGTAGCGTACCGGGATTACGGTTTATCTTATTGCAGTATTGCTGCTCGCGTCGGTCGAGATCCAATGACTGTTAGCAGAATATAGAATCGATGGGTTAAGGACGGTAATACGGAACGCCATGCGGGATCTGAACGGCCACCTATCACTAGCAGCCGAGAAGGCAGGAATATTACCCGCATGGCCGTAATGAATCGTGCAACCACGTCACGAGCCGTGAGTCAAGAAACGGGGTCGTTTGGAAGACAACAAGTGTTTGCACGAACAGTTCGACGTCGTTTGCAGCAGCATGGACTCTCAGCTCGGAGACCAAGGCTGCGGCTTCCCTTGACACTGCGTCATAGACAAGAGCGCCTTCAATGGTGTGATCAACGACGAACCTGGGTGCACGAATGGCGAGACGTCATCTTTTCAGATGAATCCAGGTTCTGTTTACAGCTTCATGATGGTCGCATCCGTGTTTAGCGGCATCGTGGTGAACACACACTGTCAGCGTGCATTCGTCATCGTCATACTGGCCCATCACTTGGCGTGATAGTATGGGGTGCCATTGGATACACGTCTCGGTCACTTCTTGTTCGCATTGACAGTGCTTTGAACAGTGCACGTTACATTTCTGGTGTGTTACGACCCGTGGCTCTACCCTTTATTCGAGCCCTGCGAAACCATACGTTTCAGCAGGATAATGCCCGACCGCATGTTGTCGGTATTGTACGGACCTTCCTTGATACGGAACATGTTCGACTGTTGCCCTGGCCAGCACGTTCTCCAAATCTTTCACCAATAGAAGACGTCTGGTGAATGGTTGCCGAGCGACTGGCTCGTCACCAAATGCCAGTCACTACGGTTGATGAACTGTGGCATCGTGTTGAAGCTGCATGGGCATCTGTACCTGTACATGCAATCCAATCTCTGTTTGACTCAATACCTAGGCGTATAACTGCTGCTATTACTGCCAGAGGTGGTTGTTCTGGGTACTGATTTCTCAGGATCTATCCAGCCAAATTTTTTGAAAATTTAATCACTTGTTATTTTTAGTATAATATATTTGTCCAATAAATATAATTTTGTTATCTGCATTTCTTCCTGGTGTAGCAATTTAATGGCCAGTAGTACTTTGTGAAAAAGTACTACTGGCTATATAGTACTAGTACTATAAAGTGTACTTTTATAGAAAAAATAAATCCGGTATCATAGTTTTATACATTAAATTCTGTATGTATAAAAGAAGTTATTTGTGATTTTTTTAAGTTAATACATTTTTTTAAGAATAATAGTGCTTGTAAATTGTAAGACAAGAGACACGTTTTTAACAAACTTATAATAGCAAATTATTATTTTCCTTTATAATGTAAATTGCTACCATACGCATATTGAACACATTTTACATATTGAAATAAATGTTTGCTTAAATTCCAATAGGTGAGTAATTCCATTTTAGTTTAAAAAAGGTTAATTATTTTTTGAATATCTGTCTTCAGTATCATGATCGAATATGAGGACTAAATTATTGTTTCTGCTAAAAAAAATTAAATTGACGCTTTTGAAAAAAATGTTCCGAAAATATGATATTCATCTCAAATAAAAGAAATTAAATATTTAACAATAAAATTTAAAAATTAGTGTGCACGCCTCACAAATATTATTAATGAGAAAGTAAACTTAGTATTGAAAAACTCGAAAGTTAATTACAAAGAGGAATAAAATTTTAATTGACAGGTTTCACAAATATTGAATATCTTCCCGTCTGCTTTGCTTTGGAATAATTTTCGAGAACATAAAAACTGTGTTTTTCTTCTAACTGTAAAAAATGTATCGTTATCTAATTCTATTTAGCCCATATTTTTCATATATTTAAAATATCTCTCTTTATTTATGACTGATAAAATTTCTAACAATTCTTTTTAAAAATATCTTATCAGATGTATTCATTTTATCGGAAATTTAATTATGTACGTGTTTTAATTTAAAGAATTAGTATTTTTCCAAACGTTTTAATTACATTATCTTATTTAAAGTTCACAAAACTATCTCCCCCCCTCATTTAAGATATGCATAAGTTTTCTGAAGAGAAATCTTTTTTTTTAAATAGTAAATTGTAAGTTTATTTTACTTGTATTTTAAGACATTATTGTCATTGTGCTTAATATTAATTTACAGCCGGTGTTATCAACACACAAACCGGTTATGATATAATCTCTCTGTGGACTTATAGTGCGACAAAACTCTCCTGGGCGTTCTTGTTTTCGTTCCAAACTCCTGTTGAATAACGGGAGATGGATGCTTCTTGCTATTTGCATACACGTCTTTCAAGGTTGATGCTTGAGAGTGTTCCTGGTTTTCACTATTACGACAAGTGATTACGATGTAACATCGTTGAGGAACCCTCTCGGAAAATAAAACTAGAGATGAATTTTAAAATGTGTTATACAATAATTTTAAGCCAAATGGCTGTTCAGTACGAGGTATCAAAACTGGTATAATAATTCTTCTATTTTTTTTTTCTATATTTCCTTTTGATATTCCTAAATTTATACAGCGCGTTTTTTATTCCCGTAATACGGATTCATGTGGAACGCATATTCTGCGTATAAATGTAGGGATTGGAGTTCTCTTTTAATTTCCCACAGATTTGATGAAATACTCAAATAGAGTATATTTAACACTCGTAAAAAGCCATTAAAAATATTTATATTGCTTTATGTATATTAATAACAATTCAAGCAACAAATCTTAAAAATTGCTGAATGTAATTAAAACATGATCACGTAAGATATCTAATTTTATATGAATATTGTATTTCATCTATTATTTTTGAGGTAAGTGCTTTGAAAAGCTTCACAAATGATTTTTAACCTTAAGTTAACAAAAGAATACATTTCAATACACCTTAAGTGATTGTTTCTATGTTAATTTAAACGCTTACTCTTGTGACTAAAGGATGGAAAGTTTAATCCTGATTTAAATAAAATACTTTAATACTAATACTGTCAATGTACATTGAATTTTTTTCAGATCTAATTTTCTTTCCTTGGTGTGTTTTCTGTCAACGAATGCTTATTATAAACGAATTCTTAGATTATGCCAATAAGTCATTGAGTAGTTCTAATCCCTCATAAATATACAACTAAATATTTCAATGGTTCCCAAGACAATATTTATTTTGATTTAAGTCTTATCAAACGTGATAATTTATTTTTAATGATTTAGTTTTTCTTTATAATTTAAAAATGTTTCCTTCCTTCCTTCCTCGACGGCACGACTGCCCCGGGTGTACACTGGGCATCTCAAGAAGTTTTTTCCGGACCAGTCTTCTAGTTACTATAGCTTTCTAATTTTTTGTTTTTAGTTAAAGAAAATCTTTTTCAATATCATATATCCATCGTAGATTTGGTCTACCTCTTGTGTTGGTTTATCTGGCATTAAAAACGTTTTCACAGTACGTTCTACTTTCAACCTAATAATAAGACCAACCCACTTTACTCTTTACAGCTTAAAGAAATTAATTATGTCTGGTTTATTAAATGAGTAATGAAACTCTAAATTTGATCCTCTCAACTACAAATAATTTTTCCTTATTACTCCAAAAAATACATTTAAGAACCCTTCTTTCAAAAATGTCTAATATATCCTCATATGTATGAGTCAAGGTTCAGGTTTCACATGCATACGTGAATGGGCAAAAAGAAAGCAAAATGCATATTTTTTCATCAAGAATTAATCAATGAAATCTTGAAAATCTATTATGAACATTATTTTTCTAAGTGTACTGTCATTTTAAAATTTTGACAATATTTCTTTTTAATATTTTGTCAATAGAGCTCAGGAAGTACATTTTCTCTGTTACAAAAATTTTCAGTAAATGAAGAAAAAATTTAACATACATATATATATATCTTAAAAGCGTTAAAATTTAGAATCTTCTCAGAAGAAAAATGATAAAATTTAATAAAAGGTTAATTGATTTTAATTTTAAAGGAAAAAGCATTCATGTATTGATATTAAAACACATATTTTTATTACTTAATATTTTTAATTAGCAGGTTTCATTAATATTAGTAGTCGATATAAAACAATTTCCGATAGCGAATTTTTTTTTAATTTATCACAAAAAAAAAAAAAAAAAAAAAAAACGCTTTTGAAGGCATTTTGTGTCCAAGGGATTCTGTATTTTCTGCCAAAGTTACATGCCTCATTTCACTAAATCTAGATGCATGAAAATCATCTAGAATAGAGTACAGCTATTGTGCTTCTGAAGCGAAAAACTGAATATTAGTCAAAACAAGTTTTGATTCGAGTTTTCTTCTAATTTCTAGACTTAAATTACCTGAGCTTCTAGATCAACCTAACAGTACATTGGAATAAATATACATCAACTATATAAATGAATATTTAGCTAACTTAATACCTGAAAATCTATTACACAGATAAAAATCAGAATTTAAGTAAGTAAATTAGAAATAAAAAAATTTTCTTCGTTAAATTTTTATGCAGAATAATTATTTTTATTTTTCGCACCATGCTGAGATTAGTAAATGCATTCTGACTGAAAGATGACAATTTTAGAATATTAATTCAAAATATTAGCTAATTAACTCTTTTTTCAAGAGTAATTTTTGCTATCATTATTTAATAACTCTCAACTTATAATGCTTTGCATATTATAACTTTACACTGCAAGAATCAGTACTTGTTTATTCAATCACAGGTTGGTGGTATTCAAGCACATAACATAACTTTATACTGCAAGAATCAGTGCTTGAATTGAGTATTTCACAAAGTATACATTCATATAAGGCGTGGAAGAATTTAAGAAGGCACCTTCCGATGTTGAGTATTATCATCATCATCGAGAAACCCTTAATTTTAATTGAAGATGAAATAAATTTAGCATCTCTATATCACACTACAGAAATAAAGCACATTAGGACCCATAAATTTTTAAAATGGGTAAGCACTCTCAATTAGACTATCTCTAATTGTGTATAGAAAAAGCAAAAGAAATTATCCGACCAGTCGGAACAGTAGCAATGCTAACCTCAAATAGCACAGTTTAAATATATACATATATATTGTATTACATTTTCTAAGTATTGTGTGTGTGCCTGTAAGCAGTGATACTTGATTTTGTTTCTATAAAAACAAATATTGTGCCTTTATAAGATACTTAAAGATACATCATTCCTAAAAAAAAAGTTTTTTCTCATCATAATTTTTTATGACATTTCAATTATTTAAATGACATTCCGTTCGATAATTTCCTCTAAGAGTATTAGATTTTGATGATGTGGAAACAATATAAATTGAGTTCTCTTATCTTATTCCAAAAAATTATCTATATAAAAGCATAGATAAAAGAAGATACCAAAAATAAGAGCGTAATAAACTTTAAAGAGAATTGTTTAATATGATATAAGAATTAATATCATTTTTCCATAAAAATCTTTTTTCAAATGAATTAATTTACACTGGTTCATTCAAATATTTGAATGAACCAGTGTAAAAAATTGTGTTGTTATTTTTCCAGTTTTTCAGAATTTCTGCGTATCGCTTTTGCATTCACTTTTCGTTTTTCAAACATATGTATTTAGCTATACTATAAAAAAGTTTTTTTTTTTTTAATATTCAGTGATACAAGTAAAATACAAATTTTCTTTTCTCAGATTTAATTCTTTTATTTTAATTATTTTAAGATATCCTCAGGTTACACTATAGTTAATATTGTACCCATTTATACTATAGATTCTCATAAGTGTATACATTCTTCGATGACTAAAAATAAAAACGTATCTAGACTGTTTAATGAGACTAAAACCTGAAAATAAATTGAGTAAGTTATAAAAAAAGTACTTATATATATTTTCTTAATACAAGTTAAAAAAGTACATTTTATAGTACAAAAATAATATAAATTTTAAAAAATACTCATTTTCTGCAAAAATTATTTTTTAATCATAATTCCATTTTCCCCAACAAATATTCTAAAATATTTCTTGGATTTCTGTTAAAAATGAAGAAACCTATTTTTAAATTTATAAATCTCGTATATATTATTCAATATGAATCAATAAGATAAATTCATATTGACAAAGTCAATATGTGTTTATCTTTAGCTATAATTTTTTCTAATATATGTTCGCTTTTTTCTATGGTTTGCTTACTTTTTATACACTGTACACAAACTCTTGTTTAAAATACTATTTTCATGCTAATTTAACATGCTATATAATTTCCCTTTCAATGTAGACGAAACTTTAAAAAACTATTGCTTGTGTGCTCATGTTAATAAGAATCGAAAGTATTTAAATATATTCCTATTTAATAAAAAGCATTTTAAGGTTTTAGAAATATGATGAAGCGAAATAAAATATGGGACATAATACATAAATTGTTCTTATTACCAACAAAATAAATAATATGTCTTTTTTATTGACGGACTTATAGAATCATAAATTTTTTTTATTCGGTTTTCTTAAATGTTCATTCGATTTTAAACAGCATTTGTAAAAAACAGAGAAAGGTATAACCTTTAAATAATTTTCACATCAATAAATTTCAAATCTACAGATAGTTATAATTATGGTTACCTTAAAAGGTACACTACAGTAGAGGTTCGTTTTTACGAACTTAGAAAGCTAACTATTTTACATAGTGGCAAGTTCCTAATCACGAACACGGTCCCATAAACGTAATAATTTTAATTTTTGTTTAAGAATTAAAATTTTGAAAATCATTTAATTTTCCGAGCTTGTTTGTATATATCTTTTGTGCGTGTTTTTATATCCTAATTTTTTTCAAACTTTTTTCATTTTATGGCCGAACTCTTCTTTTTTTTTATCGGAGAAGTGTTAAGTTCTAATTGTGAATAATTGCAATGTTTTCCTATGGAAGTCTTGAATCTTTTTAAGCTATTCGCTTGGCATAGTTGGTATATATATATATATATATATATATATATATATATATATATATATATATATATATATCTCAGAGATTAATCAACATCTTTCTGCACAAATATGGTTAAGTAATTTTGCAGAGTTATAGGCATAAAGTTGGAGTGGCTTCAGAAACTGACATTCTAGATGCAATTCAGTTGTCAATACATGCTTGGAGTAATGTTAAGGAAAATACAATATCTAGAGCATTTCAGTGTATTTGTGGAAAGAAGTTTGCGATGAAAAATTTAAATTAAAGATTCCTCTCATATTCTATTTAATGAATATCCAATTTTAAAAATTATTTTACTCTTTCCTACGAGTTCGTAAAAACAAAGATCTACATTTATTTACATTCCTGAATATTCTCTCATTTCTAAAAATGTAGATAATAGTGTTTTGTAACAAAGAAAATGAATGACTATGCGATCAATGTTTACATGCTTTCTATTAATATCAAACAAATTGTATATTCTACTTTCAACACTAGATGGCACTTTTGTAGACAGATTGCAAATCGTGCTTTCATGCACGTGTGTATTCCATTTATAGTAACTTATTTCAACCTTTTGGAACCTTAGAGAGATATCACTTAGCTAAATTTGATAACATTGCAAAGAAACTAATTAGGCTTTTCTCCTAAATTGAGATTTACGAAAACACTACAAAGAAATTTTTACCTTAAATAAACAAATATTAAAAGAGCGATAATATAAAAGAGAAACTTATTGTAACAGTTTAAACAGATTTTTTTTTATATATTTTTATAAAATATAACATTTGTTATTCTATAAATTATCAGAATTTACCAAAATGTACTTATGCGTAAATAAATATTCACACATCCAAATATAAGATTTATATTCTGCTTAGTTATTTTTAAATAAACTTACTTTTTCATTTTTATCAACATATTATATAAGATATTACTTATATATACAGATTTGACCCTTTAATTTATTGATCAACAATCTAAGACTTGAGTTAAAATTTCGGTTATTCATCTAGTAAACTGAATTTGATTCATCTGGTCTGCTTTTACACTAAAGGACCAGTTCGACTTGATCTATTGTTAAAGTAAATTTCAAATATTCACATACGAAGTGATAATCAAACTTTATAGGAAAGAATGTAAAACTATTCACACACAGCTGACAGCTCTGAATACAGGTAACAATAATGGCGCCCATCGACGTCTTCTATCGAGATCGAATCTCAGAGATTCTGATAATGGGAACTACATTCGATTCTAAAAATTATTTCCGAATGTTTCATTGGGATCTCAACCGAATCTATCACTTTTAACTAAGTGAATTAACAATCTATTATTTAAATTGATTAGACTCTTACTTAGTTTAACTTCAGATTCTTTTTAAGATTAGATTGTGACTTTATAACTTAATACACTCAAGGGACAAACCTTTAGTATAAGCATCCGCGCTAGATAAAAATTCAAATCTTTTTCCCTCTCTCCCCCAAAAAGCAAGGTACCAATTTTTCAGATTTCACTTAGTCTAACAAGAGTTTACAGAGTAAAGTTTACAGTTTTCATACAGAATGTATTTGAAAAACATGACTTAACATAAGCAATTTATGTACGCTTGGATTCATGTTATATTAAAGTATAATTAATTTATTATTTCTGTTGGATCTTGGTTTTTAAAATATCGTTGTGAAAATAAAAACATTTTTGCAAAGTTATGAGGCCATTTTACTCTTTAAAAAGTATCCTATCAATTGTGAGATGTGTTAGTTTTCAAAGTCCAGGATAAATTTATGAAAGATTTTAATTAAAAACAATTATAAATAAATAATTGTGAAAGACAATTATTTTATTTATTAAATAACATTTTATATATTTGATTTATTTAATGTTTCAAGTATTTATAAGTAGTTTATTTATATGTTCAAGTAAGAAACGATCACATGAATAAATTTTAAAAAATCCAGTTAAATTTGATTTAGAAATTAATTTTAAGTCCCAAGATTCTGTATCAATTTTTCTCTAAATTTAGAACCTATCTTAATTTGAATTTATGTTCTTTAATATAAGCAATCCACCAATAAACCTTGTATGAATTACATTTCCATTTACTTTTAGTAAACATTATTTTGTTGAAATTTAAGACAGTTATTTGTTGTATTTATAACAATGCATATCTGGAAACCAACAATATTCAAATGTGTGCTAGTTCCTAGATTCTGTAAACATTTCTGGGATCTTTAAGAATATTTTTTTTTTCCTTCATAACTATAATATTTCTGCTTAATTTAACAAAGTTCCATACTTAGTCAATATTTTGAATAATCAACTACAAGTCTACCTCAAAAACAGAATCCAAAAAAAATTTTTTAATATGTTTATAATTACAGCATGCTCTTATTAATGAATAATTCAGTGAGAATTAAAATAATAGCTCATTATTTTTAAGTAATGTTAAGAAATCAACACTCAAGTATTTTACATCTGTTTTTATGAACATAGAGTTTGAAGCACATTAATTCATGCAATATATTATAAAACTATAATACATGCAGAAACGGTAAAAATATCGTTACTTTCTTAAGAACTGTTCAATTTTTTTTCTAGAGAAAATTACAGAATAAATGTTCCATGAATTAGTATTGTGTTCATCCGTATGTTACTCAAAATCATGGTATGAAAATCTGTTGATGTTTCCCTAAAATACCCCCCTCCCCTATTCTTTTACATAACTACACGAAAAGTCATTCATTATAAGTTGCTAGCATAAATCAATAGTATATCTAAACAATAGTTTTTTTTTATTTTTTTTACAAATTTAAAATGATTTGCCAATAATTTATGTTCAATGTCACATTTTAAAATCATTTGTCATAACAAAGTTAGCAAATACTATTAATCAACTTACCGATTTTTCATTGTGCATTTTTTATTACCAGATTAATTTTGTTGGCATGAAATTCAGAGAAAATGTCATTTCTTCATGCAATATACTTTAGAACTTTCAGTAATTATTTTCTATTTCCCACTTTCCACAAATGTTAGGATAATAAGTGTACTCTTTTATTTCTTACAACTTAAACTTAAAATGTGCTAAAAATAATGATATTAATATATATCTTCAACATTTTGCTAACATTTTTAATAGTTTGAAAACCATGAATACAAGACACCCTTTCCCTATTCTTAAAACAAGGAAATTTCTTATTCAGTGTTTATGCAATTTATTAATGAAAAATGTAATACAAATTCATATGGTTCATAATAATTTGGCATATCTTGAATTATACCTACTTCTCATTACAGGTTGTAATCTTGGATATATAACCCATAACATTTGGAATAAATTTATCAGTTATGAATATTAATTTGATAAATCAGATAAATTGCATAACTTTTTTAAAATTATTTTTGCTCCTTGTACTTGAATAAGAAAAAATTTCATTCTGGTTATGAAGTACTTAAAATTCTTTTATTTGATATGCATCATAACTACAAAAATTCATCTAATTCTATATCTGCCAGTTTTTAGTTCTTAATATTTGAAATGTTTCTGTAATCATTATATGTTGCACAGCAAAATTTTTAAATATTAAAGAATGTGCAATAAATATTTTTTTGCTTACCTAAGTTCTTGTTTGACATACAGAATACAAACTTTTTTAATCAACATTATTAACAAGAATTCATTCACATGTAGAATTTTTCATTATGCATATGTCATCAGTAGGTTTGATACCTTGATTCTATGGATTATTTTCAGTCATATAATTTAAAAATAATAGTCTGCAACTGCTTCTCCTGATCACATATTGATCTTTGCAGGTTTAGAAAGGATTGACATTTTTTATCACTCCTCTTCCTATTTGATTTTTTAGATCCATTGGTTGTGGAGTTGGTCTAGCCTTAGTTAGATCACAAGGAATGAGAAAACAAAGGTAATATTTCTTTTGTATTTAAGGAACTATGTCATTTGTATTCACCTAGTGTTAATCCTTCTAGCTTAGAATTCAATATTTTTTCCTACCAAATATTTTCAAATCAACATGTTGTATTTTGAATTTCTATTTACTTAATTATAATGTTACTTTGTAATAATTATTTATGAGTCAAAAGTTAAAATATTTTTCATTTCTTTATTTTATCTTAAAATAAAAAAAAGGAATTTACAATTAACAAATTAATACAAGATTAGAAGAAAAAGAAATTCTTTAATAAGAAATTGAATAGACAAATAATGGAATGCAGGCATTGTTCAATTGAATCATATCAAAAATCCTCAAGATTTAATATATTCTGAAATACTTAATTTAGTAATCTGTTAATTAAACATAATTATTAGATATTTTTATTAAGAAATTTAAGTTCATTTGATAAGCAATTACAATTTGGATATACATTTTTGTTTAAATTTTGAAATAAATAGAATTAAACTTTTTTGTTTTTACAACAATCAAAAATATTCAAAAGTAAAAAAAAATGCATAGCAAATTTCTGTTGCTTACATAATTAAAAATTTTTAAAGACAAAATTGTCAAGATTGTGCAATGCATTATTTTGTAATTCCATTCCAAATTGTGAAAATAGAATTAAAAACAAAAGCTGCAAGCTAAGATATTAAAGATAGTAAATTTGTTTTAACCGATCCTCCCCAACCCCACAAAAAAAAACATTTGTTGATAAAAAAAATTATACATGTTTGCTCATATATGCATATTGTAAATAAAAAGAATAATGAAAGCTATTCTAAAAGTGCATATTCACATTTTTTTCGTGTTACATGAAACAAATGTGATTAATTTAGTGAATCTGAGATATAAGCCATATATATATAATTTAACACAAAATTTTCTCACTTTGAAAATAACATTTTTTAATAAAATTTTACATAATTAAAATAAAAAATTACAACTAATTATATAAAAATATTAGTATTTATATATAAAAATATATAAATACTAAGCTAATACTTTCACAAATATAAAATGCTATAGTAAAGTTATATAAATTAAATTCTCTCATGGTGAAACAATAATAAGAATGTATTTTATCAATTAAAAAATATGAAACAAAATGAAGACACAGGGATGCTAATTTAATTAAAGGTATTCTTTTAATAATACACAACTTTTAAATTCCAACTAGTTTTTCTGACAGTATCTGTTTGTGTAATGTTATAAAAATTAAAGTGCAGCAGCACCAGAAATAATTTCAATAAGTTCTCTAGTGATTACAGCTTGTCGAGTACGGTTGAATGTCATTGTGAGCTTTTCAATCATTTCACCTGAAACAAAAATATATACTTTAATATTTCCTGTATGGATTTTAAAAATAAATTATTTGAAAATAACACATTCTCATACAAAGTTTTAAAATAAAAAAATACATAGTTCATATTTTGTTGTACTAAAAGCAATTTTTTAAGGAAAAATTTTAATTAAGAATTAACAAAATCCATTAAAACAGACTCAGAAACTTATATACAATTTTGTAACAATATTAATATCAAATATTTTTAAGAAAAGGATTAAGGGTTAAAAATATAAAACTAATAATATATTTGAAAAATGAAAAGAATTGAATATAATCATATTATAACCATGTAAAAAGTCAATTATATCAGAATCCCATACCCACAAAAAAGCAAGGTATTTTTATGTTTATAAACAATAACTTTTCTTTCACTTAAAAAGCCATATTACAAAGCAATAAAATTAATTCACTACAAAAATCCATGCCCCATGATGGGAATAATTTATCCAATAAAAATATCCCACATCATGAATGTAGTTTCAAATTCTTAAAAATTTTTTTTTTATCAATTACAGAATCATAAATTAAATTTGAATTGAATATAACAAAATTTCATGCACAATTTAAATAATTTAAAGATAAAAAGTATAATATAAAACAAAATGTTTCATTAAATTGCAAATTTGTTATATTTAACAATAAATAGATGAAATGCACTGAATAATTAATTTAGATGGTGTAAAAATTATAAAAAGAAATTATAATCTTGCTTTGAGTATTTATTTAAAATTAGTATACTATTAAATACTTATGGTGGGATTTAAGAATACAAAGATTCTGAATCACTACAAATATCTAGTTAAATTTAGCAACTTAAAGACCTATAAAATTTTACCATTTTGTTTTTAAAATTTTTTTTGAGAAGAAAAATCTTTACAATTCCTCTCTTTCTAAGCAATATAAAAGTATTTATTACTTATTGTCTCAAATATCAATGTCAAAAAAATGATATGGCTTTAATAAGTCTATAAATAGGATATTATTCTCTATTAATAATTCATTTATTTCATTCTAAGAAGATTATACAAATGCATTTTACACTCACATAAATTTAAAATTTATTTTAATGCTGAATATGGAATTGCAGAGTATTTTAGTAATTATCAAAAATAAATTTTTTACTAGCCTTTCAAGCATTACTGACACTTAAAACAATTTGCAGGAATTGAAACGGTTGGACTTGTAATAAGTTTTACACAATTCTGAAAAAATTTGTTCACCCTTGAAATATGAAACTAATTTTTTTAAAATGTTGCAAAATATGAAATTAGTATCTTTAAAATAATTAACTTTGAAGAAATATTTCAATTATGCTTTTTATTCGTTTATAAATCTTTGAATTATAACAGTACAAATTAGTAATTTTTATCGAGAAGAATATTTCTCCACACCATTGATCTAATAAAGTTACTTAAGAATAAATGATGGAAAAGAATGAATTTTAAATGGACATTTCATTTAATGAACGGAAAAAATTTATTAAAAAGGATATTATTTCATAATTGTTAAAAATGTGAAGGAAGTTAAATGATATCTTTATAACTGGTGCAATGATTGAAAGAACCATGCATCAAACAGAGTATTAATAAAACCCTAAAAACAATGCTAGAAAATAAACTTCCTCAGCTCAAACTTAAAACTATATTTTAAATAAAAAATAACTAGTTTGCAGTATAATGGCGATTAAAAAGAAACCTTTCATCACTGCAAAGCAACAAACTCACAGCTAATTAGATAACATTGTTCTAAAACTTACAACAGATGAGCCCAAATTTGAAGTGCAAAAGGAAACATCTTAACAAAATCCTTTGACAACAGTAAAATAAATAAGTGGATTATTGAAAGTTTGGACTGAAAAATATAATTTTCATAATAAAATTAACATGAATATTAATCCAAGATTATGCTGCCAAACTTTATATAGCAAGATGTTTTTAGAATTTAAGTTGAACAAACTAAAGCAATTTATTTAAGAATAAAATTGTCCTTTTTTAAAATTAAATAACTTTTTGTAAATTTATGGCTAAAAGAAACATTTATCTCAGAATTTAAATAACTGATAAAAACATTTATATTATCCTTAAAACTTTCGAAGAAAACAAAATATGCAGATAAATGAAAACCTAAAATGATTGCAGCACTATTGATTTTGTTTTATATTCAAAAGTTTAAGCATTTGAATCAAAAATTTATATTTTACTTCATTGAAATCATTTGTAGAAAACAGCTTAAAAACTTCTTATATCACATCTACTAAGACTTAAATATTATGAATAGTATCAAAATAACCCAAATACAAATTTATGTACATCCTCAATATCTCTATGCATATATTTCAGTATTTAAAATCCTGAAAAATGTGAAAAGCTACAAAGTGAACATAATTATCTGATTTGAAATAAATTTTTAACAGAAACCGAGAAAGTATTGAATTCAGAATAAAGAAATAGAACACAAAACTATTTTCAAATTTAAATCAAAAGGAAACAATATTTTAATTCAAAGAATTAAAATTATTTTTTAAGCAGCTTTTTTCTGATTAATGCAATATGTTATTGAATGAGTTTTCTCCAATTTACATTTTTTATAAAAAGAGCATTTTCAAACACATTGTCGCACATTTTACAGATATATAAATGCACATAATAATTTAAGAATGGTATATTTATGTTACCTTACTTTAAAAATAATTTTAATGTTTTATTAACTGAAAATTTATTTAAGACACACTTTCTTACTTAACTTTTTATCAATACATACTTTTTTTTTTACACGCAAATATTATTATAATATTCAGATTTGCCATTTTAGAATCACTATTTGATTAAGAAGGCTAATTCAACTTAGACTTACAAAATAAAGTATATTCTAAAAAACTAGAATCAACCACACCTTAAATTGACACTGAATCCTTTAAACTGAAGTCCCAAGCATTGATCAAATAAACATAAATACATTTAAATGAAATTACAGTTTTAGGAATGGAGTCTAATATTATAATTTAATAATTTATAACAAATGTTAATTACTTATGAAATATTTGTGAATGAACTTAAAAATACTCTTATAAATAATACAGTATACAGAAAATTTAAGTGCATGGGACATAAAGCTAAAATAAGAATTAAAAGTAAAAAATAAAACTAATGAACTATAGAAACTATCAAATAAAAGTTTAATAACAGAATATATAAAAGTAATGAAAGAAATGGATAACATACCAGCATTCTTGCTAGCACCATCCATAGCTGTCATTCTGGAGCTTTGTTCACTGCATGCATTTTCTTTCATGGCATAGAAAATCATACTTGCCAAAGAGTATTCTTGATATGATTTTATCACATCTGCATCTAAGCTGTCATAAATGCTAATTTTATCAGCATTTGAGATTGCCTCAGCACTAAATACTGGGATCTCAGTTGTATTGTAAGAGACAACAGTTCTAAGAAAAATAAAAATAAATTAACTGAAACATCACAATGTGTGCAATGTTTCCAAATATCTTTCTTAAATCAAGCTTTAACCAAATAAAATATTGTCATTACATGACACATTAACATGTATTTTATTCATTAAATCTCTTATATTTTTATACCATCATATGATCAAGTTTATTAGTGTTTACTTCATAACACACCTTATTTTCTACAATATAGTATCATTAATTAATATAATTAATAAAAATTCATTCAAATTTGAAGTTTTAAGAAATACACAAGTATAGCTTTATTAATGAGGCTAGAAAAAGCTCCCAAAAAATGGTTTAAATATTTAGATTTTTATAAAAATACAAATAATTTTTTTCACCCCTAAATGTATTATTAATAAATATAAAATGGGACAAATTTGCATTTTTTTCCAAGGAAAAAATCAATATTTCAATATCTAAACTCCAAGCATTTTTTACATACTAATAATCAACACAGATTGAAATCTAAAACAAAATACATTTCAATGAGCATATTCCATAGCATATAATGATTCAAATATAATACTTTAATGTGATGATGTGATCAATGGATAATTTTTTTTTTTAAAGCAAGCTAATTTGTAAAAAAAATAATTATTTTGTTCTTTCTCAATAAATAAGCATGCTTATATTATTTATTTTGTGCATAGCTTTTAAATACATATTTTTTTATTAATTCCTTTTTATAATTTTGTTGATTATCTGCAATAACTTCGCCATTCAATTCTTCAGATAATTAGGAATTAATTTGCTATATTTATTTCTTTGCATATTTCACACTCTATCCTGTTTTTACAATTTATATTTTGAATGAAAGACCTTAATGAATGAACTATTTTATTACAAAAGACACAGATTTTAATCTTTATTACAAATGTTTTAATATCGTTTTCACTGAACCACCTATATCCCTTTCTTCAAATGATTAAAAAATCTAATGCAAATAAATGTTTGGTAATAGTATTAAAAGGAAATATTTAAGCAAATATTTTTGTAAGAATATTATTAAACATGGAAAAAATTTCGAATAAAAATCTAGCTTCCAAGAATTTAATTTTAATAAATGCACAAAAATTTAACAATTTCCTATTTTGTAACTATTATATTTTGAAAACTGACAAAATAATGACTAACGTTTTACAAAGGTTAATTACAGAATTACAAACTATTACTGTTTAAAGATTATGGAATTTTATTCTATAGTAAACACACACACATAATATATACACATAAAGATTAATTTATCTTTAATTAATAAATTTATCATCAATTTTTATTGAGAGATCAAAAAGAAATTCATAATAGTAAAAGGACTAAATAATCAAATGGCATAATCAAAATATAGAATGAAAATTCAAACATAGAAGTCTGCAGAAGGAAAAGTAATAACCTTTTAAAATCCAAATAAAAGTACATTTATTTTGACAATTTAAAAATTAGAGTGTAAATGTGTAAGATATTACTCACTTAAATTGGTTGAATATAATTAACCCTCGCTCAAATGTAAATCCACAGTTAATTACATAATCTGCAATGCTTGTAGCATCTTCAAAAGTTGGAGGCTTTTTTCCAAAGTTATTGTATGCACAAAGAATATTGGGAGCAAAGTGCCTGTAACAATTTACCTATTAACATGATAAACATGAAAATTTAAAATTATGTATTATAGGAATAAATTACATAATTTACATACCTTCTTAACATGGCCCTAGATTTATCTCCAACACAAATAACTTTCATGTCAGAAGTATCAGCCACAGCCCCCAATAAAGCACGGACCCTCTTTGACACATTTGAATGAACAGCACCACACAGACCTCTGTCAGATGTAATTGCAATGATCAATGTGCCTGGTTTCGATTCATCACCTTTAACTTCAGCTGATTGGTAGAATGCTATAAGAATAAAATGATATATATACATATATATAGTTAAAATAATAATTTTAATGATCTATAGACATTTAATTAAAAGTAAATATTTATTTTTTTTAAAAAAATAACATTCAATTTTATTAAAATTAACTAGAAATTATTTCTTTTACAGATATTTAACAAAAACATTGAATAGAAAATACAGAGGCTTTCATTTATAAATTTGTTTCTTTCACATATTAATGATAAAAATGAAACACAAAACTGATGTCTATTTTATACAAACTTTAATCCATATTAAGAAGGGAAATCTTTGAAATAAAAGTTTTTTTTAATAGAATTTGATTTTAAGATAAAACAATATTAAAATTTAAGCTTTTTGCCTTGATTCTAGCATTGTTTCATTCAATATCTTCACAAATTACAATTCAAAATGAAATAAAACAAAAATTTGCAAAAAAAGTTTTTATTAGAATTCGTAAATGAGAATTGAAAATTATCACCCATGTGATGCAGTATGAAATAAACTCATAAAAATCACAAAATTCATTGACTGTATATTTCAAATAATGAATGACAGCTGTATACTCAAAGCAAACTGTATTCTCCAAAATTTATATTGGAGATAGTTCAATATAAAACCTGAATATTCATTGTTTAATTTTGAAATCAAATAATTTTAACTTTCACAGTTATTTCAGATGCATTTCAAATTATTTATCTTGTTTAAAACAATAAATACTTAAATAAAATTATTTTTTAAATACATTAGAAAAATTTTATATCTTGCATATAAAAAACCATACACAATAAAAAATGTCGATAATTTATAAAAATAAAATTAATTTTTAATTGTTTTTCTGTACATACATAGTAAAATTTAATATTAAACATTATTGTATTTTTTATATTTGCATCACAAATTCAAACTTAAAGTATAACATTATTTTTTACAATTAATCATATAAATATAAGGCATTTATTAGTTCCTTTTGATAAATAAAACTAGTTTAATAAAAAAAAAATTGCTTTAAAATCTGAACTTTAAAACACTTTTTGACATAATTCTTACCAATGCAAAGGCAATTATTATGTTATGTAACTATCTTTCGAAGTCCATACTTATAAGAATTAGTTGCCTGAGTTAGACAATCATTACAACACTATCAACTTGATATCTTCACATTAATTGTGGTGTTGCCCATCTAAAAATTTCTTCAAATGCAAGTACAAATGATAGTTACAAGGTGCTAGATCAGAACTGCATGAAGAATGATTAAAATGTTCCCAGCCAAATGATCTGATTAGCTTGAGTTTGACAGTCTAGAACAAGAATTATCATGAATCAAAATGACCTCCTTATTCAGCATTCCATTATTCATGTTTTGAATGGCATGGTGCACTAATTTTAGGTCTTAATAAGACATAGATTTTATGGTGTCGTCTTGAAGCAAATATCCACAAAAGATATCTTCTCTGACCTAAAAACCACAACATGATTTTCTGACCTGATATTGTTACTTAAATTTTAGTTTTGTGAGTCATGTTGAAAGCTGCCATTTTTCTTTGGAATCGTGGATTTGATTTAGGTGTAATACAAATCAACAAAGTTTTGATACCTGTAAAAATTTAGCTTTAAAACTCATCTCTATCCTTGTTGTACTATTCTAGGGAAGAAAACCTATTTAATAAAACTAGGAAAGAACTACTTAGAATAACTAGGAAAGATTTAATATGAAAGTAAGCATTTTCACAGCAAGTAACTTTTAATAATTTAAACATTGTTAGTTAATTCATGTTTTTTTAGAAACATTAGTAGAGAAGCATAAAGTGCTCCAGATTGAAATCTTTTAAATATTTGAGAAATCTTAAACTGTGACATCACAAACTTAGTGGCTTAAAATAAATCTGTTGAAAAATAAAGACATCAGGTAATCAAGTTGGATATTTACTAAATTTGTAAATACTTAAACATAACACCATTTCCATTACTGGATGGATGATGTTTCATAAGTCAATATTTATCAATTAAATGTGCCTAGTGACATTTAAAATGAGATTAATAAGAAATATTTAGTAACAAACATCCAGTAACAATTATATGCAGCACACTTTTTAATATTTCAAGATGGTTTGGTGTGTTTGTTGATTAATGATAATTTTTTACATACAAGGGATAGTTAAAAAGGCCTAAAGTTCAAAGAGGATTCTGAACTACTACAAGCATCAAAAATAGAGATGGGATTCAAACCCACCAAATTGACATTTCATGAGTTGAATTCATAGTGTTCTCTCCCACTTTTTCATAAACTTTCTGGAACAAATCATTATTAATTTTGACCCATTTGGTTACTCATCACATATATCATAACATCTTTAAAAGCTTTCTCCTATCTTGTTACCATTCCATCGCTTATAAAGTTTTCACCAGAAACTTCAATCATCGATAATGAATTTTAGCTATAAATTCAACAATCATAATGTTTATTCTACAGTTGGCTGGATCCTCAATTGGAGAAGATATTTCAAATACTTACAGGCAAATATTAACACAATAAATGACTGTAATGACGTATGTGTCACTACAGCAGCACTTTTAAAAAAGTTCTTAATTTAAAAACATGTCTCATACTTTTAATTTACAAAAATTTTTATACAGGTATTCAAAATAAAAATTTTTTAATTACATTGAGCTCCTTCTCCAAAAGGTTTAGCTTGTTTTAACTCTCTTTCAGCTCGAGCATACTTAGCAGCTGATACCATTTTCATACTCTGAGTAATCTTCTGGATATTCTTCACAGATTTTAATCGTGTACGAACTGAAAAATAAAGTATTTTTTTTAAAATTAAAATTAACATAACAAAGTCTTTTTTAATTTTTACCAAACTATGATATTGATTCACAAATGCTGTCAAACTAAAATTTGAATCAAACACAAAAATTATATTGCATACATAACAGATAATTCAAACAATAAAATAACTAATGAACAGATTATTACTAAGGATAAGAAGTTAAAAAAATTAAAGGAACTATCATCTTTCAATGCTTATTGAATTCATCCTAACAGATTCAGCAAGATACAATTTTTTTTTGCACACAAAGACAAAATCTGAATGGGATTCAGATTATTCTCAATTGTCATTAAGTCTAAAAATGAGAATATAATCCACAGACTGTTGAAATGGAACATAGATTATTAACCATTCAGTCAGGAATACAGATTATTCAAGAAAGCATGTTGAGATATGCTTATGTATTTGGCTGAGTAAATTTTAATGCAGAAGTTCAGTGTTTCCCAAACTTTTGACTTATGTGTACCCCTTCTATAACTTTCATAATGTTCATGACTAATCAACAAAAAAGAAATAAGATGTATTTTAATAAAAACCAAAAATATATTTTCTTTTTTTGTGACATACACAAAATAATAAGAAAAAAGAAATAAAATAAATATGAATAAAAGTTTTTTCTTAATAAATAAGAAATTTATTTGGATCAATAAAAATGAAATCATTTGTGCCAAGATGAAAGATCATCATAATTTGGTTCCTTGTTTGTTAATTTTAATCTCAGATGCTGTTCGACGTTCAATAATCTGTTTCTTTTTAATGACTTTATCTCTACAAATGCTGAAAAAGCAACTTCACATAAAAAGGAAATTGGAAATAGCAAGATGTATTTCAGAACTTTTGCATCAGTTGTACCCCTGGGGATACACAACCCCACTATAGGAAAACACTACAAAATCTAATGTTATTTAGACCAATTTGATTTTTTTTTATTTTGTAGATAATTAAAACTAATGTTGAATCAAATGTTTTTAAAATTAATTAAAATTATCCAGACAAGAGTTTTAGAGTAAATTTTCACAATTCATTATTAATTTAAACAATGAGTCAATAATTATAGAAGTATTGAATATTGTTAATATTTTCTAAACCTTATTTTGATGAAAATTTCCTTAAAAACATATTTAATAAGAAAAAGAATTAGGATAAAAAAATTTTATGAACTGAAGTTGATTGAGTAGCACAAGGTACAAAATAGTACTGTACTAGAACTGAACACAACCTTAATAAAATCAAAAGATATTTTCTAAAAATCCCGAAAATCAATTCTAATGAAGCATGAAAGCGATTATCTTAAAGGAGTTGGCTAACAGTGATATTTTTCATACACATAGGAAATGAAAAGATTGAAGTAGGTACTATAAATACATGGAAAAGAAAAACAGTTGATGAAACTGAAAGAAAAATGCTTGAAGGTCACAGTAAATTTGTTTTACAAATATAATATTGAAGTAACATCTTACTATCATGGGTGTGAAAAATGTCTCAAACTCATATTAAAAACCTCTCCCCCCCTAAAATTCAAATATTTAATATAATGTTAGAAGCAAAATGAGACATTTCTGTAAAATATTTGGTGAAATTTGATTTACTTTAGTTATTCAAATTTCTTGCGAGTTATACTACTTACTGTTATGATCTAATTTCATAACAGCATGCACTTGGCTAAACACAATTTCCAAAGTATTTACAGATGTTTCAAAACCATAAATGTTTTCCATGTATTTATAGAGACATTTATCTAAAAAGTCTTTTTGCTAATATTTTCCATAATTAATCATTCAAGAGTTATAGAATTTTCAGTACTTTGCAGTTTCAAGGAACTGTTAATTAAATCCTATATTTCAAACCACCCAGAAAAAGTAGGAAATATTAATTTTTATTCATAAAAAATTCACATTGTTATATACTTGGCACTTTCATCTCCGAGAGAGAGAGAGAGAGAGAGAGAGAGAGAGAGAGAGAGAGAGAGAGAATTGATTATGTAATTTTGTAACAATGGAATGTTATAGACAGATCTGTTCTCTATCTGTTCTTTTAATACTTATGTTTTGTTTAAATAAATGTTACATGAAGTTATAGTTCATTCACATTCTTTAATTAACAGGGTAGCTCTTACATTCATGTCTAGACTAAATCAACAGCAGGCTTCTAAATTGGAGATTTCCAAGAAATGAAATCTATGATAAGAAAAAAGAAATGACAAAAGAAAATAAAAATTCAATTTATAATTCAGAAACAACAATCTCAAATCTGGATGGCCAATTACAAAATAGGAATTGCCTATAAAGGCACTGAGAAAAGTTATTTCCTCAAATGTAAGCAATTATGCATTCCAAATATAGCAATTTTATTGGCTATAATTTCATAGGTTCTTAAAATGAAAGAATACAAAATTTTCTAATATAAAAATATGTTTATTGAAATTGGAAATTATTTATGAAGATAAAATAAATCTCAGCTTTCCCGAATTTCAACTTATATCAACTCATAAATTTAAATACTAATAATCATATCCAAATTTAACTTTTAGAGAATTGTACATAGGTGACTTTAGTATTTTGTAAATAAGGAATTGTTTTCTAATTCAAAAATAAATCATTATATCAGTACAGATTATTGAACAGTTTAGATTATTTGGATTTTTTTAAAAATACATTTATTTTGGATCATTTGAACTAATACTCTTAGCTTAGCTGCTTTTAAAAGAGAAGCTTCTGCTTAAATGAGCCATTTGAATATAAATTTTACATTAAATTTTTCTTTAATAGTATATTTTATATCACTTTTAACAAATTATTTTGTTGGAAAACTCTGATTTGAGACCAACATTTAATGACATTAGATCAAAATGGCACTGAAGAAATTCTGAATATATTATTCATAATTAAACACAAGAAACTTCAAATATTGGAGGAAAAAAAAAAAAAAATACTTATCGTGAAATTCAAAAATATATAAAAAATTTTCAAGTAAAACAAAGCACAAGAATACCATTAGATATGAGTAGACAATTCTTTCATGTATGAAAAATTAACAAGTTTAATCTTTAAATATTAAAGTAACTTATTATTTCTTAATATCCACCATATTATTGTAACTGTATTATTTCGTAATACCCTCCATGAATTAAATGAACACTTGCAATGTTTTTACATACCATTCAAAATCTAATAAAATATTTTTGCTCAATTTAATTGATACTTTCATAATATCTTAGACACTCATACATTTCAGAAATTAAATAATCAATCACACATATTTTAATGATATCACTTTAGTTTCTAAAATTAAAAGTAAGAAATTCAGTACACATTGATTTATGATACTAATACTGAAGTGAACATGATATAAATTTTCCCAATCAATTTTAAGCATACTTATAATACAATTCTTTTAGTTCATGTTTGAATTTTCATGAATTTTTTGGCAGATTTCATAATTTTTTTGGGCAACAAGAATTTTTATTCAATAGGAAGACTAAAAATACTAACAATATTCAAAACATTTGATTTTGGCAAGTTTAATTTTTACATCATCTTAAGGAAATTTAAAACTGTTTTAATTATGTATTTCCACTAGATCTGTTAAGAAAATAATCAAAGTAGATTTTCATTTTTAAATAATAAATCATTTTATAATTTCATTTTGTTGGACTATACTTTAGGGTGCCCCTTTGATTCTCACCAAGTAGTAATCACGATTGATCGCCACACTGGGCAAAACCCAATCATATTCTGATTGAAACAGAGCAATTGATTATTCTGTACCAACAAAAATCACCAATAAAAACGATAGCCAAACAAAAATTGCCATGTTTGCCAAGGGGTCACCCTATAGTTTTACATTTAATGCTTTGATTTTTGTTTTAATTTATTTAAAAATTAATATATAACAATTAATGTAACAAAAGAATTATACAACATCATTTTAACACAAACATTAAAAAACTTTACTTACTATCCTTCAAAGTAGCCATGTTGCGTGTCTGTGTGGTGCTAGAAAGAAAAAGAATATCATAAAATACCATGTACAAAGTGTGATATAAAATATGTATATATTATTGATATGTAAGCTGTATAAAATCTTACTCTAATAACTCTATTATAGAAATTAAAATGAAGTAACAGAAATGTATACATACAAGCTAAAAGAAATTAACTACAATAACTACAAATAAATTTTAACTTAAGCTTACTTATAGACTTTTTCTATTCAAGAAACTTAAATATGCAAATATTGAGCACCAATTAAGCAAATTTTGATGGGTTTTTGCTTACAAATAAAAAACTAACAGCACATTCAACACCCATTTTTTATATCAGGTTTAAAGTTTGGTTTGTGAATCGCTCAAGAGTCGTTTTTTGATTATGAGTGCTAATTAGACCAGGAACTAGTTAGTAATAGTAGTTTAGTAGTTAGGTTTATGCTAAGTTATAAATAAAGGAAACTTTATCTGGCAGTTTTATTTAATTTATTGTTGTAATTGGTAAATAATATAAGAAATTCCCTAAAATCATAAATAAACAAAAGTTCTATAACGAATAAATTTGACTTTAACCAGTGATGATTCATACATTATTAGTTAATACAGAGAGAATCCATATTTTCACACTTAGTTATTATTAGTTTTCAGGTATTATTAAAGTATAAAATTTGTAATAAAACGTAACTCGAATCAGTTTCGTATGCAAATAAAATTAAATGATAATGACTCCCCAGTGTATCTGATTTTATAATTCAAATATTATAATCTTCAAAATATAAATATTGTCCTACCATAATGGAGATAACGTTACAATTTTTGCAAAGGCAGAAAACATGATGAATATTTTTTGCTTATAAAATTTTATAAGTTTATAAACTTTAGATTTGCCGACGACCTTGTTTTGCACCACCGATGGAAGGTGTTGCCAATTTATTTTTATTAATACTAATTTTTCCTAGATAAATAGAAAAACTGTTATAATAAATGAAATTCAAAATGATGGTATTACAGCCGTAGCTTGATCGATAAACACCTATCATATTGAAACATGTTTATTCCAGAGACATATTAATCAAATAATTTATTAAATTTAAGAAATTTAAAAAAACCATATATGAACGAAATTTGTAATTTTAACTGCAAGATTCCAGTAGTACTTTTCTATGAAACATATTGTTTGCTTAGTATATTTTTAGACAAAGAATACAATAAGGTGAGATCGGTTTTTATAAGGAATTGAAAATATTTGGAAATAATTAAGTACCTTTAATTCCACCAAGTTAATAAGATATCAAACTATTGAACTGGCAAGTAAATGTGTTGAATAAAAATAAAAAAACAAATATGTGTTTTTTATTCTTGTTTTTAAATAACAATATCAATATGTTTTCATCAGAATAGTACTTTTAGAATAATACCATCAAAATCAATGTGTGTAGTTAAATTTTAAAATATTTATATATTTCAATATTTCAGTTATTTATTTATTCAAACTGAAAATAAATTAATGTAATTTATTTTAACTATGTTGTTTAAGACAAAATTAATAAAAAAATTCTAGTAAGTTTAAATTGTTTCATAAATAATTCAAGTAGACTTTCGTTTTATGCAAGTTTTCTAGTTGATTAACAGAAATCTTTTAATTATAGCCTCAGAATAATTGTTAATAAATTGATGTTCTTTTACTCAATAAAGCTAAAAGTTGCATAGTTAATAAAACTTCCTAATTTATATATGGCATAAAAGCTTGAGAAAGTTTTTGAGATTTGCTCAATGTAATTGTTAAAATGATTAACTTTTTTAAAAAAGATTTAGATTTCTTTTTTTTATATATAATAAGATTACACTATATTTTTCTTCAAATAAGTTCCAAACGTATCTCATTTCTATTAAGCTTCTAAATTATAATATATTGAAACCTTAATTATTTTGATTCCAAGTAAATGTATTTGCATTAACGATGGGAAATTTTAAATAAATAGCAAACTATAGAATTAATCCTTGCTATTAAATAAAATAAATCAGGTTGCTTACTATAGATATTTTATAAGACAAAGATTATTAAAAACTCTATCATGTCATAGTCATCAATAATTGATAGTGGTATTTTAATCTATTACTTTATTACATGATATTGAAACATGTTTATGTTCACAACAAAGTAGGAAGACATACACATTGGGTATTTTCAAAACATACAAATATACATTAAACTCCATCACTTTTAGTTCTAAGAGTGTTCTAGGATTGATATTTTAGTCACTATATATGAAACTTTCAATGCTATAGGAATTATATTGGACATATTAGCAAATAACGTAATGTTCACGAACTATAAATTGTTCTCTATATATTATATGTATTCGCTGTTGTCTTATTTATCCGGAATGACAGAATAATATACTAGGAAGTTTAATCTTTTGCTATTAAATTATAGTGTAATGAAAACTCAAATTAATAAATAACTGAATTTTAAGTTAAATAACAGTCACATGTATTCGCTTTTGTCTAATATATAACCAGTGTTACCATAATAATTCTTTAATGTTTTAGATCCAGTGTTATTGATGAAACGGATATCTAGTACAAGACACAAAATAAATTTTTTTAACAAACCAAAGCTGAATTTTTTCCTTTATATTGTAAACGATATTCCAATTGAATTTGTGATAGTTCAGCGTCACTAAATTTTCAACTATTACTATTTGTATATTGGATCTTACTAATAAATCTAATTAAAAAGTTATTAGTAAAACTATTTGTGGTACTAATAAGGAATCACCAAAAAATTTTGGGAACAATGTTTAAGTACTGAAGTATATTTATATAAGCATACATATAACGCATTTTTTCAAGAGATATATATTATTAAACATCACAGGCTAATAAACATAAGGATGTTGAAATAATTATAAGGATATCTTTTAAAACAATCTTAGGTAAAATTTTGAATTCATTGCATAAATACTTTATCACTATAATTGTTATACAATTTATTTTATGATTTATAATATTTATTTTTTTTTTTTATCACGGTGAGTTGAACAATATTAAAGGTGATGTTTAAAGAAAAGGACTTTTTTTGGAAATCAAGATGTAATATGATAGTTCAGAGAAAGAGCTATCAGAATGAACATATTAGAAAATAAAATACTTATATATATTTAATTATATATCTTTCAAAAAACGTTACAAAAATGTGAACACCCTCTGTATTATGATAAATGTAATCAATAAATTCTCAAAATCTTAAGCTAACTAAAAATGCTTATACTAATTTGATGCAACATATATTATATTTTGATACAACATATAATCTTATTTTACATAACATATAAAATAATTATATCGATAAGAAAATAAAGGAGTTTTCTAACTGAAATAAATATGTGATTGATTAAGAAACTAGAGTCAGGTAATTAGAAAATAACGAATAAAATTTCAGAATGCTTAAAGAATTTAGCTCAGAGTTTGATTTTTACAAATGGAAAGTTCTAAAAAAATGTTGGTCATATTTGTGTTCAGGCATACTAATGAGGCAAATACAAATTTCGGATGGTATTCTACAAAATTACTTGTCAAACTAACTTCAAGTACGTGTTAAATTAACAGCATTATGGATGAAAGCAACTATTATCCAATAATTTACTAAAAGTGTATTTTATGAGTGATTTAAAGATTTACATGGCCAATAAATGTTTGCGAGTTTATTTGCAGTTCTACATTGCGTGTTGAGAGAGTCTTATTATTGTGGAAATAATACACAAAAAATATCACAGGAAACAGTAACACAACTATATATAAAATGTCTCCAGATTAATACACATCCCAAAGTTGCGTAATTACGCATAAATGAAGATCATAAAATAATCTGTACATAGAAAAAAAAATGGAACTTAAATTATAACATACTATTGTGAAAAAAATTAAGTTTGAGCGTTTGAATAAGGGCTTAATGTTTCTTTAGACACTTCTTCGACATCAGGTCACTTTTTGCGAATATGATTAGTCACTAAATACTTCAAAGTAACAGTCATGGTAGTTCTTAGTTGAGACTTTCTATAATTATTGCCATCAGATTTCACAAAGTATAGGCATGAAAATTATAAAATGTGAAAATCAGTATGTGCCTAGAATTTGAATCCTCTGTTAATTGTAGCAGATACTGTCAGACGTGTGTGCGGGTCAAATATTTTTCATACATCATCCAATAAATTTGAGATGAATATATGATAAAGAGGTTGATCCGTTAATGTTGTAACTGCTGTGACAATCCGTTTATGTTCTACATTCTGTTCTAGCCATACGTCGATAATTGTCATTTTGTTGTCAGATGTCCTTCATCATTAATTCATTCTAGTCAACATCTATCAACTAGTCTGTTTTAATTCAGTAGCACGATTTCATTCAAACTATGCATTCACATAAGCAAATAATGAAAATTATTTTCTAATAATCTCTCCGAAAATAATTCCCGAAGAGATTATTAGAAAGAAAAATAATACACAGTTAAATTATGATAAAAAATTTCACTGTTCTGAAAATCACTCTTGATATACATTTAATGACTCTTCAATTTGATTCTCTGAAACTTTAATGATTCACTCATGGGACGCAAAAACATATACTATATTGGTCAAAGTAATTTTGTTCATGGAACAATAGCGAAATTTCATGTTAATGGTTTAAATTATTTGTTGTAGATTACATACATTGCTGATTAACATGACTTATTTAAACAAGGAGGCTCCCACATTCATATCCAGAATGATATTCTTCCAAATTAAAAGTTCCTAAAACAAAGTAATGAAAAATTATTTTTTTCATTTTAAAAAATACGAAACAAAAAAAAGTTTTTTTTACTGTCAATTTTTTATTTACATGCAGAATTTGTGCTTACGAAGAGTTTAATCTAATTAATTTCCTCGTTATAATAAACCATAAATACAAAACATTTTGGACACATGGGTATTATCTGCTAACTTGCTGTTAATTGGTGACTTTTTGTGCTGTTTAATGGATAGCTCATAATGTTAATTTTAATTAAGTTACTTAATTTTTAACAATATTTGAGTACTTTCACCAACAAATAGATACCCTTTGTAATAATTTCACTAAATTCTAAAATTGCAAATTTTAAAAATATTGATTGCATATGAAAAAATATTTACACCAAATTCTTTATGTACTGCAATATGAATAAATTCGACAGTCCGATGTCATATAGATGCTCAAACTAACCCATTTCCAATAAATAAATTTCAGTTAAGTGATTGAACAGTTTTATGCTTTTGACTTACAAAGTATTGTTTTCGAAAAATATGTAACAATTGTGAATTAAATATGTTTCTTGGTGGAGAAGCATCATTATAACTTATGCTATTTCAATATGTTTGGAAATATATTCACTGGAATACTTATAATGTTAAATATGTACTTTTAAAATCCAAATGATGAATGGTATTTGAATCTGTTCACAAATAATAATTTATTATATCACAGCTTGGTATTTTCTGCAAGCAAGCCTTTCGAGAAGCCTTGAACCAATTGCTCTTTCTAAACCAGACCAGAAGCAAGTCTAAAAAAGTACTTTATTCATCAACAATAGTCTTATATTTCTCGTGTAAAACTATAATGTTGATTGTTAACAATAACATTATTAGAATAAAAAACTGAAAGATTAATTAGCTAAACGTGTGCGAACAAAACACGAAGAGGCTTAGTTATTAGATTTTATTAATAAATAGTGGTTTTTAACAAAAGAAAATTGGATCGAACCTGTTGCAACTGAAACATTTTTAAGACAATAGAGCCTATACACGTTAAAATTGCTAAATTTAATCCCTTCAGAGCTGTATTATTGAAATATCTAAAGATAAATTCCAGTTCATTTATTAATGTCGTTGCTTGATCTTATTTAAAACAATGAGGTTATAGACAGTACTTTACAATTCATTGCAGCTAAATGTATGTATTCAGAAAAAAAAGTAAGTAAAAATCTCTAATATTCAACTTTAAACTGAGAAGAAGGAAACTGAGGATGTGTTTTTGAAATCTTTAAAATGCAGGATCCTTGATATTGTTTTAAAGATCAAGAAGGATTTTATTTTAATTCATAGAATAATAATACAGCTAAGCGACAAAGAATAAAAGGAATTACGTTTCCTCATGAAAGCTCGCGGAACACTGAAATTTCAACTGACTCCGTGAAAAAACTATATTGATGGATTTATTAATATTAATTGTAAATGTGTGTTTAGTTAAAAATAGTTATAAAGAGAATAATTAAACTTCATGTTTTCCGAGATGAATCAATGTTCAAATTCATTCACCAGAGGAGTTCACCGATTTTTATTTCATTCTTCGTCTTGTAAGCATTTCCAATTTTCATATGATATAAGTATGCACTTCTATAATTCTAAACTATCTTATAATTGTAAAGGAATATTCATCCTAATAGTCTTTTATAAATCTGCAGTTTTCCTTATTAAAAGGATTTATGATAAGGCTTAAGAAGATTGTACGATTGCTATATTAAGATATTACGTTCCTTTATCAAAATATACTAATGTTGTCATTTAATTGACTTTGGTATATGACAACATTAACTTATTAATTTAGGGAACTTTGAGGAGTTCACCGAATTTTAGTGCTCAGACAGTGCTCTTCGGAATGAAAAATCTGGGTTCGATACCAATCATTGTTGAACAAATTGAGATGAGTGCAGCTTTTCTTAGTCTTCGGCATGCAAGTCTATCGGATGGGAGCTTGGGAGATACCCAGGTTTCCTCACCAGGTTAAGATATATGAATACGAGTCATTGTATTTAATGAAAAGTCCTGCAGAAAGGTAGATTTTGTGATGGATATTACAAAGCCTTATAACAGCTGGGGAGTCGATAAATTGCTTATTTCACTCTGTCAACCATACAATTTAAATAGCTTCAAGCATCACGCGTGTATGATAAGCTAGTTTTCTATTTTAAATAAAAGAATTTTATTTTTGATAATTCGTTTTGTATACAATATATATTAATTTTAAATTTAC